>LR738715.1:557796274-557824312 GCA_902687465.1 Secale cereale | reverse complement strand
TGTGTTTCAATAAAGGTCCCTGTTTAAAGAATACTTCATCTATTTCCCTTCTCTCATTCATAAACATATCATTTTCATGGTTTAGAAAATATTGTTCTAAAGGATCATTAGGAGGCACGGCAATAGAAGCAAGACCAGTAATTTCATCCTTACTAGGCAATTCTTTATCATGGGTTGTCTACGAAATTTAGGAAAGTTAAAATCATGAGACATATCCCCTAATCCAATAGTAACAACATCTTTTTTGCAATCTATCTTAGCATTAACAGTATTCAAGAAGGGTCTACCAAATATAATGGGACAAAAATCATCTTGTGGGGAACCAAGAACAAGAAAATCAGTAGGATATTTGACTTCCCCACACAAGACTTCAACATCTCTTACAATCCCAATTGGTGAAATATTATCTCTATTATCAAGCTTAATTGTAACATCAGTACCTTCTAACTCAGCAGGTGCAATATCATGCATAATTTCTTCGTATAAAGAACGAGGTATTGCACTCACACTAGCACCCATATCACATAAACCATGATAGCAATGATCTCCTATTTTAATAGAAATAATAGGCATGCCTACAATAGGTCTATGTTTATTTTTAGTATCGGGTCTAGTAATTCTAGCAGCTTCATTACAGAAGTAAATAACATGCCCATCAATATTATCGACCAAGAGATCCTTAACCATAGCAATACTAGGTTCAACTTTAATTTGCTCAGAAGGTGTAGGTGTTATAGCATGACTTTTGTTGACCACAGTTGAAGCTTTAACATGATCCTTTATTCTAGCAGGGAAGGGTGGTTTCTCAATATAAGCGGTAGGAACAATGGGATCAACATTATAAGTGATGGTATTTTCTTCAACTTTAATAGGTTCAACTACTTTTACTTCAATGGGACGATGATATTTTAACCACTTCTCCTTAGGGAGATCAACATGAGTAGCAAATGATTCACATAAGGAAGCTACTATCTCAGAGTCAAGTCCATATTTAGTGCTAAATTCACGAAAAGCATCGGTATCCATTAAAGATTTAACACAATCAAACTTAGGTGTTATACCTGACTTCTTACCTTCGTCGAGATCCCAATCTTCAGAGTTACATTTAATTCTTTCCAATAAATCCCGTTTGAACTCAATAGTCTTCATCATAAAAAAACCAGTACAAGAAGTATCGAGCATGGAGCGATTATTCAGAGAAATCCGAGCATACAATTTTTGAATACTAATTTCTCTTGAGAGATCATGATTGGGGCATGAATATAACATTGACTTAAGCCTCCCCCAAGCTTGAGCGATACTTTCTCCTTCACGAGGCCAAAAATTATATATAGAATTACGATCACGATGAACGAGATGCATAGGATAAAACTTCTGATGAAATTCCAATTTCAACCAGTTGTAGTTCCATGATCCCATATCATCACATAGAATAAACCATGTCAATGCCTTTCCCTTAAAATATAAAGGGAAAACCTTCTTCTTGATAACGTCCTCGGGCATACCTGCAAGCTTAAATAATCCATAAACTTCATCCACATAGATTAGGTGCAAATCGGGGTGCAGTGTTCCATCTCCTGTAAAAGGATTAGCTAGCAGTTTCTCTATCATACCCAAAGGAATTTCAAAGTAAACATTTTTAGTAGGTTCAACAGGTTGAGGAGCAACTCTTTGCTCTACTGGTCGGGGTGAAGATACCCCGAACAAGCCCCTCAAAGGATTATGTTCCATAGTAACAAGTGACAGTAAATTTCAGCACACTATACAAATTTTTCCTTACCAAATTCCATTTACCAAAGGCACTTCACTCCCTAGCAACCACGCCAGAAAAGAGTATTGATGACCCACAAGTATAGGGGATCTATCTTAGTCCTTTCGACAAGTAAGAGTGTCGAACCCAACGAGTAGCAGAAGAAAATGATAGGCAGTTTTCAGTAAGGTATTCTTCGCAAGCACTGAAATTATCGGTAACAGATAGTTATGTGATAAGGTAATTTGTAACGAGTAAAAAGTAATAAAAGTAAATAAGGTGCAACAAGATGGCCCAATCCTTTTTGTAGAAAAGGACAAGCCTGGACAAACTCTTATATAAGGAAAAGCGCTCCCGAGACACATGGGAATAACCGTCAAGCTAGTTTTCATCATGCTCATATGATTCGCGTTCGTTACTTTGATAATTTGATATGTGGGTGGACCGATGCTTGGGTACTGCCCTTCCTTGGACAAGCATCCCACTTATGATTAACCCCTATTGCAAGCATCCACAACTACAAAAGAAGTATTAAGGTGAACCTAACCATAGCATGAAACATATGGATCCAAATCAGCCCCTTACGAAGCAACGCATAAACTAGGGTTTAAGCTTATGTCACTGTAGTAACCCATCATCTACTTATTACTTCCCAATGCCTTCCTCTAGGCCCAAACAATGGTGAAGTGTCATGTAGTCGACATTCACATAACGCCACTAGAGGAAAGACATCATACATCTCATCAAAATATTGAACGAATATCAAATTCACATGACTACTTATAGCAAGACTTCTCCCATGTCCTCAGGAACAAATGTAACTACTCAAAAATCATGTTCATTTTAATAATTAGAGGGGTATTAATATGCATAAAGGATCTGAACATATGATCTTCCACCAAATAAACCAACTAGCAGCAACTACAAGGAGTAATCAACACTACTAACAAACCACATGTACCAATCTGAGGTTTTGGGACAAATATTGGATACAAGAGATGAACTAGGGTTTGAGAGGAGATGGTATTAGTGAATATGTTGATGGAGATTGACCCCCTCCCGATGAGAGGATCGATGGTGATGTAATGCCCAGGATGGGACTATATCTCCTACGTGTCGAGGCACGACTTAGAGACATAACCCCATGCTGGAATGATCGCAAGTCTGGTATCTTTGCACAACTCATGTAAAAGATGGGGATGGAAAACATAAAATAGTTGGCTTACACTCGCCACGTCACACAAGTACATTACATGTTTCAATCATCATACAAATGAACATCATAGCCCATCTAAGGGTAAAATCCAAATGTCAAGATACCAAACATAACTAAAATCCACAGGTCGGATCGAATCCTAGTAGAAGTTCCACTACTGATCATCAGGATAACGAACATAGTAACGGCTACGCTCCTCGTCGTACTCCCAGTCTAGCTCAGTGCCATCACCTGGATAGCTCACCATCGGACCTGCAACTGGTGTGGTGAAGTAACTGTGAGCCACAGAGGACTCAGCAATCCCGTTCCCGGGTAACATGACTATTTAAGCCTTGGGTGAGGATAAGGCTGAAGAAAAGAATAAGTGTCTGCAGCAGCAACTAGCACTAACTTACGTGAAAGAGTACGAGAAGAGAAGTGCCTCGGTCGAGAGATGATCATGAAGTGATCCTAATCTAATCAAGTCAAACATAACCCCACCGTGTTCAACTCCTGAATCCCTATTCGGAAATTGACAGTCACGGTACACACGCTGGTAGTGTATTAGAACAATGTGTCAAGTTTTCTACAACCGGATATTAACAAGCTCCCATCTGCCACATAACCGCGGGCACGGCTTTCGAAAGTTCATAACCCTACAGGGGTGTTCCAACTTGGCCCATGACAAGCCCACGATCTGCGGAGTCGCAACTCCAAGGTGGGAAGACCCGAGTATTCTCGGAATCCCGTGCTCAAGATACTCCGAACTAAGGTAAGGCTAATCCAGCAAATCCTCCCGGCGTGCTGACACCCTGATAGTAGCCGCGCGTATCTAGTCTCAGGCCACGACCGAATGAGCGCTACGTACAGATACCGAAGATCCCAGCGAACTGGGTGGTATCCGCAAGTGACTCTAGTTTGGACCAACACTCAAATCGAGCACTGGCCCAGGGGGGTTGAATTAATTAATCCTCGGGTTAATTACTCCCTCGGTAAGTTTTAGTTGTTTAGGCGAATAGTACCAATGTTGGGACTTGCTGGAAAAGACTTAGCACTTAGCGGTTTATCGAGGGGGTCCCATAAACCCCAACCGTGTTAGGAACGCATAATCAAGGAACATAACACCGGTTTAAATGGTTCCTAGCGGCATGAGTGGAACAAATCACCAAGCAAAAGGCTTAGACTTCCACCCATTGCCAATATATAGATGATTTCATTTAAGCATTTATATAGTGTGATATAACCCAACAAACTTGAACATGAAGCAAGCATCTTCAAACTTCACCTGCAACTAGCAACGCTATAAGAGGGGCTGAGCGAAGCCTACGTATAGCCAATAATTAGTTTGCATAGGTAGGGTGGTTAGACATGATCATGGTTACAAGTAGGAGGCTGACATGAAAGACATGGGCATCGAGGCAAAACTATAGATCGAGACTTCTAGCAATAGGCAAAAATAGTAATGGTATCCGGGTTCGGTCATCTTGCCTGAAGAGTTGTCGTTCGGATCGTAAGAAGGGTCCTCGTGCTCAACCTCGGTAGTAACCTCGTGCTCGTACTCGGCCTCAGCTTCCGGCTCTAAACAATACAATCACACAAGGCACGAATCAACAAGATGCAATGCGCACTCAAAAATGATGGATGCATGATGGATGCACTAAGGGAGCACACGGAGCACGGAAAATAGCACTCAAGAAAAACACTTCAAAACATGACAACAATAGGATATTATGAATCTACACGGAAAATCAATCAAGTTTCATATAAGACTCGCTCCAAACGGAGCTATGGGCTAAAAGTTATGCCCGAAACAAGAAATAGGCGAAAGCTGAAAATTACAGCCACATAGCAATTTCGGAGCACTAGAAAAATAAGCTACAACACTTAAACGTCATGGCAAAGAGCATGAACATAAACTAGACATATCCTACAGCAAATAAGTCCACTGGTGCACCCCCAAAGGAGCCACGGATCAATAGCAACAAGCTTGGACATATTGAACTTGACAACAAAATCCTGACAGCAGTAATTTATTGCAACTTTGGAGCAAAAGTTAAATATGCTACAGCCACTCAAATAAGCTTGTGAGAGCATGAATGGATAGCCAACAATATATACTACAAGGAACCATCAAGAGTCACCCCAAAACTATCATGGATTGTCCTAGAACAGCAAGCAAACATGGCATCTGGAAATAACAGATTCCAGACTTAGTGAAATTTCACTAAGTGTTAGAACAGAAGTTTCATCATGGCATCTTCGAGAGCAAGTTTAAGTCACCTCGAAACTAAACATGGCAAGTGATAAGCACCACATCAAAGTACACATGATGGTGATTCCGAAACATACAAGCATGCATCATGGAGATAAATACAACAATAGCAACGAGCTCAACAAGATGGCATTTCATAACAAGTTAAAAAACTAAACAGCCACAGAGCACTTTGCAACGAAGATAAATATGGCAAGATTAAATCTATCATGCAACCTAACACAAACAACATGTAGAGCATGGCAAGACGAACACGTGGACATGTCATTTGCATCATTCGGATAAACGAGCTAAAAGATATCACTATGCAAAGATGGCATAAAAACATCACTAACAACAGTTTGTATCGGGATGCACTCTTGCAACATAAAAATAAGCATCTAGATGATCTCAAACATGCATGGCACAAAGGAATGAAACGTAGTGCTAGTCACCACGAACGCCTGGACACCTCATTCACTCAAATCAGAGCAACACACACAAAGTTATCCACGTTTGAAATCTGCATCAGAGAACAAAAACTGGGACTTAGAGGATATTAGAAGCAACCTCTTAGATCTGGAAAAAGGTCAACGGGCTCGGGGGCGGATCTGGCCCGATCTGGCGGACGGTGGAGGCGGCTGGGCCTTCGGCGGCTTCGGGCCCAGCGAGGAGCGGCGCGGATGGGCCGAGGAGGCGGCTGGCGATCGGCCCAGCCGGGAGACGATGCGGGCCAGGTGGCGGGGAGGCGGTCGCCTGGCGGAGAAGGTGGGCCGGCTGGGAGGATGGCGTCGGCCCGCCCGAGCGCCGAAGGGAGGCGGCTGGCCCCGGCGGACGGAGAGGCTCAGGCGTCCTGGCCCGATGCGCCTAGGGCCTCTGGCGGCGGATCGGGGCCCAAGAGGTGGAGCGGCCCGGCGCTGGAAGGCGGGAGGCCCAGGCGATGTGGCCTCGGGCGGAGCTGGCGATGTGGCCTGGGCCGGCGCCCTGGCGTTGCGGGATCGACGGATCGGCGCTGGACTGGTCGCTCGGTCCAGCGGGGAGGCGTTGACCCGAGCGGCGCTGGCGACTGCTGCTTCGTTGCGGCGGCGGCTCGAGGCTTCGAGCAGATCTGGCGATGCGGTGCCTGCGAGCAGCGGCTCCGGCGGGATCTGGCCGGGCCGGCGGCTGGCTGGGTGGTGAGGCGCCGGTGGGATGAGGTGGCGGTGGTGGTGACGTGAGAGGAGGGAGGAGATGAGGTACTCCGGCGAGGTGGTGGAGCTCCGGCGAACTCCGGCGAAATTCCGGCGAAGCTCCGGCGAGGTGGTGGTGGCTGGAGGAAGGAGAAGGTGGGGGCTAGGGTTTCCTTGATTTGGGGCAAAAATTGGGGGAAGTGGACAAATATATAGGCACAAGGAGTTAGGGTTGTCCAAATGGAGTGCGGTTTTCAGCCACACGATCAGGATTGGATGGCCTAGATGAAGGAAGTGGCTAGGAGAGGTTTGGTGGGCTGTTGGAGGGGTGTCTTGGGCCTCAAAGTGGAGGCACTTTGAGCCCATGAGAATAACTGTTGGGGTAGCAAACGGACTCGAAACGCGACGAGATTTGACAGGCGGGTTACACACATCAAAACAACAACACACGACAAGTCACGCGCCAAACCGGTAACGTTACACGGCCAAACACCAAAGTAGGCCTACGAGATGCCACGGACACGTGAGGGAGCTCCTGAACGCGAAACGGACAACGGGAAGGAACGCGTGGAACCGGATGCAAACGATAACACAAATGCAATGCGATGCACATGTCTACATGATATGAATGAATGCCACACATGCACACAACAAAACGACGAAAACCCGAAAGACAAAGAACCCGGAATGGAATAGATGAAGCCAGAGATATATTATATGCCCAAAAGGGAAAGTATTACATCCGGGGCATTACAAACTCTCCTCTACTACAAAAAGATCTCGTCCCGAGATCTAGGACTGGAAAAAGGAAGGGTACTCGGAACGAAGATGATCTTCTCGTTCCCACGTAGCTTCTCGGTCGGTGTGATGTGTCCACTTGACTTTCAAGAATTTGATGGACTTGTTGCGGGTCTTGCGTTCGATTTCTTCGAGAATAGCAACGAGATGCTCTCGGTAGGACAAATCTTGTTGAAGATCAATCTCTTCAAACGGAATCATGCGTTCAGGTGCCTTGAAGCATTTGCGGAGTTGGGACACATGGAACACATCATGAACATTGGCGAAGTTGGAAGGGAGCTCAAGTTGATAGGCTAGGTCGCCTCTTTTGCCAAGGATCTTGAAAGGCCCGACGTATCTAGGAGCAAGCTTTCCTTTGATACCGAATCTTTGGGTGCCTTTCATCGGAGACACACAGAGATAGACGTGATCATCAATGTTGAAGGCCAAATCACGATGCTTGCCGTCATAGTAGCTCTTCTGACGCGACTGAGCGGCCTTGAGATTCTCACGTATGACTTTGCACATCTCTTCGGCTTCTGAGATCAAGTCATTGCCAAGAAGTTGACGTTCGCCTGTTTCAGACCAGTTGAGAGGGGTACGGCACTTTCTGCCATAGAGGATTTCAAACGGAGATTTGCCTGCACTTGCTTGAAAGCTGTTGTTGTAAGAGAACTCGGCAAATGGAAGGCAGTCTTCCCATTTCATGCCAAAAGAGATGACACAGGCTCTGAGCATGTCTTCTAGAATCTGATTCACTCGCTCGACTTGACCACTAGTCTGAGGGTGAAAAGTAGTGCTGAACCTGATCTTAGTGCCCATGGCGGACTGAAAGGAGTCCCAGAACTTTGAAGTGAACAAACTTCCACGATCTGAGGAGATAACTTGAGGAATGCCATGTAAGGACACAATTCTGGAAGTGTACAGCTCTGCCAATTGAGCTGCATTGATGTATTCTTTGACTGGAAGGAAGTGAGCGACTTTGGTAAGCTTGTCAATCACCACGAAGATAGAATCATTCCCTCTTTTGGACTTAGGAAAGCCAGTGACGAAATCCATTTCAATGTGGTCGAACTTCCACTCCGGAATAGGAAGAGGTTGGAGAAGACCGGCTGGACGTTGATGCTCTGCTTTCACTCTTCTGCAAACATCACATTCATTCACGAATTGGGCAATTTCCCTTTTCATGCGTGTCCACCAGTAAGATTTCTTGAGGTCTTGGTACATCTTGGAACTGCCAGGATGAATGGAAAGGAGAGAATCATGTGCTTCTTCCATTATGAGCTTCCTGAGATCACCTTTGGGAACAACGAGTCTGTCCTCCAAGAACAAGGTATCTCTCTCATCAACACGATATCACTTGTATTTAGGAGTGCCCTTTGCAATACCATGTTTTACCTTCTGCACCATGGCATCACTGAGTTGGGACTCACGGACCTGATCTTCCAAGGTAGGAGCAACTTGAAGATTTGCAAGAAAACCCTGCGGAACAACTTGGAGGTTGAGCTTCCTGAATGCTTCACAAACCTTAGGCTGGAACGGCTTGATAAGAAGGCTGTTGCAATATGCCTTTCTGCTCAAAGCATCTGCAATCACATTCGCCTTGCCAGGAGTGTATTCGATGCTAGGATCATACTCTTGGATCATTTCAACCCAACGAGTCTGGCGGAGGTTCAGATTCGGTTGTGTGAAGATGTAATTCAAGCTCTTGTGATCGGTGAAGATGTCGACTTTTCTGCCCAACAACAGATGTCTCCACGTAATCAAAGCATGTACCACAGCTGCTAGCTCGAGATCATGTGTGGGATAGTTCTTCTCACTTGGATTGAGCTAACGAGAAGTGTATGCCACAATTCTCTTATCTTGCATAAGCACACCACCAAGTCCTTGAAGAGAAGCATCACAGAATACTTCATAGGGCTTGGATTCATCTGGAGGAGTTAGAACTGGAGCAGAGACGAGCTTTTCTTTGAGAGTTCTGAATGCCACTTCACACTCTGGAGACCAAAAGTATTTGACATTCTTCTGAAGCAAGTTGGAAAGAGGCTTGGCAATCTTGGAGAAGTTCTCAACGAACCTTCTGCAATAGCTGGCAAGACACAGAAAACTTCGGAGTTGCTTGACGTTCTGAGGAGCTTCCCAGTTGACAATTGCTTCAACTTTCTCGGGGTTCACCGCAATACAGTCAGCTGAGATGATGTGGCCCAGGTACAAAACCTTATCGAGCCAAAACTCGCACTTGGAGAACTTGGCATAGAACTTATGCTCACGGAGTCGATCAAGAACCAGACGTAAGTGCTTTTCGTGATCTTCTTCATTCTTGGAATACACCAGAATATCATCCAGATACACAAGCACAAACTCGCCGGTGTAGGGGTTGAAGATGTAGTGCATCATTCTCGAGAAGGTAGGAGGAGCATTGGCGAGACCAAAGGACATGACGGTATACTCGTATGAACCGTAGCTCGTTCTGAAGGCAGTCTTGGGGATGTCTTCCTCGCGAATGCGAATTTGGTGATAGCCCATTCGGAGGTCAAGCTTAGAGAACACTTTAGCTCCTTTGAGCTGCTCGAACAGTTCGTTGATGTTGGGGAGCGGATACTTGTTCTTTATTGTCTTCTTGTTCAATGGCCGGTAATCAACGCAGAGACGCTCGGTGCCATCTTTCTTCTTGACAAATAAGACACCACAGCCCCAAGGAGACGTACTAGGCCTGATGAGACCCATACGCTCCTGTTCATCAAGCTGCTTCTTCAATTCCTTCAATTCTTCGGGAGAGAGCTTGTACGGACGCCGGCATGCTGGCTCAGTACCTGGCTCGAGTTCAATGACGAATTCCACCTTACGGTGTGGAGGCATGCCTGGAAGTTCTTCAGGAAAGACGTCTCGATATTCGTTTACCACCGGAATTTGAGATATGGCATTAGTTTCGCCCTTATCATTGAGAGAGAAAAGCCTGATAGTGTTATCCCTGGAGGCAAAGATAATCACATCTTCATCGGAATGAGTAATCTTGACTTCCTTCCGTGCACAATCAATGTGAGCATCATGCTGAGAAAGCCAATCCATCCCGAGGATGAGGTCAATGTTGGAATTGCCGAGAACCACCGGATTAGCCAGAAAGCGATAATCACCCATGCGAATAGAAACATTCGGAGCCACTGAGTTGGAAGTCATTTGCAAACCCGGAGAAATAATCTTCAAAGGTCTAGGAATCCTCTCTGAAACCAATTCATGCTTAGCAACAAAAGGTCTTGAAATGAAGGACAACGAAGCACCCGAATCAAACAAGACTTTAGCAGGAAAAGAGTTAACTGAGAGGTTACCCAAAATCACATCAGAAGAATTCTCCGCTTGCGCTGCATTCATCAGATTGACCCTTGCAGACTTTGGATTATGCTTGACAATAGCTGAACTGACAGGCGGAGGAGGTGGAAGACGCTTTGGGTTCGGACATCTGTTGGCATAGTGACCTTTCTGGCCACACTTGTTGCACACCACTTCTGAGAGAGGACGGAAATGAGAACCACTTGACTTTGAGCCTTGAGACTGAAACTGGTTCTTCGACTGGTTGCTCGGGTTGGGTGGGTGGGAGAAACCACGTCCACTAGAGTTCTTGTTGCTGTTGGAGTTGTTGTAGGGAGCTCGAATCACTGGAGGAGGAGGAAGCCAAAATTTCTGTTGTTTCACAGCCACTTGAGAAGATGAGGAGGAGTGAATGACATCTCGAATCCTCGTTTTGGAAGCCTCCATCTTAAGCTGAGCCGCCTCTTGTTTCAAAGCCATGTTATAGAATTTGTCGAATTCATCGGGCTCGAACAAGGTGAGAGCAAGTTGAAGTTCATCTTTGAGACCACCACGAAAATGATATATTTTTCTCTTGGCATCAGGAATGTCTTGCTTAGCATAGCGGGCGAGGTTTTGGAACTTGACATTATACTGGTAGACAGTCATAGAGCCCTGCTTTAGGTTGCGGAATTGCTCACGCATACCCTCGATGACACTTGTTGGAATGTGGTGAGAGCGAAAGTCCTTGCAGAAATCCTCCCAAGAGATCACACGACCTGGCCTGGAGTCTTTGTACTGCTGCCACCAGTCAGCTGCTTGGTCTTTGAGTTGGAAGGCTGCAAACTTTACATAGTCCTCTTCTCTTACGTTACTGCACTCGAAATGCTTCTTTATATCGGTTAACCAATCTTCAGCATCAAGAGGGTCGACACAGTAACTGAAATCTTTTGGATTATTGGCCAAGAACTGGTTGAGAGTAGCATGGTGCTGTTGGTTGAAGAAGTTGCCTTGATTCCCTGGAACACCCTGATTTGCTTGATTAGCTTGCATCTGCTGCATCATCTGCATCAACAACTGGGTGTTCTGATTTGTAGTCTGCATAATCGCTCTCCAAGCCTCAGACGGAGGAGGAGGGGAAGGAGGACGATCTAGGACCTCTTCACCCTCTGGGCTAGCGTTGGGAACTTTTTTCGGAGCCATCCTGAAAGAGATGACCACGAATCAACAATTGGTTGAAAGAAGATAAAGCTGAATCAATGGAATGAATTACGACAAGTCTTCACAATAATCATTTGAACAATAGGAACGAATGAAATCATTCGAACAAGAGGAACAAATGAAATTCTCAATTAAATAATAACATCAATCTTCACGAGAAGCCACATAGGGGACAAAAGGTAAAATAAGAAAAACAACAAGGTACGAATGGAAACAAACACAAGATAGGAGCTTCGTTCTAACATCTTTGTGCTGAAAGCATATGAACGCGTTACGAAAGGGTTTTGCAATCCCCGGATCAGCATAGCCAAGGACCCTTTAAGATGCAACTCCCAATCAGAACATCGGTCATAAAACCACTTCACTCAATGTAGAACCCCGAACTCGCTAACCTGCATTCGTTGGAAGAATGCCTACGATCTACTGGATAAACCCACCTATGAATTTCCGAAAGATTCCAGTTATGCAATCAGGTGTTGGGGATACAGGGGAAGCACCGCGCAATCAACTCTAAACCTACATCCAGCTGTATCCATCCTTCAACACATAACCAGTCTTTCTCGGAAACTGTCTATCTCGGACCTTCGAAAAGCATCCACTATAACAAGCTATGGCAATACTCCCGAACTACCTCCCCAGTACTGGGTGATGTCGGGGTTATCTTGCCACTAACCGTATAGGAGAGATTTTCGATGTCGGCCGTCTTAAGTATTTAGTACTGCCGCGATATGCTTGTGACGACAATACCCCGAAGCTCAACTCCCCGGGACACTGCCACAACCCCTAATGTCAGGAGGCATCGAGAACAACATTCTCGTCACAAGAACATCGAAACAATCCCACAATACTCGCGAGATTCCTAAAAAAAATTTGGTGCAATTTTGAAAGTAGAAGAGGCAAGACTAGACGTCAGGAGTCCTCACCAGAGAAAAAGGGGATGAGAAGCAAAGAATTCCTACTCTCCGACATAAATATAGGACTCAAAATGTTTTCAGTGTGTGCCTAGACTCGACCGTCAAGGATTCGATCAATCAGTGGGGGCTTCTAGGTCGGAGAAGGCTCTGATACCAACTTGTAATGCCCAGGATGGGACTATATCTCCTACGTGTCGAGGCACGACTTAGAGACATAACCCCATGCTGGAATGATCGCAAGTCTGGTATCTTTGCACAACTCATGTAAAAGATGGGGATGGAAAACATAAAATAGTTGGCTTACACTCGCCACGTCACACAAGTACATTACATGTTTCAATCATCATACAAATGAACATCACAGCCCATCTAAGGGTAAAATCCAAATGTCAAGATACCAAACATAACTTAAATCCACAGGTCGGATCGAATCCTAGTAGAAGTTCCACTACTGATCATCAGGATAACGAACATAGTAACGGCTACGCTCCTCGTCGTACTCCCAGTCTAGCTCAGTGCCATCACCTGGATAGCTCACCATCGGACCTGCAACTGGTGTGGTGAAGTAACTGTGAGCCACAGAGGACTCAGCAATCCCGTTCCCGGGTAACATGACTATTTAAGCCTTGGGTGAGGATAAGGCTGAAGAAAAGAATAAGTGTCTGCAGCAACAACTAGCACTAACTTACGTGAAAGAGTGCGAGAAGAGAAGTGCCTCGGTCGAGAGATGATCACGAAGTGATCCTAATCTAATCAAGTCAAACATAACCCCACCGTGTTCAACTCCTGAATCCCTATTCGGAAATTGACAGTCACGGTACACACGCTGGTAGTGTATTAGAACAATGTGTCAAGTTTTCTACAACCGGATATTAACAAGCTCCCATCTGCCACATAACCGCGGGCACGGCTTTCGAAAGTTCATAACCCTGCAGGGGTGTTCCAACTTGGCCCATGACAAGCCCACGATCCGCGGAGTCGCAACTCCAAGGTGGGAAGACCCGAGTATTCTCGGAATCCCGTGCTCAAGATACTCCGAACTAAGGTAAGGCTAATCCAGCAAATCCTCCCGGCGTGCCGACACCCTAATAGTAGCCGCGCGTATCTAGTCTCAGGCCACGACCGGATGAGCGCTACGTACAGATACCGAAGATCCCAGCGAACTAGGTGGTATCCGCAAGTGACTCTAGTTTGGACCAACACTCAAATCGAGCACTGGCCCAGGGGGTTGAATTAATTAATCCTCGGGTTAATTACTCCCTCGGTAAGTTTTAGTTGTTTAGGCGAATAGTACCAATGTTGGGACTTGCTGGAAAAAGACTTAACACTTAGCGGTTTATCGAGGGGGTCCCATAAACCCCAACCGTGTTAGGAACGCATAATCAAGGAACATAACACCGGTTTAAACGGTTCCTAGCGGCATGAGTGGAACAAATCACCAAGCAAAAGGCTTAGACTTCCACCCATTGCCAATATATAGATGATTTCATTTAAGCATTTATATAGTGTGATATAACCCAACAAACTTGAACATGAAGCAAGCATCTTCAAACTTCACCTGCAACTAGCAACGCTATAAGAGGGGCTGAGCGAAGCCTACGTATAGCCAATCAATGGTTTGCATAGGTAGGGTGGTTAGACATGATCATGGTTACAAGTAGGAGGCTGACATGAAAGACATGGGCATCGAGGCAAAACTATAGATCGAGACTTCTAGCAATAGGCAAAAATAGTAATGGTATCCGGGTTCGGTCATCTTGCCTGAAGAGTTGTCGTTCAGATCGTAAGAAGGGTCCTCGTGCTCAACCTCGGTAGTTACCTCATGCTCGTACTCGTACTCGGCCTCGGCTTCCGGCTCTAAACAATACAATCACACAAGGCACGAATCAACAAGATGCAATGCGCACTCAAAAATGATGGATGCATGATGGATGCACTAAGGGAGCACACGGAGCACGGAAAATAGCACTCAAGCAAAACACTTCAAAACATGACAACAATAGGATATTATGAATCTACACAGAAAATCAATCAAGTTTCATATAAGACTCGCTCCAAACGGAGCTACGGGCTAAAAGTTATGCCCGAAACAAGAAGTAGGCGAAAGCTGAAAATTACAGCCACATAGCAACTTCGGAGCACTAGAAAAATAAGCTACATCACTCAAACATCATGTCAAAGAGCATGAACATAAACTAGACATATCCTACAGCAAATAAGTCCACTGGTGCACTCCCAAAGGAGCCACGGATCAATAGCAACAAGCTTGGACATATTGAACTTGACAACAATATCCTGACAGCAGTAATTTATTGCAACTTTGGAGCAAAAGTTAAATATGCTACAGCCACTCAAATAAGCATGTGAGAGCATGAATGAATAGCCAACAATATATAATACAAGGAACCATCAAGAGTCACCCCAAAACTATCATGGATTGTCCTAGAACAGCACGCAAACATGGCATCTGGAAATAACAGATTCCAGACTTAGTGAAATTTCACTAAGTGTTAAAACAGCAGTTTCATCATGGCATCTTCGAGAGAAAGTTTAAGTCACCTCGAAACTAAACATGGCAAGTGGTAAGCACCACATCAAAGTACACATGATGGTGATTCCGAAACATACAAGCATGCATCATGGAGATAAATACAACAATAGCAACGAGCTCAACAAGATGGCATTTCATAACAAGTTAAACAACTAAATAGCCACAGAGCACTTTGCAACGAAGATAAACATGGCAAGATTAAATGTATCATGCAACCTAACACAAACAACATGTAGAGCATGGCAAGACGAACACGTGGACATGTCATTTGCATCATTCGGATAAACGAGCTAAAAGATATCACTATGCAAAGATGGCATAAAAACATCACTAACAACAGTTTGTATCGGGATGCACTCTTGCAACAGAAAAATAAGCATCTAGATGATCTCAAACATGCATGGCACAAAGGAATGAAACGTAGTGCTAGTCACCACGAACGTCTGGACACCTCATTCACTCAAATCGGAGCAACACACACAAAGTTATCCATGTTTGAAAAATGCATCAGAGAACAAAAACTGGGACTTAGAGGATATTAGAAGCAACCTCTCAGATCTGGAAAAAGGTCAACGGGCTCGGGGGCGGATCTGGCCCGATCTGGCGAATGGTGGAGGCGGCTGGGCCTTCGGCGGCTTCGGGCCCAGCGAGGAGCGGCGCAGATGGGCCGAGGAGGCGGCTGGCGATCGGCCCAGCTGGGAGACGGTGCGGGCCACGTGGCGGGGAGGCGGTCGCCTGGCGGAGAAGGTGGGCCGGCTGGGAGGATGATGACAGCCCGCCCGAGCGCGGAAGGGAGGCAGCTGGCCCCGGCGGACGGAGAGGCTCAGGCGTCCTGGCCCGACGCGCCTAGGGCCTCTGGCGGCGGATCGGGGCCCAAGAGGTGGAGCGGCCCGGCGCTGGAAGGCGGGAGGCCCAGGCGATGTGGCCTCGGGCGGAGCTGGAGATGTGGCCTGGGCCGGCACCCTGGCGTTGCGGGATCGACGGATCGGCGCTGGACTGGTCGCTCGGTCCAGCGGGGAGGCATTGACCTGAGTGGCGCTGGCGACTGCTGCTTCGTTGCGGCGGCGGCTCGAGGCTTCGAGCGGATCTGGCGATGCGGTGCCTGCGAGCAGCGGCTCCGGCGGGATCTGGCCGGGCCGGCGGCTGGCTGGGTGGTTAGGCGCCGGTGGGATGAGGTGGCGGTGGTGGTGAGGTGAGAGGAGGGAGGAGATGAGGTACTCCGGCGAGGTGGTGGAGCTCCGGCGAACTCCGGCGAAATTCCGGCGAAGCTCCGGCGAGGTGGTGGTGGCTGGAGGAAGGAGAAGGTGGGGGCTAGGGTTTCTTGATTTGGGGCAAAAATTGGGGGAAGTGGACAAATATATAGGCACAAGGAGTTAGGGTTGTCCAAATGGAGTGCGGTTTTCAGCCACACGATCAGGATTGGATGGCCTAGATGAAGGAAGTGGCTAGGAGAGGTTTGGTGGGCTGTTGGAGGGGTGTCTTGGGCCTCAAAGTGGAGGCACTTTGAGCCCACGAGAATAACTGTTGGGGTAGCAAACAGACTCGAAACGCGACGAGATTTGACAGGCGGGTTACACACATCAAAACAACAACACACGACAAGTCACGCGCCAAACCGGTAACGTTACACGGCCAAACACCAAAGTAGGCCTACGGGACGCCACAGACACGTGAGGGAGCTCCGGAACGCGAAACGGACAACGGGAAGGAACGCGTGGAACCGGATGCAAACGATAACACAAATGCAATGCGATGCACATGTCTACATGATATGAATGAATGCCACACACGCACACAACAAAACGACGAAAACCCGAAAGACAAAGAACCCGGAATGGAATAGATGAAGCCAGAGATATATTATATGCCCAAAAGGGAAAGTATTACATCCGGGGCATTACAGGTGATGATGATGGTGACAATTTCCCCCTCCCGGAGGGATGTTTCCCCGGCAGAACAGCTCTGTCGGAGCACTAGATTGGTTCTGCCAAGGTTCCGCCTTGAGACGGCGGTGCTTCGTCCCGAAAGCTTGCTTCTAATTTTTTCCAGGGCAAAAAACACCTTATATGAGAAGATGGGCATCGGGGGGTTTCTAGGTGGCCCACGAGGCAGGGGGCGCGCCCAGGGGGGTGGGGCGCGCCCCCGACCCTCGTGGACGATGGGTGACCCCCCTCTGGTGCTTTCTTCGTCCAATATTTTTAATATATTCCAAAACTGACTTTCATGGAGTTTTAGGACTTTTTGAGTTGTGCAGAATAGGTCTCTACTATTTGCTCATTTTCCAGCCCAGAATTCCAGCTGCCGGCATTCTCCCTCTTCATGTAAACCTTGTAAAATAAGAGAGAAAAGGTATACGTATTGTGACATAATTTGTAGTAACAACCCAAAATGCAATAAATATCAATATAAAATCATGATGCAAAATAGACGTATCAACTGGGCATCCCGATTACCAGCCATTTTCTCGTGAATGACAAGCGGAGTCCACTCATCGTGAGAATAACCCACCTAGCATGGAAGATAAAGACATCCCCCAGTCGCCACATGAGCGATTTGGGCATACAACACATAATTTTATTTGAAGGTTTAGAGTTTGGCACATGCAAATTTACTTGGAACGGCGGGTAAATACCGCATATAGGTAGGTATGGTGGACTCATATGGAACAACTTTGGGTTTATAGAAGTGGATGCACAAGCAGTATTCCCGCTTAGTATAGGTGAATGCTTGAAAGAGACTAGGAAGCGGCCAGCTAAGAGCAACAATGGTAATGAACATGCCTTGAGATTAACCAACGGTGAGTGCAAGCATGAGTAGGATATAAATTACCATGAACATAAATATCGTGAAGGCTATGATGATTTTGTTTCAACTACATGTGTGAACATGTCGGCATCCTCGGAATGGGGGTACCCAGACTTGCGTGCCTGCGGCCCGTGATGTGGCTCCTTCAGCGGCCTGGTGCGGCCCGACTTCAACAACTGCAACTCAAGACCCTCGGGAGGGGCCAAGCCCCGCGAGGCGGGCAGCAGCAAGACCTCCCTGGGGGCAGTCTCTCTAGGCTGGCTCCTGAGGAGCGGAGATATCTATGCAAGGAGCACCTCGCGAGGTTCACGTGACGTGAGCCATGACGACCAAGTCCAGGCGGGCGCCAACGGGCGCAGTGTGCCAGTTTCCTCTTTGGTGCTAAGAGGGCAAGCGCAGGCGCAGAGTCCCGAGGGATCAGGCAAATGTTTCCATATCGGTGCAACAAGACCAAAGACCGTCAAGGCTACATAACGGAGGTCATCGTGGAGCTCGGCACGGCGTCACCACGAGAGCCTTTGGCAGGCGAAGACTACTTTGGCACGACGTCACCACGAGAGCCTTTGGCAGGAGAAGGCTACAAAACTTGTACTAGTTGTTCCCCTTCAAATTTGGCCGTTGAAGGATCCCTTCCCGCCGATATTTGAGAAAAGGACCAAGGCCACTATATAGAGGACCTAGCCACCACCATGGGGGAGGGGATCACGAGAGGACCGGATCAGATCCATTCGACCCTACACGGACGGGTTCACGAGGGAGGATCCACTCCACCCTACACACACCACAAGCTCATCCGAGCCCAAGAACACCTCTCCTCTGGAGGCTGTTCATCCCTTGTACTAGTTCATCCTCAGCCATACAAAGGCAATCCACCACACACACTAGAGTAGGGTATTACACCACAAGGTGGCCCGAACCAGTATACTTCTCTATGTCCCCTGTTCTTTGAGCACGACGAGCTAGGACGCGGATTCGTAGGGTGAGAGTGCTGGGGAGGGAGTGTTCTTCGTGCGCACCCCAAAGTTCGAACCTCTCAAGGGTTTGCGTAGCCCGAAATCCAACGCGCCAGGTAGGGGTGCGCTCAAGCCTCACTCCCATCTCAGCTCGCCGCCGCCCAGCGACCCCGATGGCCGACAATGCAAGGGCTCAAGCCGACCGCCGGGCTGCCTGGCCCGTCCAGGCAGCCCCGACCGCCCAGGAGGACCTCAACACCGCACTCCAGGCGGCCAGCACGCCACCCGACACCGTCGGACGCGGGCGGCGTGGACAGGCGCCCCTCGCTCTCACTCCACGGCGTGCGCGCTCCGCCGCGCGCTCGTCAAACCACGCTGCGGCAACGACGTCATACACCCGACGGGAACAAGCGAACACGCGAGCCACACTCATCATGGCCTGGGAACTGCTACGGTGCAGGTTGGCTGAAGATGGCCGTGATGTGCTGCTGGAGCGCGTCGTCGAGCTACTAGACGCGGCCTACATGGGTGATCTGCCTTTCTGTTCCATGCTCACGCCTCAAGTTGTGGCGGAGGCACGCGCAAGGGCCCGACAGGCACGCGTGTTCCCCGAAGCTCTCGGGGGGTCAGAAGGCGCCAACATGGACCCTGGCCCAGCCGGCCCGGCCTCAACAATGCCATCACCAGGAGCAGCGACAACAAGTGGTCCACCGGGGGGACTCACAGGAATGTCACCCAGCTGCCAGCAGAGCCAGATGCCACGACTGGTGGCTCAAGGCACGAGGCGCATAGGAGAAGGCTTAGGCGGGGTGACTACGGAGGCCTACGTACCTCGCATGGTGAACCTGGGGTACGCGCCAGAGGAAGACCCCGGGTCGTCTCCCAGGCCAAGATGGGACGACGGGATGCGCGAGGCAGAGGCGCCCCACGAATGGCCCGAAGGCTTCACCGCCCCCTTCAGCGACGACGATGGCAGGGTACAGGCAGTCTCTCGGGGGCAGGCGTATACTAACCATGGGCTGCAGGAGAACCAACCTTCGGTGGCAGCCAGGGGCCCCAGAGCGGCAGATCCGTTCCCGGCGGAAGTAGCACACCGGGGGTGCATGGGGACAGCCAGGAGCCAGAGCCTTCCTCACACCCCATGGAGCAAGGCACATCACGGAGGTAGGTCCTCTGCCAAGGAAGGCGCTGGAGGGCCCTACCCCCTCGGCAGAGGGCCCGTGGTTGCCGAGAGCGCCGCTAGAGTCCTCCTTGCCCCTTGGCCTCGTCCTGGTTTCTGGACGCCCCAACGGTGGTCGGGAGCGGCGTAGGGCGTGGCCCTCGTCTGGCGATATGAAGCAAGGCTTGCGCCTGTGAAGGTCTCCGCCCATGACACTCTCACGTAATAATAATGAGTGGGGCTGTACACGCCCCAGAGTCTCCGGAGAGCCGCCCTCGGGCCTCGGGGGCTCCTGCTCACGTCCTAGTGGAAGCACCCTGCTCCACACTGGCCGTCGACACTGTCCCCCAATGACTATGCTCACAGCCAGTGAATGCACTTAGTTCCGCGCTGGTGGAAGACAAGAAGACTAGCTAGGTGACGGACGTGGCCATTTTCTTTGCCCCTTTCCTATAACTCGATTCACCGCGCCTTTTTTGTGTTGAACTTGGAATCTCTTTTCTGCCAAACTTTGGGGGGGGGGGATCTTCTCGTGTTCGTGTTGGTTTCTTGCATTTTGGTTATGTGGTTTACTTCTTTTCAAGGCCGGTGTCCGCTAACCTTCCCTTGGCGAGCACCTCGCAAGCGGAACTGGGTTTGGTGTAGGCAAGACATCCTTGCACAGCAAGCCCGCCGGTGGCAATCGTCCCAGGGTCAGGAGTGCCGTTCTCATGGCATTGCCAGACGCGCACCCTGCCCTGACCCGGCGTTTGCTCCTCGAAAGGCTCCCTCGGGTGAACCAACTGACTCCTCGGGAAATTCAAGGGCCCACGGGCCACCGAGAGGCCCCCCTCGGGAGGTAGGTGCACCAGCCACCTCAGGACGCATTCAGGCCTACCGGAATCAAGACAAGTCTCGGCCGCAACCCAGCTCAGGAACTCGCGGGCCCAGAGGGCAAGTTTCCAGATCTAGCTTAAGGGAAGAATATTTATTTACATATACAAAAAGGAGGGAGGGGTGGCACCCCCTGTCAGAGTCAAAACCGGCGAATCTCGGGTAGGGGGTCCCGAACTATGCGTATGAGGATTGATGGTAACATGAGGCTGGGGACACGATGTTTACCCAGGTTCAGGCCCTCTCGATCGAGGTAAAACCCTACTTCCTGCTATATTAATGTGGATGAATATGAATACAAGAGTTGATCTACCTCGAGATTGTATTGGCTAAACCCTAAAGTCTAGCCTATGAGGATTTGTGTTTCTCTATTAGCCTCTACGGACTAAACCCTCCAGTTTATATATACATCGGAGGGGCCTAGGGTTTGTACATACCATCTTGCAGAGGACGGAAAGATTACACCCGAACCTAAAACTTGCCATTATACGAATACAGGAGTCCTATCCGGATACGAGAGATGATCTTCGACTATGATCTTCACGACCCACCAGTCCGGCCCACCAAGAGTTATCTGGCCACCCGAGGACCCCTCGATCCAGGACTCCCTCGGTAGCCCCTGAACCTGTCTTTGATGACGATGAGTTCGGCTTCTGTATTGTCTTCAGCATTGCTAGGAGGGTTCCTTCTTCTCAATATATCTTCTGCAAAAAGGTGTATTGTGTTCGGCTCTGCAAGGTTAGTACAACCCTTAGCCTCGAAGGCAAGGCTCTTTAAAGAAAATGAATAGTTTGTCTTTACTGACAACTTTTTGGTGAAGCATCGCGTCTATCCCACTAACATATCGAACCATTTTATTTGGCCCTAGTTTCACGTTTCGAGGTATATCCTCATTGACACGTCTTATCATAATAGAGATCGTGCCCGCTTATCGTGGCATCCTTATCATGTGACGTGAGCATTGATACGTCTCCAACATATCTATAATTTTTGATTGTTCCATGCTATTATTTATGAAGTCTTGTATGTTTAATGGGCTTTATCATTCACTTTTATATCATTTTTGGGACTAACCTACTAACCCAAAGGCCCAGTCCAGATTGCTGTTTTTTGCCTGTTTTAGGGTTTTGCAGAAAAAGAATATCAAACGGAGTCCAAACGGAATGAAACCTTCGTGAGAGATATTTTTGGAGAAAATCACGCATGCGGAGCTTGAGAACCACATCAGGGGATCGAGGGCTGGCCCACGAGGGTGGGGGGCACGGAGATTAAAGGTTGGAGTGAAGAGATTAAAACTTTGCACAATGATGAACCCACTAATTTGGATTTCAAGGGATTCAATTATGATAATTTCTCTTTGATTGATCGTATTTCCTTGTTGCAATCCATGCTAAATTCTTCGCATGCTTATAGTCACAATAAAGCTTTCACCAAACACATAGTTGATGCTTTGATGCAATCTTATGAAGAAAAACTTGAGTTGGAAGTTTCTATCCCTAGAAAGCTTTATGATGAGTGGGAACCTACCATTAAAATAAAAATAAAAGATCATGAATGTTATGCTTTGTGTGATTTGGGTGCAAGTGTTTCCACTATCCCAAAAACTTTGTGTGATTTGCTAGGGTTCCATGAGCTTGAAGATTGTTCTTTAAATTTGCATCTTGCGGATTCCACTATTAAGAAACCTATGAGAAGAATTAATGATGTTCTTATTGCTGCCAATAGGAATTATGTGCCCGTAGATTTCATTGTTCTCGATATAGATTGCAATCCTTCATGTCCTTTTATTCTTGGTAGACCTTTCCTTAGAAGGATTGGTGCAATTATTGATATGATCGAAGGAAATATTAAATTCCAATTTCCGTTAAGGAAGGTCATGGAGCACTTTCCTAGAAATAAAATCAAATTACCATATGAATCTATCATGAGAGCCACTTATGGATTGCCTTCCAAGGATGGCAATACCTAGATTTATCTTGTATCGTGCCTAGCTAGGGGCGTAAAACGATAGCTCTTGTTGGGAGGCAATCCAATTTTATATTTTTTGTTTTTGTTGCTGTTAGGGAATAAGTATTACATCTAGCCTATGATTAGATGTGTTTTCATGTTTTGTTTACTGTTTGTGCCAAGTAGAACCTTTGGGAAGACTTGTGTGAAGTTTATGTGATCTTGCTGTGAAAAATAGAATCGTTAGCGCTCGCTAAAGTAGTATTCAGATTTTACTGGAGCATGCTTTTAGTCGATTATTTTTGAAGATGATTGGTAGACAAATT
This sequence comes from Secale cereale, assembly GCA_902687465.1. Classification (NCBI taxonomy): domain Eukaryota; kingdom Viridiplantae; phylum Streptophyta; class Magnoliopsida; order Poales; family Poaceae; genus Secale; species Secale cereale. Next base: position 557,801,136 of record LR738715.1, on the reverse strand, counting down.
CCGCAAATTTACCAATTTAGTTTGAATTTTTTGGAGTTCCAGAAGTAGGCGAAACCTACAGATTACTACAGACTGTTCTGTTTTTGACAGATTTTGTTTTTCATGTGTTGTTTACTTATTCCGATGCATCTATGAGTAGTATTGGAGGATATGAACCATAGAGAAGTTGGAATACAGTTGGTTTAACACTAATATAAACAAAGAACGAATTCATTGCTGCACCTTTGTGTAGTGGTTTGCTTTCTTATACTAACATAGCTCACGAGAATTTTTTCTAAGTTTTGTGTTGTGAAGTTTTCAAGTTTTGAGTATTGCTTTGATGGACTATGGAAGAAGGAGTAGCAAAGGCCTAAGCTTGGGGATGCCCATGGCACCCCAAGTAAATTCAAGATAATCAAAAGCCTAAGCTTGGGGATGCCCCGGGAAGGCATCCCCTCTTTCGTCTTCATCCATCGGTAACTATACTTGGAGCTATATTTTTATTCACCACATGATATGTGTTTTGCTTGGAGCGTCTTGTATAATTTTAGTCTGTGCTTGTTAGTTTGCCACAATCATCCTTGCTTGACACACCTATTTGAGAGAGTTAAATATGGCCCAGGAATTGTTAGAACACTCTATGTGCTTCACTTATATCCTTTAAGTTGAATAGTTTTGCTCTAGTGCTTCACTTATATCTTTTAGAGCATGTTTGTGATAATATTTGGTAGAAATTGTTGAACTCTCATGCTTCACTTATATCCTTTTGAGAGTCTATTAAAACAGCATGGTAATGTGTTTAGGCTAAAATAAACTAGTCTTCACATGATAAACATCCAATGTCAATGTAGTAAAAAAATTCACACTAAGTGCATTGAATAGAATGAGATGTTGGATGCTTGATAATTGTTTTGAGACATGAGGATAGTGATATTAGAGTCATGATAGTGGAGTTATTATGAAATTGAGAAATACTCGTGTTAAGGTTCGTGATTCCCGTATCATGCACGTATGGTGAACCGCTATGTGACGAAGTTAGAGCATGAGGTATTTGTAGAGTGCCAACCTTTGGGTGGAGGTCGGGGGCACGCGATGGTTAACTCCTACCAACCTCCCCCCTAGGAGCATGCGTTGATTGCTTTGTTTCGATGACTTGTAGATTTTTACAATAAGTATATGAGTTCTTATGACTAATGTTGAGTCCATGGATTATACGCACTCTCACCCTTCCACCATTGCTAGCCTCTCTTGTACCACACAACTTTCGCCGGTGCCATAAACCCACTATATATCCTTCCTCAAAACAGCCACCATATTGTTCCTCAAAACAGCGACCATACCTACCTATCACGGCATTTCCATAGCCATTTCGAGATATATTTCCATGCAACTTTCCACCGTTCTGTTCATATGACACGCATCATATTGTCATATTGCCATGCATGATCAAGTAGTTGACATCGTAGTTGCGGCAAAGCCACCATGCATAATTTTTCATATATGTCACTCTTGATTCATTGCACATCCCGGTACACCGCCGGAGGCATTCATATAGAGTCATACTTGTTGTAGTATCGAGTTGTAATAAAAAGTGTGATGATCATCATTATTAGAGAATTGTCCCATGTGAGGAAAGGCCAATAAAAAAAGGAGATGGCCCAAAAAAATATAGAGAGGGGCTAATAAAAAAGGGAGAAAGCCCCTCCAAAAAAAATGAGAGAAAAGAGAGAAGGGACAATTGCTACTATCTTTTTTCCACACTTGTGCTTAAAAGTAGCACCATGTGCTTCATTGTAGAGAGTCTCATGCTTAGTCACTTTCATATACTAGTGGGAATTTTCATTATAGAACTTGGCTTGTATATTCCAACGATGGGCTTCCTCAAATACCCTAGGTCTTCATGAGCAAGCAAGTTGGATGCACGCCCACTAGTTTCTTTAGTTGAGCTTTCATTCATATTTCGCTCTAGTGCATCCGTTGCATGGCAATCCCTACTCACTCACATTGATATCTATTGATGGGTATCTCCATAGCCCGCTGATACGCCTAGTCGATGTGAGAGTATCTCCCACCTTTTTGTCTTCTCCACAACCACCTCTATTCCACCCATAGTGCTATATCCATGGCTCACGCTCATGTATTGCGTGCAAATTGAAAGGTTTGAAAAGATAGATTATGAAAACAAGTGCTTGGCTGAAATCGGGGTTGTGCATGATATGAATATGTTGTGTGATGAAGAGGGAGCATAGCCAGACTATACGATTTTGTAGGGATAACTTTCTTTAGCCATAGTATTTTGAGAAGACATGATTGCTTTGTTAGTATGCTTGAAGTATTGTTATTTCTTATGTCAATATAGACTTTTATCTTGAATCTTTCAGATCTGAACATTCATGCCACAATTAAGAGAATTACATTGAAAAACTATATTGGTTAGCATTCCACATAAAAAATTCTTACTTTATCATTTACCTACTCGAGGACGAGCAGGAATTAAGCTTGGGGATGCTTGATACGTCTCCAACATATCTATAATTTTTGATTGTTCCATGCTATTATTTATGAAGTCTTGGATGTTTAATAGGCTTTATCATTCACTTTTATATCATATTTGGGACTAACCTACTAACCCAAAGGCCCAGTCCAGATTGCTGTTTTTTGCCTGTTTCAGGGTTTTGCAGAAAAAGAATATCAAACGGAGTCCAAACGGAATGAAACCTTCGCGAGAAATATTTTTGGAGAAAATCACGCACGTGGAGCTTGAGAACCACGTCAGGGGATCGAGGGCTGGCCCACGAGGGTGGGGGGCGCGCCCCCCTTCCCAGGGCGCGCCCCTGCCTCGTGGCCCCCTCGAGCGTCCCCCTATGCCCTCCTTCTTCCAATATAAGTCTACGTACCCCAGAAACTCCGTGAACAGAGAGAAAACCCTAATTCCACTGCCGTACCTTCTGTTCCCGTGAAGATCCCATCTTGGAGACTGTTCCGGAGCTCCACCGAAGGGGGATCCATCACGGAGGTCTTCATCATCATCATCATCGCCCTCACCATGAGTTGTGAGTAGTTTACCATGGACCTTTGGGTCCAGCTAGTATCTAGATGGCTTCTTCTCTCTCTCTGGATCTCAATACAAAGTTCTCCTCGGTCTTCGAGGAGATCTATTCGATGTAATCTCTTTTTGAGGTGTGTTTGTTGAGATCCGATGAATTGTGAGTTTATGATCAAGGTTATCTATGAAATATATTTGGTTCTTCTCTGAACTTTTTATGTGTGCTCATAATATCCTTGCAAGTCTCTTCGAATTATTGGTTTGGTTTGGCCTACTAGATTTATAGTTCTTGCAATGGGAGAAGTGCTTGGCTTTGGGTTCAATCTTGCGGTGTCCTTTCCCAGTGACAGTAGGGGAAGCAAGGCACGTATTGTATTGTTGCCATCAAGGATAAAAAGATGGGGTTTATATCATATTGCTTGAGTTTATCCCTCTACATCATGTCATCTTGCTTAAGGCGTTACTCTGTTCTTATGAACTCAATACACTAGATGCATGCTGGATAGCGGTCAATGTGTGGAGTAATAGTAGTAGATGCAGGCAGGGTCAGTCTACTTGTCTCGGACGTGATGCCTATATACAATGATCATGCCTAGATAGTCTCATAATTATTCGCTTTTCTATCAATTGCTCGACAGTAATTTGTTTACCCGCCGTAGAATATCGCTATCATGAGAGAAGCCACTAGAGAAAATTATGGCCCCCGGGTCTATTCTCAACATATCAATCTACATCTACTTTACTTTTATCTCTTTTATTTGCTGTTCTTATAAACTAAAAATACCAAAAATATAAACTATCATCTCTATCAGATCTCACTTTTGTAAGTGACTGTAAAGGGATTGACAACCCCTTATCGCGTTGGCTGCGAAGTTCTTATTTGTTTGTGCAGGTGCGACGGACTGGCGCGTGGTCTCCTACTGGATTGATACCTTTGTTCTCAATAACTGAGGGAAATACTTACACTACTGTGTTGCATCTCCCTTTCCTATTCGAAGGAATACAACGCAAGCTCGAGAAGTAGCAAACATCCACACCGCGCATTACGCACGTCTGCTTTGGGAACCGATGAGGTTTATGGCTAAAGTGGGGGGACGTTCTGTATTCACAACGTTATAAAAGGACACCAATCCCTTTCATTAGGCCCACGCTTTCCTCAAGCTCGACCTCTCCAATATCCCTAGCCCCAGCATCCTCATCTCTTGCACCCACTACTTTCCATTCCTGCACCACCACTTCCTTCCCCAGCAATGGCTAGATCCGGCGCCAGAGGCAAGTGGGAGGCCTCCACGGTCACTGAGAAAACCGTGGAGGATCTTCGGAGCGCAGGCTATCTCGCCGCCGACATCGCGCATCGAGTTCCCGCCCAGGGGCTAGTGATCCCCGACCCAGAGGCGGGCGAGAGAGTAGTGTTTACTTCACACTTTGTTAGGGAGTTAGGGTTTCCACTCCACCCCTTTGTTCGGGGTTTGCTATTCTTATACGGGCTAGATTTCCATGATCTAGCCCCGAACTCAAACCTTCACATCTCCGCTTTCATAGTGGTGTGTGAAGCTTTCCTCCGCATCCCTCCACACTTCGGCCTATGGCTCAAAACCTTCAACGTGAAGCCGAAGGTGGTGGATGGGCAACACGCGGAGTGCGGCGGCGCTATGATTAGCAAGCTCTCGAATGCGACCTGGCGAAAAGGGTCATTCGTAGAGACGAACAAGGTCTGGCAGAAGGAGTGGTTTTATATCACCGAACCTCGCGACGTCAAATGGGCGGCGGTACCTGCTTTCAGATCTGGACCCCCCAGAGAGGTTGACCTCCTGGACCAAAAAGGGTCTAGACTGGG
>LR738715.1:557763583-557794971 GCA_902687465.1 Secale cereale | reverse complement strand
GGATGCGGGCTATCGCATTGCGGTCTCCGCCCCAGAGGTAATACAAAATTTCACCAAACATATATCCCCTTACTTATTCAATGATAACAGGAATTGGAGTTTTTGCATGATATACAGGGCTGGATGAAGAAGGCAATCCAGATCAAGTGTCCAGCGCCTTTGCCCGACGACCCAGAATCGCCTCGACTGACGGCGACGCTGGTCCCAACGCCGTACAAGGCGCCGGTCAAGAAGCCCAAGAAGAAGGGCAAGGGCGCCGGAGACAGCCCCCGCCCTACGGATGAGAAGTCCGAGAAGATCAACATCCTCTCCTCCGAAGAGGAGGAGTATGACGAGGAAGAGGAAGAGGAAGAGCTCCCTCCGCAAGGCACGGGACGAAGAGGGGGGCCGATGCTGACGCACGCGCGGCCGCACCCCTGAGGAAGCTGAACCATGCTACTAGTTTGGATTCATTCGAACATAGCTTCATGGCGAAGCCCAGGAAGAAACCCCTGCCCGAAACGTAAGTTTGTCCGGATTAATTGCTGCACCTTTGTTTGTTTAGCATTTTTTATGCTTACTTGGTATTTCTTACCCGGTGACCTACTGTGATTGCCTAGCATATTAGGGATGATAGACTACTCATATCAATAAGGAATTCCTTCTTTTCCTAGAGCCCATGCGGATAGAACTCCAAAGTTAAGCGTGCTCAGCTTGGAGTAGTTTCAGGATGGGTGACCGACCAGGAAGTTACTCTCGGGTGCGCACGAGTGAGGACGAAGTGCGTAGAAAAGACTAGTATTGATCTGTGAGGCCAGTCTAGATCCCGCCAGGAGTAATGACCACCGGAGGGTGCATCCGGGGCGTTACAAGTTGGTATCAGAGCCGACCCTCGCGGTTACACGGATGTGGATAGGTGCTCGGTCATGTTATTCATGACGTTTGTGACCCGTCATGACACACGGCATGACACATGTATCGGACTGGATGCACAAACGTTTGTGCCAAGAGGGAATGTTCCTGTGGCCCGACGAGGATGTCGGTTCCTTTGAGAGGGGGTGTATGTGATTGCGTGGCATATTAGGGATGATAGACTACTCATATCAATAAGGAATTCCTTCTTTTCCGGGAACCCATGAGGATACAACTCCAAAGTTAAGCGTGCTCAGCTTGGAGTAGTTTTAGGATGGGTGACCGACCGGGAAGTTGCTCCCGGGTGCGCACGAGTGAGGACAAAGTAAGTTGCTCCCGGGTGCGCACGAGTGAGGACAGAGTGCGTAGAAAAGACTAGTACTGATGTGTGAGGCCAGTCTAGATCCTGCCAGGAGTAACGACCACCGGCGGGTGTGTCCGGGGCGTTACACCTACAGCCCTCCCGGAGGACACCCTGACGCTTCCTTATCGGAGGGGAACTCTCTAGCGCCCGGAGAGATGGAGCGTGACCCGCTGGTCCGAGCTCCATCGCCCATGATCGGCGGGGACACCGAAGTGTCCTCCCAGCGGGTGTCCTCCTCCCAAGGAGATGAGGGCGGGGCAAGTGACGGGGCGACCAGGGGTAATACCTCGTCCATCGCTGACCATGGGGAAACAATCCCCATGGAGACTGAAGACAGGGGGCCCAAACAATCGGGGGCCCTCCTGAACATCGACCCGGAGCCTAGTTGTGATAGCCTGGCTTATTAGGGATGATAGACTACTCATATCAATAAGGAATTCCTTCTTTTCTGAGAGCCCATTCGGACAGAACTCTAGAGCTAAGCGTGCTCAGCTTGGAGTAATATCATGATGGGTGACCGACCGGGAAGTTGCTCTCGGGTGCGCACGAGTGAGGACAAAGTGCGCAAAAAAGACTAGTATTGATCTGTGAGGCCAGTCTAGATCCCACCAGGAGTAACGACCACCCACGGGTGTGTCCGGGGCGTTACAAGTTGGTAACAGAGCCGACCCTCACGGTTACACGGATGTTTGCACACATGTGCTCAGTCATGTTATTCATGACGTTTGTGACCCGTCATGGCACACAGCATGGCACATGTACTGGACTGGATGCACATACGTTTGTGCCAAGAGGGAATGTTCCTGTGGCCTGACGAGGACGTCAGTTCCTCTGAGTGGGGGTGTATGTGATAGCGTGGCTTATTAGGGATGATAGACTACTCATATCAATAAGGAATTCCTTCTTTTCTGGGAGCCCATTCGGACAGAACTTCAAAGTTAAGCGTGCTCATCTTGGAGTGATACCATGATGGGTGACCGACCGGGAAGTTGCTCCCGGGTGCGCACGAGTGAGGACAAAGTGCGCAGAAAATACTAGTATTGATCTGTGAGGCCAGTCTAGATCCCGCCAGGAGTAACGACCACCGACGGGTGTGTCCGGGGCGTTACAAGTTGGTATCAGAGCCGACCCTCGCGGTTACACGGATGTTTGCGGACAGGTGCTCGGTCATGTTATTCATGACGTTTGTGACCCGTCATGGCACACGGCATGACACATGTATCAGACTGGATGCACAGACGTTTGTGCAAGAGGGAACGTTCCTGTGGCCTGACGAGGACGTCGGTTCCTCTGAGTGGGGGTGTCACGCCCCGGTCACACCCGCCGGTGGTTGTTACTCCTGGCGGGATCTCGACTGGCCTCACAGATCAATACTAGTCTTTTCTGCACACATTTTCCTCACTCGTGCGCACCCGGGAGCAACTTCCCGGTCGGTCACCCATCATGATACTACTCCAAGCTGAGCACGCTTAACTTTGGAGTTCTATCCGAATGGGCTCCGAGAAAAGAAGGAATTCCTTATTGATATGAGTAGTCTATCATCACTAATAAGCCAGGCTATCACACTAGTGCGGCTCCGGGGTCCGAAGACCAGACACCCTAGGCAGGGGTGGATACGACGGCGCCCGGAGTCATTCCGGAGGTGCTGGACCCTATGGAGGGAGCACTGCAAAGTGCTTACATCGTGGAGGAGCACCGCACCATGATGGGTGCGTTGATGAAGAAGATTCAGTCCGTCAAGGGCGGACTGCAAGAAGCCTTCAACAGCCTGTTAACGGGCTTCGTGGTAAGCAATGTAATGTTCTTTATGGAACTTTATTTGTTTTAAATACACATATCTAGCCAGTAGCCCCTGATGATTTGTGTGATTCTGAACAGAATCAAACGAAGTATCCATAGTATAGCATGCTTGTAGAGCTAAACTATTGTGTTTATGTTATTTGAAGAGGCTTCACTAGTTACGGTAACTGCACGAGATGCCGAGGTTGCCGATCTAAACCGGAAGCTCTTGTTGGAAAACGCGGACCTCGACCACGTCAACCAGCGTTTAGATGAAACGCAAGGTATGCAGATTAAAGGAATTTTAGATGTCAAGAAGACTAAAATCATAAATTGAGTATGAGTATGAAATCTTTTATGATATTGTTTTTTACATAGCTGGTGCCAGTGAGCTTGAGGCCCTTAAGGGCGAGCTCGCGAAGGCCAAGGAGGAGGCCGCGGCGATCAAGGCAATCGCTGATAAGGCGGTTGCCGAACTGGAGGCCGAAAAGGCTGAGTGCAAGAAGCACCAGGATCGGGTGTCCGAAGTCAAGGTTGAGCTCAAAGATGCCATTCACAATTGCGAGGCATTGGAAAAGAAGACTTCGGAGCAAGCTGTGACGCCCGAAGACCGACGTCCCAGAAGATTCCAGATGTTCCGGGTTCTCCCGTGTGTTTCACTTGTGCTTGCGTTATTTATTTTGCATTGCATCATGTCATCATGACATCATAACTTTAATTCTGCAACTCAACCAAATAAGCCGTGTGAACCTTCGGTCCATTTAAATAGAGGGAAGGATGACTTCTTTTTATAACATATATATATTCTCCTAATATTTATGGAGCTATTATAAAAATATTCCATTGTTGGAAGCAACCATCACAGACTTGCATAATTTTCCCCATGTCTGTTTCGCTCCAAGTTTTGACTCCCACAACCTTGCTTGATCATCTTCTTCTCCTTCTTCGTTAGTCCATTTAAATTGTGGCATTCTATTTCCTGCACCAATTTAATGTTCATTCTTTTCCTATCAATTCTCAACCATGCCCTCAACATCCTTGCCAATTTTTAGTTCCTTTGGAATTGTTTTGGTTGGGTTAAAAAATGGCTCAAGTTTGAATTTAATTCAAACTTGAATTATTTTTATATCCTTAAAAATGTCCAAACTAGTTTATTAAAATTGTGCATAAATCTAGGAGTTCAAGTATATTTTTACTTCCTTCTTTTTCTTCATATAACCCCCTGTCCTTTTTCCTTTTCATCATCGGGTATTCGAATCTGCATTTTTTTAAGAAAATGGATAAGGCCTCCTAGCTGCCAAGCCGGCCCAGCCCACCGGCGGCCTAACCTAGTTGGCCCAAGAGGCCCAGCCAACCTCTGCCTTATCCCCTTCTTCCCTCACCCGATCCCTCCTCTCGCTCTTCCCTCGCGCCGCCAGAGGCCCCGATCCCCAAATCCTTCTCCCCTCGATCTCCTCCTATCGCACCGCCCGAGCCGCTCGGCCCCAAACACCAGCGTGCCTCCGCACCTCCTCCTCGCTCCCCTCCCTCCCTCTCCTCTGCGTCCGCCCCCCATGGAGCCGCTTCCCGCTGCCCTCCCCTCCATGCCGCCGCCTCACTAGGCCGAGCGCCATCTCCCGCGTCGCCGCCACCGTGGTCTGGTGCTCCGCGCGCCTCCAGCACCAGACCCCCTGCTCTGCCCTCGCCGGAGAAGCAGGACTAGGCCGGAGCCCCGCCGACCTCCCCTCTAGCCGCAGGACCAGGCCGTTTCGTTCCCCTCCATCCTCGTCATCGCGCCGCCGCCCTCTGCTCGCGACCAGCGCCCGCGTCCGACCCCGCCATGGCCGGAGCTCGCCAAGCCCTGCTTCCTCGTCCTGCCTCCCCTCGCCACTCCATCGGCTTCTTGGTCGCTGGCGTCGTCACGACCATCCCGGGCCGAGGTCCACCGCGACATGGATGAGCTGCCGACCCCGCTGCCTTCATGCACGCGCATGCCCGTTGCTGCCGCTTCGCCGCCTGCCTCCCCTCGGTGACCGAAGACCCGAGGCCTTTTTTTGTGTGTTGCTTCGTTCTTGTGCACCAGGATCCTCTTCGGAAGTGTACAACCACCTCCCGTGCACGACTACATGGAATCGACAAGGCCTGCAAGTACAACGACGACCCCCGAAGAGATCGGACCCGTCAAGTTCACCAACCCCCCGTGTACAACTACGTTGCCGAGACCAAGACCGGCAAGTCCCTCAGACGCCCGAACGACTACCGGATGCGCCAAGTACCTCTTCTTGCGACACGAACATTTACGGAATGTGTACATCTACGAACGTGAACAAGTACCGTTGTCGAGACCCCGAGTACCACGACTTCCACCGACCGTCAAGTACCGCGACGCCCGGAGCACTCGGAACCCTCAAGTTCATCTACGAAAACGAGTACAACTACCGTCGCCGAAGACTGCGTGTACCTCTCCGAACGTGAATGGCTACCTCCCACGACGACCCCGTGAACGACTACTTCCTCTACGACACGTGAACCACTACTTCCCTCTTCCGTCGAACACGTTCCGCCCCAAAAATGCACGCTTCAAAGGTATACCCCGAGTCGAATGCCGATGTGGTGAACGAATGCTTGTTGTGTTGTATGAGATGAATCGGATGTTTGCTCGTGTCCGTTGTGCCCTCGTTTGCCTTGGCGGCAACCCGTGGGAACCCGGTGATGGGATCACCCCACCTTTCATCTTGTTCGACTCGCTCACGCCACCTTTTCTTTTGCACCGGTCTCTCAACGAGTTACCGGAACCGAGATGTTGTCGTTGCATCATTTTTGGATTGTTGCCATGGCACCCTTTCCTTCCACCACGGTGACAATACTTCATATCTCTTCATGTTAATTTTTATCTAAAAATTGCATAAAACTTGATCATGTCATCCGCGTCATGTTAACAACATTAAAATGTTTGAATTGTTGTTTGCTTAAAATTGCTAAACATGCATATGGGGATTTTCCGGAATTGTTGTTGTTATTTCCGGCCTCATTTAAAATGCCTAGATAGCTAGTTTACACTTGCTTCCTACCTTGCCATGTTTTGCTTCCTATATATACTTGTCTTGTATCCTACTTGGTAGAGCATATTGACATGTTGCTTGTGTTGTTTTTCTGTGCTTCCTACCTTCACATGTATTGCTTCCTGTATAGACTTGTCATGCATCATACCTTGCCATGTATTGCATCATATAGACGTGTGTTGTTTTTCCTGTGCTTCCTACCTTGTCATGTTATGCTTCCTGTATAGACTTGCTGTGCATCATATGTAGACTTGTTTTGCATCATACTTGCTTGAGCAAATTGTCATGTCTCGTGTGGTGTGTTTACCTTATTGCTTGCTTCTTCTTGTTAGTGCTTGTTCCGTTGCGATCATGAGGATTCGTTCGTCTACCCGTGGTTCTTCTTCAAGGCTTCTTCTTCGTCTTCTTCATGGATCCATTCTTCTTCCTTGCGGAATCCTAGGCAAGATGACCATACCCTTGGATACCTTTACTACCATTGCCATGCTTAGTTGTCTCGATGCTATCATTACATGTCGTGCTACCCATCTTTTATGTCAGCCTCTCCTTGTTGCCATGAAACCTCTAACCTTTGAAACCTTCCTAGCAAAACCATTGTTTGGCTATGTTACCCGCTTGCTCAGCCCCTCTTATAGCATTGTTAGTTGCAGGTGAAGATGAAGATTGTTCCAGGAGGGAACTTGTTGTTGGAATATCACAATATCTATTATTATTATTAACACACCTATATACTGGGCATGGGTGGAAGGCTTGGCCTTTTGCTCGGTGTTTTGTTCCACTCATGCCACCTTAGGCGCCGATAAACCGGCATTATGTTCCTTGATTTTGCGTTCCTTACACGATGGGTATATGGGGACCCCTTGACACTTCGACTTTGAATAAAACTCCTCCAGCAAGGCCCAACATTGGTTTTAATTTGCTCATAATAACAACTTAATTAATTAATTAATTTGCATAAGGGGGACGCTCCTTGGAGATTCTTTTCTACATAGCAGGGGGGGCCAGTGCTGATGGTGTTGGTCCCAAACGGGGAGCCTGCGGGGCCACCTCGGGGAAACTCGAGAGCTGGTTTTACCTGTAGCATCACCCATCCGGAGGTGGCCTGAGACGAGATACACGCGGCTACTATCAGGGTGTCGGCACGCCGAGAGGTCTTGCTGGACTTGTTTTACCATTGTCGAAATGTCTTGTGCACCGGGATACCGAGCCTGATCGGATTTTCCCTAAGATAAAGGGGTGATGATATTATATTTATCACTTCAGTTGATCATGAGAGCTTGTGATGGGCTAAGTTGGGACACCCCTGCAGGGTTATGATCTTTTGAAAGCCGTGCCCGCGGTTATGTGGCAGATTGGAATTTGTTAATGTCCGGTTGTAGAAAACTTGATAGAGGATCCGAGATAAAACACACAACTGTGTGAGTAACCGTGACTGTCTCTTTTCACCTTGAGAAGAGATGTAATGCCCCGGATGTAATACTTTCCCTTTTGGGCATATAATATATCTCTGGTTCATCTATTCCATTCCAGGTTCTTTGTCTTTCGGGTTTTCGTCGTTTTGTTGTGTGCGTGTGTGGCATTCATTCATATCATGTAGACATGTGCATTGCATTGCATTTGTGTTGTCGGTTGCTTCCGGTTCCACGCGTTCCTTCCCGTTGTCCGTTTCGCGTTCCGGAGCTCCCTCACGTGTCCGTGGCGTCCCGTAGGCCTACTTTGGTGTTTGGCCGTGTAACGTTACCGGTTTGGCGCGAGACTTGTCGTGTGTTGTTGTTTTGGTGTGTGTAACCCGCCTGTCAAATCTCGTCGCGTTTCGAGTCCGTTTGCTACCCCAACAGTTTTTCGTGTGGGCTCAAAGTGCCTCCACTTTGAGGCCCAAGACACCCCTCCAACAGCCCACCAAACCACTCCTAACCACTTCTATCATCTAGGCCATCCAAATCTGATCCTGTGGCTGAAAACCGCACTCCATTTGGACAACCCTAGCTACTTGTGCCTATATATTTGTCCACTCCCCCAAATTTTGCCCCAAATTAAGGAAACCCTTGCTCCCCTTCCATCTTCTTCTTCCACCTACAGCCACCTCACCGGAGCTCGCCGGAAATCTCGTCGGAATACTCCTCTCCACCACCTCCTCCTCTCACCTCACCACCAACCACCACCTCCCATCATCCCACCGGCGCCCCAACACCTCACAGCCGCCGGTCTTCTCGAGGCCAGCAACGCCGCATCGCTGGGATCGAGAGAAGGAGCGCTTCCCCCGCTCAGATCTGGATCGAAGCCCCTCTCCTCGATCCAGTCAACGCCGCCGCGGATCGAGGGCTGGGAGCGTTCCCGATCGGATCAGTCGAGTGCCTGGACCGCTCCTTCCTCCCGCATCGGCCCGATCGCCATCGCCCCGGGCAGGCCTCCCTCAGCGCGCCGAGGGCCCAGCAGCCGCCCCCCTCTGCGAGATCGCGTCGTCGCCGCTCCTGGGCCTCTGCCATCGCCACCGCGTCGCCAGGCCCGCAGCCTCCTGGGCCGTAGCCCCGCGCCGAGCCGGTCTCCCGCCGCCAGGCCACCCCACGCCCCACTGGGCCGCCTCATCACCCGCGGGCCCGCGCCGCATCGGGCGCCCAGGCCGCGCCAGGCTCCCGTGCCTCCACCAGGCCCGCAGCCAGCCGGCTTCTTCCAGGCCGCCGAGCCGGCCCGTTCACCAGGTCGTCTCCAGGCCGCATCCTCGCCGGGCAGCCAGATCCCAGCCGGGCCGCGCCACTTCTTCCAGCCACGAGGCCCGTTGACCCCTTTTCCTCTCAGATCTGAAGGTTGCTATTATTTCCACTAAGTCCCCAGTAATTTGTTCTCTGATGCAATATTCAATTGAGGATAACTTCTTGTGTGCTGCTCCGTTTTGCGCAAATGAGATGTCCAGACGTTCGTGGTGATTAGCACTACGATTCATTCCATTGTGCCATGCATGTTAGAGATCATCTAGATGCTTATTTTTCTGTTGCAAGAGTGCATCCCGATATAAACTGCTGCTATGTGTTGTTTTTATGCCATCTTTGCATAGTGATATCTTTTAGCTCGTTTATCCGAATGATGCAAATGACATGTCCACGTGTTCGTCTTGCCATGCTCTACATGTTGCTTGTGTTAGGTTGCATGATAGATTTATTCTTTCCATGTATATCTTCGTTGCAAAGTGCCATATGGCTGTGATGTTGTTTCACTTGTTATGAAATGCCATCTTGTTGAGCTCATTGCTATCGTTGTGTTTATCTCCATGATGCATGCTTGTATGTTTCGGAATCACCATCATGTGTACTTTGATGTGGTGCTTACCACTTGCCATGTTTAGTTTCGAGGTGACTTAAACTTGCTATTTTAGATGCCATGATGAAACTGCTGTTTTAACACTTAGTGGATTTTCACTAAGTCTGTAATCTGTTATTCTCCGATGCCATGTTTGCTTGCTGCTCTAGGACAAACCATGATAGTTTTGTAGTGGATCTTGATGGTTCCTTGTAGTATATATTGTTGGATATCCATTCATGTTCTCACATGCTTATTTAAGTGGCTGTAGCATATTTAACTTTTGCTCCGAAGTTTCAATAAAATTCTGCTGTCAGGATTTTGTTGTCAAGTTCAATATGTCCAAGCTTGTTGCTATTGAACCGTGGCTCCTTTGGGGGTGCACCTTTGGACTTATTTGCTGTAGGATATGTGTAGTTTATGTTCATGCTCTTTTCCATGGTGTTTGAGTGCTGTAGCTTATTTATCTAGTGCTCCGAAGTTGCTATGTTGCTGTAATTTTCAGCTTTCGCATGTTTCTTGTTTCGGGCATAACTTTTAGCCCGTAGCTCCGTTTTCAGCGAGTCTTATATGAAACTTGATTGATTTTTCGTGTAGATTCATAATATCCTATTGTTTCCATGTTTTGAAGTGAATTGCTTGAGTGCTATTTTCCGTGCTCCGTGTGCTTCCTTAGTGCATCCATCATGCTTCCATCATTTTTGTGTGTGCATTGCATCTTGTTGATTCGTGCCTTGTGTGATTGTATTGTTTAGAGCCGGAAGCTGAGACCGAGTACAAGTACGAGCACGAGGTTTCCAACGAGGTTGAGCACGAGGACCCTTCTTACGATCCGAACGACTACTCTTCAGGCAAGATGACCGAACCCCGATAACATTACTATCTTTGCCTATTGCTAGTAGTCTCGATCTATAGTTTTGCCTCGATGCCCGTGTCTTTCATGTCAGCCTCCTACTTGTAACCATGTCCATGTCTAACCACCCTACCTATGCAAACCGTTGCTTGGCTAAGTACGCTTCGCTTAGCCCTTCTTATAGCATTGCCAGTTGCAGGTGTAGTTGAAGATGCTTGCTTCATGTTGAAGTTTTGTTGGGTTATATCACACTATATAAATGCTTAAAAAATGAAATCATCTATATATTGGCAAGGGTGGAAGGCTAAGCCTTTTGCTTGGTGATTTGTTCCACTCATGCCGTTAGGAACCGTTTAAACCGGTGTTATGTTCCTTGATTATGCGTTCCTTACACGGTTGGGGTGTATGGGACCCCCTCGATAAACCTCTAAGTGTTAAGTCATTTCCAGCAAGTCCCAACATTGGTACTATTTGCCTAATAAATAAATAACTTGCATAGGGAGTAATTAACCCGAGTTCTTAATCAACAACCCCGGGCCAGTGCTCCTCATGAGTGTTGGTCCGAAACGGGGGTCCTGCGGGGTCACCACGAGGAAACTCGAGGATTGATATAAACCTGTAGCATCGCCCATCCGGTCGTGGCCTGAGACTAGATACGTGCGGCTATTGTCAGGGTGTCGGCACGCCGGGAGGATTTGCTGGATTAGCCTTACCTTAGTTCGGAGTATCTTGAGCACGGTATTCCGAGAATACTCGGGTCTTCCCACTTTGGAGTTGCGACTCCGCGGATCATGGGCTTGTAATGGGCCAAGTTGGAACACCCCTGCAGGGTTATGAACTTTCGAAAGCCGTGCCCGTGGTTATGTGGCAGATGGGAGCTTGTTAATATCCGGTTGTAGATAACTTGACACAATGTTTCGATACACTACCAGCGTGTGTACCATGACTGTCAATTTCCGAATAGGGATTCAGGAGTTGAACACGGTGGGGTTATGTTTGACGTGTTGTAGCTAGGATCACTTCGTGATCATCTTCGTCCGAGCTCGTCCGAGGCACTTCTCTTCTCGCACTCTTTCTCGTAAGCTAGTGCTAGTTGCTGCTGCAGACACTTATTCTTTTCTTCAGCCTTATCCTCTCCCAAGGCTTAAATAGTCTTGTTACCCGGGAACGGGATTGCTGAGTCCTCTGTGGCTCACAGTTACTTCACCACACCAGATGCAGGTCCGATGGTGAGCTATCCAGGTGATGGCACCGAGCTAGACTGGGAGTACGACGAGGAGCGTAGTCGATACTATGTTCGTTATCCTGATGATCAGTAGTGGAGACTTCTACTAGGATTCGATCCGACCTGTGGAGTTTAAATTATGTTTGGTATCTTGTCATTTGGATTTTACCCTTAGAGGGCTGTGATGTTTTATTGAATGATGATTGAGACATGTATTGTATTTGTGTGATGTGGCGAGTGTAAGCCAACTATTTTATGTTTTCCATCCCCATCTTTTACATGAGTTGTGCAAAGATACCAGACTTGCGATCATTCCAGCATGGGGTTATGTCTCTATGTTGTGCCTCGACACGTAGGAGATATAGTCCCATCCTGGGCATTACAAGTTGGTATTCAGAGCCTTCTCTGACCTAGGAGCCCCCACTGATTGATCGAATCGTTGACGGTCGAGTCTAGGCACACACTGAAAATATTTTGAGTCCTATATTATATCGGAGAGTAGGATTTCTTTGCTTGTCATCCCCTTTCTCTCTGGTGAGGACTCCTGACGACTACTCTTGCCTCTTCTACTTTCAAAAATTGCACCAAACTTTTTTTAGGAATCTCGCGAGTATTCTGGTATTGTTTCGATGTTCTTGTGACGAGAATATTGTTCTCGATGCCTCCTGACATTAGGGGTTGTGGCAGTGTCCCGGGGAGTTGAGCTTCGGGGTATTGTCGTCACAAGCATATCGCGGCAGTACTAAATACTTAAGACGGCCGACATCAAAAATCTCTCCTATACGGTTAGTGGCAAGATAACCCTGACATCACCCAGTACTGGGGAGGTAGTTCGGGAGTATTGCCATAGCTTTTTATAGTGGATGCTTTTCGAAGGTCCGAGGTAGACAGTTTCCGAGAAAGACTGGTTATGTGTTGAAGGATGGATACAGCTGGATGTAGGTTTAGAGTTGATTGCGCGGTGCTTCCCCTGTATCCCCAACATCTGATTGCATAACTGGAATCTTTCGGAAATTAATAGGTGGGTTTATCCAGTAGATCATAGGCATTCTTCGAACGAATGCAGGTTAGCGAGTTCGGGGTTCTACATTGAGTGAAGTGGTTTATGACCGATGTTCCGATCGGGAGTTGCATCTTAAAGGGTCCTTGGCTATGCTGATCCGGGGATTGCAAAACCCGTTCGTAACGCGTTCATATGCTTTCAACACAAAGATGTTAGAACGAAGCTCCTATCTTGTGTTTGTTTCCGTTTGTACCTTGTTGTTTTTCTTATTTACCTTTTGTCCCCTATGTGGCTCCTCGTGAAGATTGATGTTATCATTTAACTGAGAATTTCATTCGTTCCGCTTGTTCGAATGATTTCATTCGTTCCTATTGTTCGAATGATTATTGAGAAGACTTGTTGCAATTCATTCCATTGATTCAGCTTATACCTTCTGTCAATCAATTGCTGATTCGTGGTCATCTCTTTCAGGCTGGCTCCGAAACGGGTTCCCAACGCTAACCCAGAGGGTGAAGAGGTCCCAAATCGTCCTCCTTCCCCTCCTCCTCCGTCTGAGGCTTGGAGAGCGATTATGCAGACTACAGCTCAGAACACCCAGATGTTGATGCAGATGATGCAGCAGATGCAAGCTAATCAAGCTAATCAGGGTGTTCCAGGGAATCAAGGCAATTTCTTCAACCAACAGCACCATGCTACTCTCAACCAGTTCTTGGCCAATAATCCAAAAGCTTTCAGTTACTGTGTCGACCCTCTTGATGCTGAAGATTGGTTAACCGACATAAAGAAGCATTTTGAGTGCAGTAACGTGAAGGAAGAGGATTATGTGAAGTTTGCAGCCTTCCAACTCAAAGACCAAGCAGCTGACTGGTGGCAGTAGTACAAAGACTCCAGGCCAGGTCGTGTGATCTCTTGGGAGGATTTCTGCAAGGACTTTCGCTCTCACCACATTCCAACAAGTGTCATCGAGGGTATGCGTGAGCAATTCCGCAACCTGAAGCAGGGCTCTATGACAGTCTATCAGTATAATGTCAAGTTCCAAAACCTCGCCCGCTATGCTAAGCAAGACATTCCTGACGCAAAGAGCAAAATCTATCAGTTTCGTGGTGGTCTCAAAGATGAACTTCAACTTGCTCTCACCTTGTTCGAGCCCGATGAATTCGACAAATTCTATAACATGGCTTTGAAACAAGAGGCATCTCAGATTAAGATGGAGGCTTCTAAAAAGAGGATTCGAGATGCCGTTCACTCCTCCTCATCGTCTCAAATGGTCTCGAAGCAACATAAATGTTGGCTTCCTCCTCCTCCAGTGATTCGAGCTCCTTACAACAACTCCAACAACTCCAACAGCAACAAGAACTCTAGTGGACGTGGTTTCTCCCACCCACCCAACTCCAACAAGCAGTCCAAGCAACAGTTCCAAGCTCCAAGACCAAGTGTTCCTCCTGCTCGTCCACTTTCTGAGGTGACTTGCTACAAGTGTGGCCAGAAGGGTCATTATTCCAACAAGTGCAACAACCCAAGGCGCCTTCCGCCTCCTCCACCTGTCGGTACCGCTATGGTCAAGCATGATCCAAAGGCAGCAAGGGTCAATCTGATGAGTGCAGCGCAAGCGGAGAATTCTTCTGATGTCATTTTGGGTAACCTTCCAGTTAACTCTTCTCCTGCTAAAGTGTTATTTGATTCGGGTGCTTCATGCTCTTTCATGTCATATCCATTTGCATCCAAGCACGATATTGTCACCAAAAATCTGCCAAGGGAGTTAACAGTTATTTCTCCTGGGAGACGAATGCACTCCAGTGTATATGCTCCGGATGTTTCGATTCGCATGGGTGATTATCGATTTTTGGCTTCTCCGGTGGTTCTTGGTAATTCTGACATTGACCTCATCCTCGGAATGGATTGGCTTTCTCAGCATGATGCTCACATTGATTGTGCACAGAAGGAAGTCAAGATGACTCATCCTGATGAAGATGTGATTATCTTTGCCTCCAGGGATAACACTATCAGGCTTTTCTCTCTCAATGATAAGGGCGAAATTAATGCCATATCTCAAATTCCGGTGGTGAACGAATATCAAGACATTTTTCCTGAAGAACTTCCAGGCATGCCTCCACACCGTCAGGTGGAATTTGTCATTGAACTCGAGCCGGGTACTAAGCCAGCATGTCGGCGTCCGTACAAGCTCTCTCCAGATGAATTGTAGGAATTGAAGAAGCAGCTTGATAAACAGGAGCGTATGGGTCTCATCAGGCCTAGTACGTCTCCTTGGGGCTGTGGTGTCTTATTTGTCAAGAAGAAAGATGGCACGGAGCGTCTCTATGTTGATTACCGACCATTGAACAAGAAGACAATAAAGAACAAGTATCCACTCCCCGACATCAACGAACTCTTCGAGCAGCTCAAAGGAGCTAAAGTGTTCTCTAAGCTCGATCTCCGAATGGGCTATCACCAAATTCACATTCGCGAGAAAGACATTCCCAAGACTGCCTTCAGAACGAGTTTCGGTTCATATGAGTATACAGTCATGTCCTTTGGTCTCGCCAATGCTCCTCCTACCTTCTCGAGGATGATGCACTACATCTTCAACCCCTACACTGGCAAGTTTGTGCTTGTGTATCTGGATGATATTCTGATGTTTTCCAAGAATGAAGAAGATCACGAAAAGCACTTACGTCTGGTTCTTGATCGACTCCATGAGCATAAGTTCTATGCCAAGTTCTCCAAGTGCGAATTTTGGCTCGATAAGGTTTTGTACCTGGGCCACATCATCTCAGCTGACGGCATTGCGGTAAATCCCGAGAAAGTTGAAGCAATTGTCAACTGGGAAGCTCCTCAGAACGTCAAGCAACTCCGCAGTTTTCTAGGTCTTGCCAGCTATTGCAGAAGGTTCGTTGAGAACTTCTCCAAGATTGCCAAGCCTCTTTCCAACTTGCTTCAAAAGAATGTCAAATACTTTTGGTCTCCAGAGTGTGAAGTGGCATTCAGAACTCTCAAAGAAAAGCTCGTCTCTGCTCCAGTTCTTACTCCTCCAGATGAGTCCAAGCCCTATGAAGTATTCTGTGATGCTTCTCTTCAAGGCCTTGGTGGTGTGCTTATGCAAGATAAGAGAATTGTGGCATATACTTCTCGTCAGCTAAAGCCAAGTGAGAAGAACTATCCCACACATGATCTCGAGCTAGCAGCTGTGGTACATGCTTTGATTACATGGAGACATCTGTTGTTGGGCAGAAAAGTCGACATCTTCACCGATCACAAGAGCTTGAAGTACATCTTCACACAACAGAATCTGAACCTCCGCCAGACTCGTTGGGTTGAAATGATCCAAGAGTATGATCCCAGCATTGAATACACCCCTGACAAGGCGCATGTGATTGCATATGCTTTGAGCAGAAAGGCATATTGCAACAGCCTTCTTATCAAGCCGTTCCAGCCTGAGCTTTGTGAAGCATTCAGGAAACTCAACCTCCAAGTTGTTCCGCAGGGTTTTCTTGCAAATCTTCAAATTGCTCCTACCTTGGAAGATCAAGTCCGTGAGGCCCAACTCAGTGATGCCATGGTGCAGAAGGTGAAACATGGTATTGCAAAGGGCACTCCTAAATACAAATGCTTTCGTGTTGATGAGAGAGATACCTTGTTCTTCGAGGACAGACTCGTTGTTCCCAAAGGTGATCTCAGGAAGCTCATAATGGAAGAAGCACATGATTCTCTCCTTTCCATTCATCCAGGCAGTTCCAAGATGTACCAAGACCTCAAGAAGTCTTACTGGTGGACACGCATGAAAAGGGAGATTGCCCAATTCGTGAATGAATGTGATGTTTGCAGAAGAGTGAAAGCAGAACATCAATGTCCAGCCGGTCTTCTCCAACCTCTTCCTATTCCCGAGTGGAAGTTCGACCACATTGAAATGAACTTCGTCACTGGCTTTCCTAAGTCCAAGAGAGGGAATGATTCTATCTTCATGGTGATTGACAAGCTTACCAAAGTCGCTCACTTCCTTCCAGTCAAAGAATCCATCAATGCAGCTCAATTGGAAGAGCTGTACACTTCCAGAATTGTGTCTTTACATGGCATTCCTCAAGTTATCTCCTCAGACCGTGGAAGTTTGTTCACATCCAAGTTCTGGGACTCCTTTCAGTCCGCCATGGGCACTAAGATCAGGTTCAGCACTGCTTTTCACCCTCAGACTAGTGGTCAAGTCGAGCGAGTGAATCAGATTCTAGAAGACATGCTCAGAGCCTGTGTCATATCTTTCGGCATGAAATGGGAAGACTGCCTTCCATTTGCCGAGTTCTCTTACAACAACAACTTCCAAGCAAGTGCAGGCAAAGCTCCGTTTGAAATCCTCTATGGCAGAAAGTGCCGTACCCCTCTCAACTGGTCTGAAACTGGTGAACGTCAACTTCTTGGCAATGACTTGATCTCAGAAGCCGAAGGAATGTGCAAAGTCATACGTGAGAATCTCAAGGCCGCTCAGTCGCGTCAGAAGAGTTACTATGACGGCAAGCATCGTGATTTGGCCTTCAACATTGGTGATCATGTCTATCTCCGTGTTTCTCCGATGAAAGGCACCCAAAGATTCGGTATCAAAGGAAAACTTGCTCCTAGATACGTCGGGCCTTTCAAGATCCTTGGCAAAAGAGGCGATCTAGCCTATCAACTTGAGCTCCCTTCCAACTTCGCCAATGTTCATGATGTGTTCCATGTGTCTCAACTACGCAAATGCTTCAAGGCACCTGAACGCATGATTCCGTTTGAAGAGATTGATCTTGAACAAGACTTGTCCTACCGAGAACATCCCGTTGCTATTCTCGAAGAAACCGAACGCAAGACCCGCAACAAGTCCATCAAATTCTTGAAAGTCAAGTGGTCACATCACACCGACCGAGAAGCTACGTGGGAACGAGAAGATCATCTTCGTTCCGAGTACCCTTCCTTTTTCCAGTCCTAGATCTCGGGACGAGATCTTTTTGTAGTAGAGGAGAGTTTGTAATGCCCCGGATGTAATACTTTCCCTTTTGGGCATATAATATATCTCTGGTTCATCTATTCCATTCCGGGTTCTTTGTCTTTCGGGTTTTCGTCGTTTTGTTGTGTGCGTGTGTGGCATTCATTCATATCATGTAGACATGTGCATTGCATTGCATTTGTGTTATCGGTTGCTTCCGGTTCCACGCATTCCTTCCCGTTGTCCGTTTCGCGTTCCGGAGCTCCCTCACGTGTCCGTGGCGTCCCGTAGGCCTACTTTGGTGTTTGGCCGTGTAACGTTACCGGTTTGGCGCGAGACTTGTCGTGTGTTGTTGTTTTGGTGTGTGTAACCCGCCTGTCAAATCTCGTCGCGTTTCGAGTCCGTTTGCTACCCCAACAGTTTTTCGTGTGGGCTCAAAGTGCCTCCACTTTGAGGCCCAAGACACCCTCCAACAGCCCACCATACCACTCCTAACCACTTCTATCATCTAGGCCATCCAAATCTGATCCTGTGGCTGAAAACCGCACTTCATTTGGACAACCCTAGCTACTTGTGCCTATATATTTGTCCACTCCCCCAAATTTTGCCCCAAATTAAGGAAACCCTAGCTCCCCTTCCATCTTCTTCTTCCACCTACAGCCACCTCACCGGAGCTCGCCGGAGAGTTCGCCGGAGTTCGCCGGAAATCTCGTCGGAATACTCCTCCCCACCACCTCCTCCTCTCACCTCACCACCAACCACCACCTCCCATCATCCCCCCGGCGCCCCCAACACCTCACAGCCGCCGGTCTCCTCGAGGCCAGCAACGCCGCATCGCTGGGATCGAGAGAAGGAGCGCTTACCCCGCTCAGATCTGTATCGAAGCCCCTCTCCTCGATCCAGTCAACGCCGCCGCGGATCGAGGGCTGGGAGCGTTCCCGATCGGATCAATCGAGCGCCTGGACCGCTCCTTCCTCCCGCATCGGCCCGATCGCCATCGCCCCGGGCAAGCCTCCCTCAGCGCGCCGAGGGCCCAGCAGCTGCCCCCTCTGCGAGATCGCGTCGTCGCCAGGCCCGCAGCCTCCTGGGCCGTAGCCCCGCGCCGAGCCGGTCTCCCCCCGCCAGGCCACCCCGCGCCCCGTTGGGCCGCCTCCTCACCTGCGGGCCCGCGCCGCGTCGGGCGCCCAGGCCGCGCCAGGCTCCCGCGCCTCCACCAGGCCCGCAGCCAGCCGGCTTCTTCCAGGCCGCCGAGCCGGCCCGTTTGCCAGGTCGTCTCCAGGCCGCATCCTCGCCGGGCCGCCAGATCCCAGCCGGGCCACGCCACTTCTTCCAGCCGCGAGGCCCGTTGACCCCTTTTCCTCTCAGATCTGAAGTTTGCTCTTATTTCCACTAAGTCCCCAGTAATTTGTTCTCTGATGCAATATTCAATTGAGGATAACTTCTTGTGTGCTGCTCCGTTTTGCGCAAATGAGATGTCCAGACGTTCGTGGTGATTAGCACTACGATTCATTCCATTGTGCCATGCATGTTAGAGATCATCTAGATGCTTATTTTTCTGTTGCAAGAGTGCATCCCGATATAAACTGCTGCTATGTGTTGTTTTTATGCCATCTTTGCATAGTGATATCTTTTAGCTCGTTTATCCGAATGATGCAAATGACATGTCCACGTGTTCGTCTTGCCATGCTCTACATGTTGCTTGTGTTAGGTTGCATGATAGATTTATTCTTGCCATGTATATCTTCGTTGCAAAGTGCCATGTGGCTGTGATGTTGTTTCACTTGTTATGAAATGCCATCTTGTTGAGCTCATTGCTATCGTTGTGTTTATCTCCATGATGCATGCTTGTATGTTTCAGAATCACCATCATGTGTATTTTGATGTGGTGCTTACCACTTGCCATGTTTAGTTTCGAGGTGACTTAAACTTGCTCTTTTAGATGCCATGATGAAACTGCTGTTTTAACACTTAGTGGATTTTCACTAAGTCTGTAATCTGTTATTCTCCGATGCCATGTTTGCTTGCTGCTCTAGGACAAACCATGATAGTTTTGGAGTGGATCTTGATGGTTCCTTGTAGTATATATTGTTGGCTATCCATTCATGTTCTCACATGCTTATTTAAGTGGCTGTAGCATATTTAACTTTTGCTCCGAAGTTTCAATAAAATTCTGCTGTCAGGATTTTGTTGTCAAGTTCAATATGTCCAAGCTTGTTGCTATTGAACCGTGGCTCCTTTCGGGGTGCACCTTTGGACTTATTTGCTGTAGGATATGTCTACTTTATGTTCATGCTCTTTGCCATGGTGTTTGAGTGCTGTAGCTTATTTATCTAGTGCTCCGAAGTTGCTATGTTGCTGTAATTTTCAGCTTTCGCATGTTTCTTGTTCCGGGCACAACTTTTAGCCCGTAGCTCCGTTTTCAGCGATTCTTATATGAAACTTGATTGATTTTTCGTGTAGATTCATAATATCCTATTGTTGCCATGTTTTGAAGTGAATTGCTTGAGTGCTATTTTCCGTGCTCCGTGTGCTTCCTTAATGCATCCATCATGCTTCCATCATTTTTGAGTGCGCATTGCATCTTGTTGATTCGTGCCTTGTGTGATTGTATTGTTTAGAGCCGGAAGCTAAGACCGAGTACGAGTACGAGCACGAGGTTTCCAACGAGGTTGAACACGAGGACCCTTCTTACGATCCGAACGACTACTCTTCAGGCAAGATGACCGAACCCCGATAACATTACTATCTTTGCCTATTGCTAGTAGTCTCGATCTATAGTTTTGCCTCGATGCCCGTGTCTTTCATGTCAGCCTCCTACTTGTAACCATGTCCATGTCTAACCACCCTACCAATGCAAACCGTTGCTTGGCTAAGTACGCTTCGCTAAGCCCTTCTTATAGCATTGCCAGTTGCAGGTGAAGTTGAAGATGCTTGCTTCATGTTGAAGTTTTGTTGGGTTATATCACACTATATAAATGCTTAAAAAATGAAATCATCTATATATTGGCAAGGGTGGAAGGCTAAGCCTTTTGCTTGGTGATTTGTTCCACTCATGCCGTTAGGAACCGTTTAAACCGGTGTTATGTTCCTTGATTATGCGTTCCTTACACGGTTGGGGTGTATGGGACTCCCTCGATAAACCGCTAAGTGCTAAGTCTTTTCCAGCAAGTCCCAACATTGGTACTATTTGCCTAATAACTAAATAACTTGCATAGGGAGTAATTAACCCGAGTTCTTAATCAACAACCCCGGGCCAGTGCTCCTCATGAGTGTTGGTCCGAAACGGGGGTCCTGCGGGGTCACCACGAGGAAACTCGAGGATTGATATTAACCTGTAGCATCGCCCATCCGGTCGTGGCCTGAGACTAGATACGCGCGGCTATTGTCAGGGTGTCGGCACGCCGGGAGGATTTACTGGATTAGCCTTACCTTAGTTCGGAGTATCTTGAGCACGGGATTCCGAGAATACTCGGGTCTTCCCACTTTGGAGTTGCGACTCCGCAGATCGTGGGCTTGTAATGGGCCAAGTTGGAACACCCCTGCAGGGTTATGAACTTTCGAAAGCCGTGCCCGCGGTTAGGTGGCAGATGGGAGCTTGTTAATATCCGGTTGTAGATAACTTGACACAATGTTTCAATACACTACCAGCGTGTGTACCGTGACTGTCAATTTCCGAATAGGGATTCGGGAGTTGAACACGGTGGGGTTATGTTTGACGTGTTGTAGCTAGGATCACTTCGTGATCATCTCTCGTCCGAGCTCGTCCGAGGCACTTCTCTTCTCGCACTCTTTCTCGTAAGCTAGTGCTAGTTGCTGCTGCAGACACTTATTCTTTTCTTCAGCCTTATCCTCTCCCAAGGCTTAAATAGTCTTGTTACCCGGGAACGGGATTGCTGAGTCCTCTGTGGCTCACAGTTACTTCACCACACCAGATGCAGGTCCGATGGTGAGCTATCCAGGTGATGGCACCGAGCTAGACTGGGAGTACGACGAGGAGCGTAGTCGATACTATGTTCGTTATCCTGATGATCAGTAGTGGAGACTTCTACTAGGATTCGATCCGACCTGTGGAGTTTAAATTATGTTTGGTATCTTGTCATATGAATTTTACCCTTAGAGGGCTGCGATGTTTCATTGAATGATGATTGAGACATGTATTGTATTTGTGTGACGTGGCGAGTGTAAGCCGACTATTTTATGTTTTCCATCCCCATCTTTTACATGAGTTGTGCAAAGATACCAGACTTGCGATCATTCCAGCATGGGGTTATGTCTCTAAGTCGTGCCTTGACACGTAGGAGATATAGTCCCATCCTGGGCATTACAAGAGAACACGGTGGGGTTATGTTTGACTCGTAGGTAGTCCAGGATCTTTAGCGATCACTACTAGTTTACGACCATTTGCGTAAATGCTCATCTTATTCTTGTACTCATAAGCTAGCCACCATATTATGCTTAGCCGCTGCTGCAACCTCACCACTACCCTCTTCCATACCTATAAAGCTTTGCTAGTCTTGATACCCATGGTTATGGGATTGCCGAGTCCTCGTGGCTCACCGTTACTACAACACCAGATGCAGGTTCAGCCGAGTTTGACGCAGGAGATGGGTCAGAACTTTTGGGAGTTCCATGAAGAGCGCGGCCGTATGCTTGTGACGTTTTCGACGATCAGTAGTGGTTTCTACTAGGGGCGATTCGGACCTGTGGCTTTATGTATTTGGTATCTTTCTTTTGGATCTTCGCCCGTAGTCGGGTTGTGATGTTATTTGGATGATGATTTGCTTATGTAATGTATTGTGTGACGTGGCGAGTGTAAGCCAACTATCCTTTTGCAATTTCATCCCTATTTTTACATGAGTCGTGCAAAGATACCAAACTTGAGATCATTCCAGAATGGGCTTATACCTTTAAGTCGTGCCTCGACACGTAGGAGGTATAGTCCCATCCTGGGCATGACAAGTTGGTATTCAGAGCCTTCTCCGACCTAGAAGCCCCCACTGATTGATCGAATCATTGACGGTTGAGTCTAGGCACACACTTGAAAATGTTTTGAGTCCTATATATATCGGAGAGTAGGATTTCTTTTACTCCTCATCCCTTTATCACTCTGGTGAGGACTCCTGTCGGTTACTTGTCTCTTCTACTCTCAAAATTTCACAATTTTTTTTAGGATCACGCGAATATTGTTTGGATTGTTCCGATGTCTTTGTGAGGAGAACATTGTTCTCGATGCCTCCTGTCATTTAGGGGTTGTGGCGGTGTCCCGGGGAGTTGAGCTCCGAGGTGTTGTCGTCACAAATATATCGCAGCAGTTCTGGAATACTTAAGACGGCCGACATCGAAAACTCTCCTATGCGGTTAGTGGCAAGATAACCCCGACATCACCCAGTACTGGGGAGGTAGTTCGGGAGTATTGCCATAGCTTGTATAGCAGATGCGTTTCGAAGGTCCGAGGTAAACGGTTTCCGGAAATAACTGGTTATGTGTTGAAGGATGGATACAGCTGGATGTAGGATTAGAGTTGAGTGCGCGGTGCTTCCCCTATATCCCCAACACCTGATTGCATAACTGGAAACTTTCAAAAATTAATAGGTGGTTCATCTAGTATCTCGTAGGCATTCTTCCAACGAGTGCATGATATGAAGTTCGGGGTTCTACATTGAGTGAAGTAGTTTTATGGGCGTTGTTCCGATCGGGAGTTGCATCTTAAAGGGTCCTTGGCTATGCTGATCCGGGGATTGCAAAACCCTTTTGTAACACGTTCCATGAGCTTTCAGCACGAATATGTGGGACGAAGCTTCTATCTTGTATTTGTTCTATCTGCTCCTTGTTGTTTTTATTTACCTTTTGTTCTCCAAGTGGCTTCTCGACAAGTTGATGTACCTACTGATTTCCCTCGTTCAATTCTCCGTTCGGGTGATATTGTGAAGATTATGCTGCAACATATCTATCCTTTGTTTTTGTTTTGATTCTGGTATTCGAGTTGCTTCGATGTCAAGTGTTGATTCCATACCTTTCCTAAGCGGTGTTCTCATATTTCTATGGGAGTGCTAGTCCTTCTTGATCATCGAGCTTGTCATGTTAATCCTTTTCAACCGGTGTGCCTTCTATTCAAGTTTCCATACGGACGCCGTTGAGAAATCTAACGATTTGTCTGTTTCATTCATCCCAAGTTGTCTTTGTTTCCCCACCCTCCCACCCTTCTTCTTCTCGGAGTCAGAATTCTTAATCAAGTATCCATGTTATTCATGTGAGGTTTCTTCGTTCTTTTCCTTCAATGTTCTTATCCGGTGAATTATCATGAAGATGCTCAAGAGCTTCAAGTTTTTCATTCTTTGTTCTCGTTTCTTCTCCGGTGGTATAAATTCAAGCTTCGGTCATGATCATATCTCTTCCTTTTTGTTTCACATGTTTTCCCATGTTGAAATTTATTATCCGAAGGCTCTCTTATTCATTCAACTCTCCTATCCATATCCAGTGTGTACAAGGTATCTCCGAATATTCATGTTTCCATTCTTAATCCGTTCAAGCTATTTTGAGGATTGTTATCTTACTCAAGCCATTTAATCCAACCAGTGCAATATCTCTTAAGCAATCTTTTTTTTTTCAACGGTGATTTCTTTTGAGTGGGCCCTAACCCACAGGTCTTTTCCCAGGATCTTACCTGACTCTTCTATTTTCCGGAGTCATTCAAAAATTCTTTTCAAGTTTGACGTAAGAATGGATTTCTCATCGGCCAAATGTATCCTCTAAGATCGCTTTCAAATTCTTTTCACCTTTGGGTCAACCTTCCTCTTTTCATTCGTCCGGAGTGCCTAAACAATTCTTCATGATATTCTCGTCGTTCTTATTAACATGTGAAGACCGGAGAAGAGTTTCTCATAAATCTTGTCCGTCCTCTTGAAGATTCATGGTTCTAGATTCATGCCATCCTCATTATTGTTCCGATTGTGGGGAATTCATTTTACACCCAGCCGAAGCATTTCATGAATTCTTTCCATTGTGATCCTCCGAAGGCCATCATTTCAGAAGATTTCTTCGTTCTCAGTTTTCAACTTCGTCCTCCAACTATTCTTAATTGATGCCTCTTCGTTCGTCTCCATATCCTTACGGTGGTTCATTCAAGATTACTCTTCCATTGTTATCGTATCAATTCATTTGTTCTTTTCATAATCCTACCGGTGAGTCGTTCAAGATTATTCTCAAGTTTGGCTATATCTCTCTCCAATACTTTTCAAGAAGAATAAGTAGTAGGCCAAATCCGTTGTTTGTCATCAATTTAATTAGATGAAGGATAAGCATACAGTAAATCTTATTCTTATTTTCCTCGAAGTGAATAATCTTTTTTTTCCGGAGCTTGTTCATTATATCATATTCTCGGTTCTAAGTTGTTCATCTTGTTTTCCGGAGCTCCAAGTTATTTCAATTATATCATTTCAAAGCTCCATCTAATTCGTCGCAGGCCTTGAATCTTATTCTTTTCATCTTTCACTTCTCATGCTTTCATTACCAGAGTTTTCATGGTGGTTCATCAAGATTTAATTCATCCTCGAAGTCTTCATCAAGATTCTTGTTGGAGCTCAAGCATTCTTCATCATGCATTCCAATTGCAATCCTTTCTACCTTATCTTTCAGATGGTGTTATGTCATTCTTCACAATTCCTTCATGAATTATGATTCACGAGTTATCAAGAATGAGATATTTAAAACCATCATTTTCCTTGTTCAGGAGATCTTTTCAACCCTTCAATTATTCGTTGGAGTTATCTTGGTTTATAATTCACCTAAACGCTTTCCCTGAGAATTGTTGCTATTATGGTGCTTATAAATGACCCATATTCTTCTTTTATCCTCTCGGTGAGATAACTCTTTCGTCTCCTTGCTTACCTCTATCCAATCAATTGTTTTCCATTAGTGGCTGGTTGTCACCTCATAAATTTGAGATGTTTTCCATAAGGCCACAACAAGCTTATTCTTTCGTTGTTGAATTCCAACAACTCTGTTCAACCCATCTTGGTAAAGATGCTCTTTCAAATTCATTCGTGGGAGAAGTTGTCATTTTCTTCTCCGTTCTTTTCTTTCCAACGACCTAGCATATATTCTTTCATTCCGCAGGCATTGTGATGTTGATCTCTCCAAACCATCATCTCGTTTTTATCGAGAATCATGTTCTTTCCTTGTTTATCTATTTATCCGGAGCGTTGTATTCTCCATTCTAATTCTCTCATCTCATCAAGTTTTGCTTCTCTTTTCAACCGGAGTGCTGTATGAAATCTTTCTTACCCCTTGTGCCATTCTTTAAATTGTTTCAGAGGCAGTGTGTTGTTGATTCATCAAGTATCATCCCAACTTGGCAAGTTCATGTTCAATTCCTTACATTTTCAGTCGGAGTGCTGTCCGAATCATGTCATTCTTATTCCTTGGCTATACCATTGCGGTTTCATATTCTTTTGGTTCGTAAGCTCTTGTTTCATGTCTTTGAACCTACAAGGTTCTCATAATGTTCCTTGTTCCTCTTTTTTATCTGAGTGCTCTTAACTTCGTTCATCTCCGTTGTATTCTTTCTTTCAAGATTGTTCAACCTCTCAAGGTTTGTGGTTTCACTCGTTTGTTGAAGAAGCAACTTTGTTTACCTCTTCCTTTATCCTCTTTTATCCGATGCCATCTCTAGGATCTCGGGTCGAGATCCTCTGTTAGTGTGGGAGAGCTGTGACGCCCGAAGACCGACGTCCCAGAAGATTCCAGATGTTCCGGGTTCTCCCGTGTGTTTCACTTGTGCTTGTGTTATTTATTTTGCATTGCATCATGTCATCATGCCATCATGACTTTAATTCTGCAACTCAACCAAATAAGTCGTGTGGACCTTCGGTCCATTTAAATCGAGGGAAGGATGACTTCTCTTTATAACATATATATATCCTCCTAATATTTATGGAGCTATTATAAAAATATTCCATTGTTGGAAGCAACCATCACACACTTGCATAATTTTCCCCATGTCTGTTTCGCTCCAAGTTTTGACTCCCGCAAACCTTGCTTGATCATCTTCTTCTCCTTCTTCGTTAGTCCATTTAAATTGTGGCATTCTATTTTCTGCACAAATTTAATGTTCATTCTTTTCCTATCAATTCTCAACCATGCCTTCAACATCCTTGCCAATTTTTAGTTCCTTTGGACTTGTTTTGGTTGGGTTCAAAAATGGCTCAAGTTTGAATTTAATTCAAACCGGCCCAGCCCACCGGCGGCCTAACCTAGTTGGCCCAAGAGGCCCGGCCGACCTCTGCCTTATCCCATTCTTCCCTCGCCCGATCCCTCCTCTCGCTCTTCCCTTGCGCCGCTAGAGGCCCCGATCCCCAGCTCCTTCTCCCCTCGATCTCTTCCTATCGCACCGCCCGAGCCGCTCGGCCCCAAACACCAGCGTGCCTCCGCACCTACTCCTCGCTCCCCTGCCTCCCTCTCCTCTGCGTCCGCCCCCCATGGAGCCGCTTCCCGCTGCCCTCTCCTCCATGCCGCCGCCTCACTAGGCCGAGCGCCATCTCCCGCGTCGCCGCCACCGTGGTCTGGTGCTCCGCGCGCCTCCAGCGCCAGACCCCCTGCTCTGCCCTCGTCGGAGAAGCAGGACTAGGCCGGAGCCCCGTCGACCTCCCCTCCAGCCGCAGGACCAGGCCGTTTCGTTCCCCTCCATCCTCGTCATCGCGCCGCCGCCCTCTGCTCGTGACCAGCGCCCGCGTCCGACCCCGCCATGGCCGGAGCTCGCCAAGCCCTGCTTCCTCGTCCTGCCTCCCCTCGCCACTCCATCGGCTTCTTGGTCGCCGGCGTCGTCACGGCCATCCCCGGCCGAGGTCCACCGCGACATGGACGAGCTGCCGACCCCGCTGCCTTCGTGCACGCGCATGCCCGTTGCTGCCGCTTCGCCGCCCGCCTCCCCTCGGTGACCGAAGACCCGAGGCCTTTTTTTTGTGTGTTGCTTCGTTCTTGTGCACCAGGATCCTCTTCGGAAGTGTACAACCATCTCCTGTGCACGACTACATGGAATCGCCAAGGCTTGCAAGTACAACGACGACCCCCGAAGAGATCGGACCCGTCAAGTTCACCGACGCCCCGTGTACAACTACGTTGCCGAGACCGAGACCGGCAAGTCCCGCAGACGCCCGAACGACTACCGGATGCGCCAAGTACCTCTTCTTGCGACACGAACATCTACGTAATGTGTACATCTACGAACGTGAATAAGTACCATCGTCGAGACCCCGGGTACCACGACTTCCACCGACCGTCAAGTACCGCGATGCCCGGAGCACTCGGAACCCTCAAGTTCATCTACGAAAACGAGTACAACTACCATCGCCGAAGACCGCATGTACCTCTCCGAACGTGAATGGCTACTTCCCACGACGACCCCGTGAACGACTACTTCCTCTATGACACGTGAACCACTACTTCCCTCTTCCGTCGAACTCGTTCCACCCCGAAAATGCATGCTTCAAAGGTATACCCCGAGTCGAATGCCGATGTGGTGAACGAATGCTTGTTGTGTTGTATGAGATGAATCGGATGTTTGCTCGTGTCCGTTGTGCCCTCGTTTGCCTTGGCGGCAACCCGTGGGAACCCGGTGACGGGATCACCCCACCTTTCATCTTGTTCGACTCGCTCACGCCACCTTTTCTTTTGCACCGGTCTCTCAACGAGTTACCGGAACCGAGATGTCGTCGTTGCATCATTTTCGGATCGTTGCCATGGCACCCTTTTCCTTCCACCACGGTGACAATACTTCATATCTCTTCATGTTAACTTTTATCTAAAAATTGCATAAAACTTGATCATGTCATCCGTATCATGTTAACAACATTAAAATGTTTGAATTGTTGTTTGCTTAAAATTGCTAAACATGCATATGGGGATTTTCCGGAATTGTTGTTGTTATTTCCGGCCTCATTTAAAATGCCTAGATAGCTAGTTTACACTTGCTTCCTACCTTGCCATGTTTTGCTTCCTATATAGACTTGTCTTGCATCCTACTTGGTTGAGCATATTGACATGTTGCTTGTGTTGTTTTTCTGTGCTTCCTACCTTGCCATGTATTGCTACATGTATAGACTTGTCATGCATCATACCTTGCCATGTATTGCATCATATAGACGTGTGTTGTTTTTCTGTGCTTCCTACCTTGTCATGTTATGCTTCCTGTATAGACTTGCTGTGCATCATATGTAGACTTGTTTTGCATCATACTTGCTTGAGCATATTGTCATGTCTCGTGTGGTGTGTTTACCGTATTGCTTGCTTCTTCTTGTTAGTGCTTGTTCCGTTGCGATCGTGAGGATTCGTTCGTCTACCCGTGGTTCTTCTTCAAGGCTTCTTCTTCGTCTTCTTCATGGATCCGTTCTTCTTCCTTGCGGAATCCCAGGCAAGATGACCATACCCTTGGATACCTTTACTACCATTGCCATGCTTAGTTGTCTCGATGCTATTGTTACATGTCGCGCTACCCATCTTTTATGTCAGCCTCTCCTTGTTGCCATGAAACCTCTAACCTTTGAAACCTTCCTAGCAAAACCATTGTTTGGCTATGCTACCCGCTTGCTCAGCCCCTCTTATAGCATTGTTAGTTGCAGGTGAAGATGAAGATCGTTCCAGGAGGGAACTTGTTGTTGGAATATCACAATATCTATTATTATTATTATTAACACACCTATATACTGGGCATGGGTGGAAGGCTTGGCCTTTTGCTCGGTGTTTTGTTCCACTCATGCCACCTTAGGCGCCGATAAACCAGCATTATGTTCCTTGATTTTGCGTTCCTTACACGATGGGTATACGGGGACCCCTTGACACTTCAACTTTGAATAAAGCTCCTCCAGCAAGGCCCAACATTGGGTTTAATTTGCTCATAATAATTACTTAATTAATTAATTAATTTGCATAAGGGGGACGCTCCTTGGAGATGCTTTTCTACATAGCAGGGGGGCCTGTGCTGATGGTGTTGGTCCCAAACGGGGAGCCTGCGGGGCCACCTCGGGGAAACTCGAGGGCTTGTTTTACCTGTAGCATCACCCATCCGGACATGGCCTGAGACGAGATACGCGCGGCTACTATCAGGGTGTCGGCACGCCGGGAGGTCTTGTTGTACTTGTTTTACCATTGTCGAAATGTCTTGTGCACCGGGATGCCGAGCCTGATCGGATTTTCCCTAAGATAAGGGGTGATGATATTATATTTATCACTTCAGCTGATCGTGAGAGCTTGTGAAGGGCTAAGTTGGGACACCCCTGCAGGGTTATGATCTTTCGAAAGCCGTGCCTGCGGTTATGTGGCAGATTGGAATTTGTTAATGTCCGGTTGTAGAAAACTTGACAGAGGATCCGAGATAAAACACACAACTGTGTGAGTAACCGTGACTGTCCCTTTTCACCTTGAGAAGAGAACACGGTGGGGTTATGTTTGACTCATAGGTAGTCCAGGATCTTTAGCGATCACTACTAGTTTGCGACCGTTTGCGTAGATTATCATCTTATTCTTGTACTCGTAAGCTAGCCACCATATTATGCTTAGCCGCTGCTGCAACCTCACCACTACCCTCTTCCATACCCATAAAGCTTTGTTAGTCTTGATACCCATGGTTATGGGATTGCTGAGTCCTCGTGGCTCACAGTTACTACAACACCAGATGCAGGTTCAGCCGAGTTTGATGCAGGAGATGGGTCAGAACTTCTGGGAGTTCCATGAAGAGCGTGGCCGTATGCTTGTGACATTTTCGACAATCAGTAGTGGTTTCTACTAGGGGCGATTCGGACCTGTGGCTTTATGTATTTGGTATCTTTCATTTGGATCTTCGCCCGTAGTCGGGTTGTGATGTTATTTGGATGATGATTTGCTTATGTAATGTATTGTGTGACGTGGCGAGTGTAAGCCAACTATCCTTTTGCAATTTCATCCCTATTTTTACATGAGTCGTGCAAAGATACCAAACTTGAGATCATTCCAGAATGGGCTTATACCTTTAAGTCGTGCCTCGACACGTAGGAGGTATTGTCCCATCCTGGGCATAACACAGGCATCTGAGCTTACTGCGGCAGTTAAGCCTGCCCAGGATGCGCGAGGCGAGGCGCGCAATGCCTGTGAAGAAATCAAGTAGGCACGATAAATATCATCTGGTAAGACTTTTCTCTTACAGAGCATCTTCAGAGGACGGAAGTATCTTGGGCTGACACGGTTATGGAGTTCTCCAGGCGTGTTTGCTGATCTTCCGAGGAGCAGTGCAGACGCTGCCCAATACTTCCGAGCCCAAGAAGGGAACGACACGGAGAAGTTGTTTTGGTCACAGTTCTATGCGCCAAAACATCCGGTGCCCCTCAATGACCAGATGAAGCAGCTGGTCGAGCTGCACAACATGGCAGGTTCGGCCATGAAGGACTTAATAGTCCGGCTATGGCCCGCTGATCCAATCCCAAGTAGTTACTTCGGATTGGTGAAGCGGCCCATCGAAGCAAGTCCGCGGGTCGACGCATTGACGCATTCGGCCTGCATAGAAGGTGCTCGGATGGCCTTCACTCGTGTGAAGGTGCACTGGGCAAAGATGAGGGAGCAGGACATAGCTACTACTGGCCCACCCGCAGGCAAGGAGCACCGCAAGCCGAAGAAGTACTTCGAGGACGTCATAGAAGGCGCTCGCCTTGTAGCAGGCCAGTGCCCGAAGGATATTATCTTCGAGTAATTGTGTTCGGCTGTAAAGACTTAAGCTTATGAATCCGATGTATATAACTTTTGTGCTATTATAATATGAGCGTCTTTTACCTCCCGTATGACTGTTTATGTAAATCTGAAAGTTTCGAGTCGTCGGCTTCAGCCCCCATGTACATAGTATTGGGGTGTTTGGTCATATGCATATACACTCTTTATCCAACGTCTTGGTCCGTATAGGAGGTGTATGCAGAGCGAACCAGGCAATCAGACTATGCGGCGTTATTGCCTTCACTTAGTGGTAGGAGTTTGA
>LR738715.1:557730009-557762051 GCA_902687465.1 Secale cereale | reverse complement strand
GTACGGCGAGCCGTAAGCTTACAGATAATGCCGATAACGTTCTTGGACATTTTACATGCCAGAAAAGTATATAACCAGAAAGAGAAATAAGGTATACACAGGGTCTTAATATAAAAAGAAACCTTAACGCGGGTCCCTGCTACACACCTGCGCCGTTTCCTCCTCTGTAATGTGTCCTTGAAGGGGGGGGGGGAGTATGATGGCCATCTGTAAAAACAAAAAGAAACTTGGGAAAGAAAAACAAATCCAGTGTGGCCATAAACAAGATTGGTTCATTTAGTGAACCTTAAGAGATATTTTTTAGAGTCCGAATAGGGTCAATCCGAAGTATGGACTATATGCAGTGTGCTCCCAGCGTCGCCCAAGGGATTTTTAATGCATAGTTATTTACCCAAGGCACAAATGCTATCACCTTATGGGGCAATCGATGGGTGCGTAGCTGCTAATCTAGCTCAGGTTCATCTGAGCTACCGCACTGAGGCTTGTGCCAGACACGTTTAGGTATGTCCGCAACTAATAGGTTATCTGGCTTGAATAGGCCGTTTTGGACTTCGGCTGCTAAGGCCACAGTGTCCTTCTCCGTACGGAGAGAGCGCTCCATATTTCCATTGACCATGATGACGCCACGTGGTCTAGGCATTTTAAGATTTAGATAGGCATAATGCGGGACTGCATTAAAGCAGGCGAAGGTCGTTCTTCCGAGTAGAGCGTGATAACCACTTTAGAATGGAGCTATGTCAAAGATTAACTCTTCGCTTCGAAAGTTATTAGGAGAGACGAATACGACCTCCAATGTTAAAGAACCCGTGCAGTGGGCTTCAACGCCCGATATCACTCCTTTAAAGGTCGTGCTGCTTGGCTTGATTCTTGACGGGTCGATCCCAATCTTGCGGACAATGTCCTGATATATCAGTTTAAGACTGCTGCCGCCGTCCATAAGGACTTGGGTGAGATGTTATCCATCAATTATTGGGTCGAGCACTAAGGCAGCCGAACCCCCATGACGGATACTAGTCGGATGATCCCTGCGATCGAAAGTGATCGGACAGGCCGACCATGGGTTGAATTTGGGGACAATAGGCTCGACGGCGTAGACATCTCGGAGTGCGTGCTTGCGCTCCCTCTTTGGGATATGAGTGGCATATATCATGTTCACTGTTTTGATCTCCGGTGGAAATTTCTTCTGTC
Source organism: Secale cereale (assembly GCA_902687465.1). Taxonomy (NCBI): domain Eukaryota; kingdom Viridiplantae; phylum Streptophyta; class Magnoliopsida; order Poales; family Poaceae; genus Secale; species Secale cereale. The sequence continues at coordinate 557,760,863 of LR738715.1, read as the reverse complement.
CCCCTGTATTTGGCTGGCGAGGTTCATCCTCGTCTTCGCTCCGAGGTCCCTTCCGCTTGTGTTCGGCGTTGAGCTTGCTGGCCTGCTTGAAAACCCAACAATTATGGTTGGTATGGTTTGCAGGATTTTCTGGGGTGCCATGGATTTGGCAGGGCCTATCTAATATTTTGTCCAGGCTAGATGGACCATCTTTGTTGCCTTTAAATGGCTTCTTTCGTTGACCGGGTCTGGAGCCACTAAATTCGGTGTTTACCCGATGTATCATCTGGGCTTCCAGCATTGTTCCGACGTTTGTTTTTATTACATCGTGGTTTTCCATTACCATCCCTAACTTCAGATGTTCTAGGGTCGCTGGTGCTCCTACGAGCTAACCAGCTATCCTCGCCCACGCAAAAGCGGGTCATGAGTGTAGTTAGGACTGCCATTGTCCTCGGCTTTTCCTGTCCGAGGCGTCTGGCTAGCCATTCGTCCTGGACACTATGCTTGAAGGCCGCTAAGGCTTCGGCATCCGGACAGTCGACGGTCTGGTTCTTCTTAGTGAGAAACCGATTCCAAAGCTTGTGGGTTGACTCCCTAGGTTTTTGGATGATGTGACTTAGATCATCGGCATCCGGGAGCCGGACATAGGTCCCTTGAAAATTGGCCCGAAAAGCGTCCTCAAGTTCTTCCCAACTCCCAATGGAGTTCTCTGGGAGGCTGTTTAGCCAGTGCCGAGCTGGTCATTTCAGCTTGAGGGGTAGGTATTTAATGGCGTGGAGATCATCTCCGTGAGCCATGTGTATGTGAAGGATGAAATCCTCTATCCTGACGATAGGATCCGTCGTTCCATCGTACGCCTCGATGTTCACGAGTTTAAAACCTTATGGAAAATCATGATCCAGCACCTCATCGGTGAAGCACAGAGGGTGTGCGGCGCCTCTATATTTTGCTATATCATGGCGTATGTCCGATGGTTGTGATGTTTGGTATTGACCCCAAGCTGGTATATGGACAACACGATTGGCTTGATAGCCGCCGTCTTGTGCGGGAGCCCGGTCCCTAGTTCCGTAGATAGACCTGGTCTTGCTAGCTTTTTTGTTCAGGTCCTCACGCAGATCGTGTTTTCGGACTTGAGCCGCATCCTCTTTTCCTTTACGAGGTGGGTGTGTGGGCTTGTGTACGTCGTTGCTAGCCACTCTGTCTCGTCCGCGAGGCGGTCGGTCCGGCTTATCGGCGGTGTTATTCTTCGGCGGTATGGGCGTAGTGGCCTCGTCGTCGAATTCGGGCATCAGTTTACGCTTAGGATAGCCTTTGGTTTGGCCGTTATAGCCATGTTCTTGCTCAGCGTCTAGCACCTCGTTCCATCTATCGTTGAGCGTGTCCTGTGCGGCTCGAAGCTGTATCTGCTACTTTTTCCAGGCTCCTTGCCGTGGCAATAAGCCTCCGATGGAAGCGCTTTTGTTCTGAGGGTTCTCTAGGATGATGTATTCGTCATCGCCCAGGCTAACTTCTTCTTTGGAGACAAGTTCGTAATTACTATCTTTCGGCATCGCTGTCATCGGACAGCGGCTTTGGACTATGTTCGCCGTCCTCTCGCTCCTCCTGCTCCATCGCTGGGTCTGCGGGGTCTTCGGCTTGTCCCGGAATATCATCGTCATTAGTGACAGTGTTGCTATCCTTTCCTTTACGGGATTTGGTTCAGTGCTTTGGGCGCCGACGTTTGGGAGGTTCTTCGACAGGCTTGTCCTCTAAGGGATCATTTTCGCCGTCGCCCTCCTTCTCCTTAGGTGTATCCACCATGTAGACATCGTTTGACGACGTAGCTGTCCACCGCCCGGTTACGGGCCGGCTTTGATCTGGATCTGCTTCGGCTTTAAGGTCCATACCTTTGAAGTCTTCGGAAGCGTAGTCAAGTAGATCAGTTAGATCTTCAACAATGGCTACCAAGTGGGTGGTGGGTGGGAAGTAAAATTCTCCATCGGCCTCTAGTTCGAACCGGATATAATTCGGCTGTGTGTCCCCATCTAAGGAGAGGGATTTTAACGACTTTAACATGTCGCCAAAGGGTGAGTGCTGGAAGATATCAACAGCACTGAATTCGGCGATAGATGCCTGATCGAGCTTGAAGGGCGCAGATGCACGCGATTCAAAATCTGAGGCCGGAGTTGAGTCCGGGGTTCCAGTAACACAGACGCCACTCATAGTTGGGTCCATGTGCGGCTCCAATGCCATTGAGTTCGTGGCTTCCGGGGCAGGGTTGAGCTTCTCGTCCTCGGGCGACGCGATATGTTCCGGATCTAGGGCCAGAACTATTGTAGGTGCTATTTCCTGATCCGATGACAGAGTTAGGTCGTGTTCATTGTGATGGCAGAGAGAGGTCGCCGTGGGCTCGAATCTATCGAAGATCAAGTCTCCGCGGATATTAGCAACGTAGTTTACGCTTCTGAATCTGACTTGATGGCCAGGGGCATAGCTCTCAATCTGTTCGAGGTGGCCTTCAGTGTTGGCACAAAACGCGAAGCCGCCGAACACAAAGAGCTGTCCGGGAGGGAAGATTCCCTCGGTGTTGCCATTGTGGTTGATGATGCGATCCATCAGTCCTTCGGTCGATAACATAGTGGAACTCTCAATGAAAGCACCAATGTCGGAGTCAAAACCGGCGGATCTCGGGTAGGGGGTCCCAAACTATGCGTCTGATGATTGATGGTAATAGGAGGCTGGGGAGACGATGTTTACCCAGGTTTAGGCCCTCTGGATTGAGGTAAAACCCTACTTCTTGCTATATTATTATGGATGAATATGAATACAAGAGTTGATCTACCTCGAGATCGTATTGGCTGAACCCTAAAGTCTAGCCTATGAGGATTTGTGTTTTTCTATTAGCCTCTAAGGACTAAACCCTCCAGTTTATATACACACCGGAGGGGCCTAGGGTTTGTACATACCATCTTTCAGAGGAAGGAAAGATTACACCCGAACCTAAAACTTTCCATTATACAAATACATGAGTCCTATCCGAATACGAGAGATGATCTTCGACTATGATCTTCACGGCCCACCAGTCTGGCCAACCAAGAGTTATCTGGCCACCCGAGGACCCCTCGATCTAGGAATCCCTCACCCCCTCCAAAATAATCTCACACCCTGTGGGGCCATGTCCAAGTCCTTGTATGCATGTTCTAGCGGACGAATGCATGCTCAACTGGACGTACAGCTCACAACGGCACCCTAGTCGCTCTCGTACGCGCTACTAGCGCTATCGCTGGCGTCGCCTTCACCGTCGTCAACCACGCCGTCTTCATCCACTACGACCACCGCCTCATCGTCTTCAGTGGCAAACGCCGTCACCAAGGCATCCATGTTGTCATCCACCTAGTGCACCAGATTCTCCCGAACAGCCACGGGCACGGGGGTTATGACGGCGTCGAAATCGAAGTGGGGGTCGAGGTTTTGAAGATGGCTGAAGACGCGCGAGAACGCGCACCCAAGAAGGCCCCAACTCTTCTCCTTGATGATCTCGCGAGCCCTCGTGGCCCAGCTCCCCAGGTGCATCACGACTTCGGTAAAAAAAGCTGAGGTGGCCAACATAATCCTCCACGTGGGGGTGAGGGACACTCTCCTCGCAGATGGCCCCTAGCGCCCGGTTGGCCTTCACTCGGAGAGCCTGGAGCATGGGGGCATGGTCGTACTACAACAACTGTCGATGACAAGCCTCGTCCCTGTTATGCTGCGCAAGAGCCACAACTTCATCGACTTTCCGCTAGAGCAAGGCCCGGTCGGCATGCGCAGAGACTAGCTCGGCCTGAGCAGAAGACTCAGCCACTGCGGCGGCCCTCTCGCGCTGCTCTGCCTCATCCAGCTTTGTCCTGAGGGCAGCAGTTCTCCCATCAGCTTCTGCTTGTAGGATCTCCAACTTCAGGCCATACTCCTTGGCAAGATCTGCGATGGCCTTCGCCACCCTATGATCGATCTCCTCCTGAACCCTGGTCTCGCGAGCGGAGACAACATCCTCGGCCAGGGTCACGTGGCGCTCCCTCATCTCCAGCCGCTCCTGCTCGAGGCTATGCTCCAAGGCGTCCAGCATCATGGCCTCCTCGCACTTCTGGATCTCCCTCTCGTCGGAGGGCGCCCCCCTCATCGACACCAAGGCTGCCCTGCGCACTTCGACCTGTTGCTCGAGGGAGTCGTTCAGGGCCAGAAGCTTCCGATGATGCTCCTCGGCAACCTCGCGACGTTGTTCTGCCTACCTGGCTTCCTCCAGAGCCTGGGCACTGGCTTCACGTGAAGCCGCGAGGGACGCTTCGGCCTTCGCTCCTGCGCCCTCGTACTCGAGGCAACCGAAGTTGATGGCCACCTGCAATCGACGCCATTCGTCCGCCAGCCGGAGCTCCTCCGCCTCTAGGTGGGCGTATACGTCAACGAGCTCCTCCCCGAGCCTGCTCAGCGCGCCCATCGCATCCCGGAGAAGCTCGTGGCGGACGGCGGCGCGCTCGCACATGAATTCAAACGTGTGGCCGGGCCCGTCCTCCGCATCGTCGATCACCAGAGAAGCTTGGGATGGCCCACCCTCCTCCGGCGTGGAGCTGGAAGCTAGCGCCTTACCCACCGTCGCCCGGGCCTTGGCGGGGGCGCTGCAAGACAAGGCCAGGCGGCTCGAAGACGCATCAGAAGCCAAGGTCGCCCAACAGCGGGGGACGATTAATGGAGGGGCTCTCGGCATGCCTCCAACGATCATGGCGAGGCCATAGAGGAGGGACGACAGGAATGTGAAGTCAAGGCCTCGGGGCGGCGTGTTCACCTCTCTTGCGAACCATGCACCTCGAACGGCGCCCTGGAGGGGCGCGCTCAAGGCCAACAAGGAGCCCTGAGAAAGCGGGGGTCGCTTCTCAGGGGATTTCGCCGCACCAGTTGATGGAAACATGAAGAATCAGGGTCAGAAAGGAACACGACGCCCAGAAAACATGCAGATAAGATACTTACCCATCCTTGGCTATGTATTTCCTCTGTTTCAGCGGATGGTAGGCGACATCGTCGTAGCTCAGGAGCGCCTTCCTCCTGCGGAGAGACCCGAAGTCCAAGCGGAGCTGGCCAAAGCCCAGGGCGTGACCACCGTCGTCTGGGCCAGCATCCAGGGCTCCCGAGAAGGCGACCTCAGGAGCCTCGAACCCTGCACCTCGAACGGCGCCCCAGAGGGGCGCGCTCAAGGCCAACAAGGAGCCCTGAGAAAACGGGGATCGCTTCTCAGGGGATTTCGCCACACCAGTTAATGGAAACCTGAAGAATCAGGGTCAGAAAGGAACACGACACCCAGAAGACACGCATATAAGATACTTACCCATCCTTGGCTGTGTATTTCCTCTGTTTCAGCGGGTGGTAGGAGACATCGTCGAAGCTCAGGAGCGCCTTCCTCTTGCGGAGAGACCCGAAGTCCAAGCGAAGCTGGCCGAAGCCCTGGGCGTGACCACCGTCGTCTGGGGCAGCATTTGGGGCTCCCAAGAAGGCGACCTCGGGAGTCTCCGCCTGCAGCGGCTCACCAGGCGCGACCTCGAGACAGCTCGCCCGAGCCCCAGGAGCACGCACCTCGGGAGCTGCGGCGCGCACCGCTTCTTCACCAGCCGCCCTGTTGGCATCTGACAACGCCTGCCTTCCTGCATCCTCTTCTGGGGTAGGCACAGAGGAGACCGCAGGCGAGAAGGCCAAGGGGAGAGGACTCTCATGGGGTCCCCCAAGACCAGCTGGACGTACCCCCCGCATGTCAAAAAGAGGCATCTTCCGCACGAACTCGGCCGTGTCGGAGCAGCAGTACAAGAGACAACCCTCCTCCGAGAGATTGGTCGGTGCCAGGTCGCCCGTGAGGAGCTCGAACACCTTCCGCCGTGCTTCAGGGGGAGCGCTGATGCATGGAGCTTGATGGGATCAACGCAGCCATAGAAGGCCAACAACAGGCGGGAGTTATGCTGGAGCGGAGCGATGCAACACTTGATGAACTCCTTCACTACCATTGGTGCCGTCACCCTGAGGTCCCTCAGCCTGGCCAGCCGGCGCCAGACATGGGTGAGCCGCGGGTAATCAAGCCTCACGTGCCCCCAGCCAGGGCTTGGAATAGCCAGAGCCCGGGGAAGCAGAAGCAGAGGATTGCGCATGCCAGCATCGACAAACACCCACCACTTCCGAAATCCATCCGCGGCCGGTGAAAGGTCAAAGTCGATCCCCGAGCCGGATGTCGCAGCTATGGCATGGAAGGTCACGCAACCCGAGCACTGGCGAGCGTCTGTCAGATGCAGCGAGCAGAAGTGGCAAAACAAGGCCACGGAAGGAGCAATGCCTACCATGGCCTCGCAGACAAAGGTGAAGACAGCAAGGAGGACAATGGATTGGGTATCCAGATGTAGCGCATTAACCTAGTAATGCGAGAGCACGGCGTCGAAGAATTCAGAGAAGGGAGGAATTAGGCTGGCCCAGAGGGCATGAAGATGGATAGGAATTTTGGTGGCCGCCCTGTCGATCGAAAAGCGAGAAGCTGGCCAAGCCACAGTTGCCCCCCATTCATTGAAGTCGGAGGCGAGAGCGGGGCGGACCTTGCTCAGCCCCTCCTAATTGACCACCACCGACCTCTCAAGGGCGAGCCCGGAGACTTGAGGCGTAGGGGTCGAGGCACATGTTTTCCCCTTCCCCTCCTTCTTCTGGTGCGGCGCCATGGTGGCGGCGAGGATTGGCACCGGGTCAAGCTAGGGGAGGAGGCTGCTGATCTCTGTAAGACGGAGAAGTGGTGGGAGCACACTGCCAGCAAGGGAAGCGGAGCTATGCGAATGGCGGCGGCCACCAGGTCGGGCAGATTTCAAGGCGGCGTGGGGAAGTGGGACACCCATGTCCAATCAAGTCGCCACGCATCGCCCAAGGCTACAGGCATTTGGGGCCCACGGTGCTTCGTCCTTGTCCCTTTGGCTTCGCCTCAAAGCAGAGCGGTGCACGCCTTGGGCCCGGGGGCTACTGTCGGTGTCCTGGGAACGAGGGTACCCATACTTTCCTGCCTGTGGCCCGTGACATGGCTCCTTTAGCGGCCTGGTGCGACCCAACTTCAGCAACTGCAACTCAACACCCTCGTGAGGGGCCAAGCCTCGCGAGGTGGGCGGCAGCAAGACCTCCCTTGGGGCAGTCTCTCTAGGCTGGCTCCCGAGGAGCGGAGATATCTATGCAAGGAGCACCTCGCGAGGTTCACGTGATGTGAGCCATGATGACCAAGGCCAGGCGGGCGCCTGCGGGCGCAGTGTGCCAGTTTCATCTTTGGTGCTGAGAGGGCAAGCGCAGGCGTGGAGTCCCGAGGGATCAGGCAAAGGTTTCCATATCGGTGCAACAAGACCAAAGACCGTCAAGGCTGCAGAACTGAGGTCATCGTGGAGCCCAGCGCGACGTCACCACCAGAGCCTTTGGTAGGCGAAGACTACTTTTGTCAGGATAACTTGTACTAGCTGTCCCCCTTCAAATTTGGCCATTGTGGGATCCCTTCCCGCCGATATTTGGGAAGAGGACCAAGGCCACTATAAATAGGACCTAGCCACCACAATGGGGGAGGGGATCACGAGAGGACCGGATTACATCCACTCCACCCTACACAGACGGGATCACCAGAGAGGATCCACTCTGCCCTACTCGCACCACAAGATCATCCGAGCCCAAGAACACCTCTCCTTCGGAGGCTGTTCATCCCTTGTACTAGTTCATCCTCAGCCATACAAAGGCAATCCACCACACACACTGGAGTAGGGTATTACACCACAAGGTGGCCCGAACCAGTATAATTCTCTTTGTCCCCTGTTCTTTGAGCACGACGAGCTATGCCGCGGAATCGTAGGGTGAGCGCGCTGGGGACGGAGTGTTCTTCGTGCGCACCTCAGAGTTCGAACCTCTCAAGGGTTTGCAGAGCCCAAAATCCGACAAATCATGTGCCAAGTCAAGCCACTTAAATCATTCAAAGGAGGATACCATCCTATCATACTACATCACAACCATTTTAAAAGCATGTTGGCATGCACGGTAAACCATTATAAGCTCCTAGCTAATTAAGCATGGCATGAGTAACTATAGTCCCTAATTGTCATTGCAAACATGTTTTATTCATAATAGGCTGAATCAGGAATGATAAGTTAATCATATTTACAAAAATAAAATAGGTCGAGTTCAAACCAGCTTTTCTCCATGTCAATCATTTCATCTTATATCGTCATTATTGTGTAACATCCCAAAATTCTAAATTTTGGAATGTTAAATTAAATAGATAGTTTTGATTGCTTGTGTGATGTGTTGTGTGAAAATTGAGTGAAATTTGAAACTTCTGAAAGTTAAATGAGAGGGGATAAAATGACTTTCCCAAAACTTTCACCATGCCTTTATGTTCTCCATGAATTTGAATTCATTTCGACAAAAAAACCTTGAAGATGAAATTACTTCTTTCATTGAATAAATGAAAAAGGGTTTTGAAAAGATTTGAATTCCGTTCTTGAAATATTTCAAATTCAAAAACTTTATGCAACTCAACGATTTTCATGAGAGAAGATAAAATGACTTCTTCAAATTCTAAGAAATATGTGTTGGAAGTTCTTCTGAAATATTCTACAACTAATTTTTCAAATTTGAGTTATTGGGTTTTATTCAAATTATTTTTCTCAAAAAATTAAATATAGGGAAAATAGGGTAAAACGGTTCCCTACAGTAGAAAATTGGAGAGAAATAAAATTGAAATCATTTTGATATTTTTAAAATGATTTTTTTGGGTTTTAGTGCACCTGCAGCACTGATTGATTTATTTAAAAAAATTGTCGATTTTATTTGAATCTAGAAAAATGTTCATGTTGTAGAAAATCTTTTTCTGAAATTTTTGATATATTATATGCCTATATAATATTTTTATTTCTTTCGTGTTATTCCTTTTTGTCTGGCTGTTAAAAAAAATCAGCTGCCAAACTGGGCCAGCCCAGCCCAGCCGCGCCGCCTCCGTCCCCGAGCGGGACTCCGCTCGGGAGTCCGCAACCGTCACGGCCCCCGCCGCGGCCTTCGCGCCGTGGCCGCCCCGGCCTCCTCTGACCCCTCCCCCAAGCCACCGCCGCCTCCCCCTTTATAAGGCCGGCCCCCGCCGCCCTCTATCTCCTCCGCTCCACCCCTCGTCTCGAGCTCGCACCGCTGCCGCACTTCCGCCGCCACGCGCAGTTGCCACCACCGCCGCTGTTCCGCGCAACCCTGCCGCCGCACTCCACCCGCCACCACGCGTCGCCGCCCGCCTCCGCCCTCGCCACGCATCGCCGGAAGTCGCCGCCGCCCCGACGTCCGCGCCAGAGTTCGCCGCCGACCGGAGCTCCGACCCGCGCCGCGAACCGTCAGGTTTTCTTGCCCGAACCAGCCGAACCGGTATAACTCTGACCCGGTTTTTTTTATTTTTGATTTTTCCTTCTAAATCCGGTTTATTATTAAGGATAGTTTAATTAGCGAACGTTCGTTCGTTTAGATCTGTTAGTGAACGTTTTCGTTCATTTAGTTTTGTTAACAAGCGCTCGCTCGGTAGTCTTCTTCTTTTTATTTTAGCTTTCGACTAGGGACCCATCTATAATTACTTATTTTACAGTTTAGCCCCTGAACTTCAAACCCTCACAACTTTTTACTCGTTGGTCCAAATCCAACGGAACCGACACCCACTTCTTCGTTATGATCCCCTCTATCCAGTAAAACCACTTAAACATGTTTTTGGAAGTTTAAAATTTGAATACAAATAAATTTGATTCAAACTTCTCTTTGTCATAACTTGAGTTTTATAACTCCGATTTGGTTGATTCTTTTTGCAAATCCAAGCTCTTGACCTAAACTTTCTGATAAGGCCAAAATCACTTAATTTTGGTACTATTAGAAATTGGTTTCTGTTGCTAGAGTCATTTGCTTGGTTTTAAAGTTTTCCGAAGTGTTTCCTTCGTTCTTTCTGATCTTCTGAGTGATTGCTCATGTGTGGTTACTATTGTGTGCTTACGATAGATTGAACGGAGTGTGGCGAGTAGATCTATCATGAGTTATGAGTGCGAAGAATCTACATCAACAGTACAAGGCAAGTTCATACTTCGATCATACTTTCCAATAGCCAGTTTTTATTGCATTAGTTATATCCTCAAACACTTGCATGAGTAGGACTCGTTACATGTGATGATGCTTTGTAGTTCATGAGGTAGGAACCCAATGACCTGTGTTCAACCCAAGGGAATATACGCTTTGTTACTTATTGCTTAACCATGCTTGTAGACGGGGATTGGTATGAGAAATTTTCTTGAAAGTTGTGAGAAAGATGTTTAACTAAGGGAAACTTTAAGGTGGCAACTTTAATACACATCTGGGTGGATTGGTTATATCACCTTGGGGATGGACAAGTGGTTTGCCAGGGCACCCTGGGGAAGGACCAGTGGTTTGCCTGGACACCTGGGGATATACCAGCGTTGTCCAAGGAATGCCACCCAGGCTCAAAGGGATCATATGATATTTTCATGCCTAGAAACTTCCATGTGCAACCACAAGCCATTATGCGCTCTAGCATAGTTGAGTATGTTGTGTGACCTCTTTTAGTGGTAGACTAGCAGATGTAGGGGGAATGTAGGTGGTACGGTCTACCCAGGGTAAAGAGTTAATGCTTCTGAAAGACCGTGTCTCGGTCATCCGGTTCTCAAACATCATGAAGTGCAAGAAATTAAATGGAGGCGATCGAGTCTCGTGGGGAAAAGTGCACAAACCTATGCAGAGTGTACAAACTATTCATGAGTAGCCACGTCCCCTGTTATGGACATCTTTGAGTATCTAGAAGTAGATTATTTCATTGATCTCATCACTCTATTTAATTAACTTTATGGGTTATTAATAACTTTGGTAATTTTGTATTTGAGATGGGGGTACCATTCTCAATATTGCTTAATTCAACTAAGTAGTAAAAATAAATTTTATTCCTTGTTGTAGGGAAGAACTAGCTTTATGCAGAAATCAACCTTACAACCTCCACCAGCCAAATGTGCATGTAGTTGTAGGCATTGTTCATCATTACTACTAAAGTGTGAATTTACAGTACATTCAATGTACTGACCTACATGGCTGCAACGTCTCATGTTGCAGGAATTATTCGACGAGTAAGTGTTACGTTAGGGTTGCGCTGTCTACACTCAACTTTGTCATTGGTGTTGATGGGAATCCACAACTTTGTTGTTACTCTGCTATATGGATTGAGGAAATAGTATTTACGTTACTTTATACATGTGATTTACCTCTGTTATAAATCCTCGAGTACTGTGTGTGTCAGCATACCGATCCAGGGATGACACTTAAGCACAGAGACTTGATCCATTCGTGTCGGGTCGCTACAAGATGGTATCAGAGCACATGTTTACTATAGGACGTGACCCTTAGGAACTAGCAAGCCCATTGGAAAGGATTTCTCTAAAACTTTCTTTTCAAAAGATTATATACCTCTCTTCTTTTCCGTGCTTTGTCAAATATTCCCTTTTACCTTAAATAATTAGATAATACCCTTTTCCATTTTGACCACTTCGGAGTAAAGAGGATTTCACCATGTATTAGAAGTGTTGAAGCTACAACAGTGGATACTCCGAAGATTTGAAGAGTTGACGACCTTGAAGAGATATTGACCTTTAGAAGACCAAACCCCTATCAAGTACTTACGTTAGATGCGATGATTGTGAGCCGTCATTTGTTTGAGGATTTTCCGACGGCCACAAAATAAAACCCGTCTTTTCAAAAACATTTTTTGTATTGAGTGTATATCTCTCCATCTCTCGTATCTCATCCCAAAACCCTTGGACCCAATAGAGGATGAATGAAGATAGACTTGTATTCTATGGACCGATGACCCAGCCGGAGGCAGAGCTATGGATACAAAACATTAAGGATCACTTCAGGGAAATTTTGATTGCAAGGAAGTATGAGGTTCAATACACTCTTCAGTACTTCACAAAAAGTGCTACAACATGGTGGAAAATGCATCAAGCCATACAAGGATGTAATGGAGCAAAAAGTTGGGAGGAATTCAAGAAGACTCTGCAAAAATCCCGTCTCATCCGAAAGCATGGTGACTACCCAAAGAAGAAACCTTGTGCTTGCAGGATTTGTGGAGAAATAGGACACACCCAGGAGGAGCACAAGGATGAATGCCCTCATTGTGAAGAAAATCACCCGAATGAAGAATGCCCAACTAGGCAGATTACTTGTTTATTGTGTGAAGGGACAACCCACTACCCTTCTTAGTGTCACATTTACCCCATGGTACAACGAACTATCCAGCAGAAGAAAGAAGCAATGAAAGAAGCCCTCAAGGAAAGTTCAAAGGAATCCGTGATGGAGGATGGTATTGACGATCCTGATAGAGAAGGCCTAGACAGATATTACTCATGTGCTTGCTACTCATGTGGGGGAAAAGGTACATCTTTCACAGTATTGCATGAAGGAAAGTCAAGAGTATCTAGGAGACTTCCCGACAGAAGAAGTGGAGTTTGATCCAGAAAAGTTAGAAAAATGGATAGGAATGAAGAAGTCAAGGAAGAGAAAGAACACGTGTCACTAGAACAACCCAATTTCTGTGAAAAAAGACCTGAGTCACATCACATGTTACAGGTGCAAGGATTTAGGTCATTATGCTAGCAACTGCCCAACAAGGAAGCGAAGAACCAGTGAACCAAGATAGTCACCATGAAGTCCTTAGATTTGTCGGATGACATTTGTTTACGCTGCAATGAAGTGGTGCATTTTGCTAGAGAAGGTTCAGACTCGAGGAAAGATTGAGCAGAGGAGTTGAGATCTTGGTATGGGAATAAATCATGTAAATGAATGTGGAATACACTTTTTCATTGGGATGTTGAGTTGAGTTATGGAAAGAACATTGTAAAAGTTTGTGAAGCAATAGAAGGTGATATGGTTGGAATATCATATAAAATGTTATGAGTTGTTGGTTGAGCGTGAGTGCCTCTCTTGCTATCCCACCCAGACTAAAACCTAGAACCCATGGACAAGCTGACCTTAAACCTTTCTCAAAAAACAACCACATTTCACCCAAGGAAATACATACAATATCCTGAGTACCCATTCTATCTTATACCTACAGATGAAAACTCTTCACGAGACTTTTCTCAAGGGCCCGGAAACAATCATGACCCTGACTATCGATCAGGATTACCCAAAGCTCCTGAAGGACATGATGAAGAACATTCACCTTGAAGGTGATGTAGTTTACAAGGGTTATCCCTTCATGGAGAATGGAGTTGAACTTTGGTACGTGGAGGTACACCTCCACCGTGTGAAAGGAGTTTGCCCAAAAACTATGGGTCAATACTTTTTCATCTCCCGAGTACCACAAACAACCTTCTTCCACTCTGTTCGTGAAGCTGCTATGGAGGCCATATGTAAGATTGGAGAAATACTTGAAGCAAGACTTCGTCACACTCAGGAATGCCTGAGTGGGGTGCATGCAGAGATGATGGAGATGAAGCACACGGCCAATAGGATGAATCAAAAGATCGATGATTTCAAGAATCACAATGCACAATTCCAGTGGGACTGAAGCATCCTTAGCTAGGACAAATGAATAAAGATAGAAGGAATGCTTAACCATACCAAACTAAGTGGATGGCAACATTCGTAGTAAAGCACCTTTGTAATTGGAGTGTTGAATAATGGTCTAGGAAGTAATAAAAGATTTGATATGAGGAGAATATGAATTATGGAGGAACGAGTGCATTTTGTTTAGGGCGATACTTTTCTGTACGAACCTTGGACCAATAGAAAGGAAAATGTTGCCCCAAATAGTGGAGTTTGCACAAATAAGTTGGAGTTTATTTTTTTATATGATGCTGACCCCACGATTATGAAGGAAATAAGTACAACTGGATTTAATGAGGATGTAATGCTAGAGTGTGGAGCAATAGGGACTCCAAGGATGAATTAAGGATATACAAGTTCTGAAGTGGACCCCTAAGCCGAGGACCAAAGGAGGCTACGTGATCACAAGGGAACCACGAGACTTGTCAGAAGTAATATGTTTCTGTTGTAGTGAAGCAGGGTACTTTGCTAGAGATTGTCCCAAGGAGAAGGAGACTTGTGCTAAATAGTTGAGTTGAGACATGTAATGGGAGTGCAGTAGATCGTAGTAAGTTGAGAATCAATACAGCTAGCACCAGGGTATTGATTTTGGATTTTATGAGTGGTTACTATATAGGTGATGAGTGAAATCATGATGCGTGGAATAAGATTTTGAAGAGAACTAGTGTTTTGCATTTTAAGGGTCGTAGAACCCAACACCGATACCCGAATACAAGAGCTAGTTACGACATACCTTGGAATGGACCACTCAACGATGAGTCAGAGTAATTACACCTTAGTTTGTACCAACAAAAGGAAGTGATACATTACAATTGGACGGATTTTAGAATGCTAGGAAGCTGGATGTTGGAAGAATGATCAGTTGCAACTTGATGATGAGACCAAGTGTTGCTAGGGTAAAGATGAGCCATAACCACAGGCCCCAGGACCTATCAAAGAAGCAAGCACACTCTTGCTGAAGGAAAATCCCTGGAAGGAGCTATGATTTTGATCCACAAACATTTCCTAGGAGTTTATGCAAAACCCGAGGGTTGTGAAGCACGATAGATGTTTTGTTCAACTTGCAGAAGTAATGGATTTTATCCGAACTTAGTTCGTTGACAAGAGAAATTCTGCAATGCTTGTGAGGATGACCGAGTGTTAGAATGCGAGATTCACTAAACCATATACAAGGTAATGATTTCGGTGCGGAATGGATTGATCACCATACCGACTTACTCTTATTATTCGCCTCTGTTATACGGGATGGTAAATATGAGTGACTTACCCATAGTAGAGAGACGACGATATCAAAACCTTGTTTAAACCCTAGAATGGTATAACAAGTTTCCCTTGTACAAGGCAGTTGTTGTCAACCATAGGATATACGGTGAGAATGAAGCCCAGACCCGTTTTCTGTAGGGACCGAGTGAATTTGTTGATGACCACCATGAGATATCGATAGTTGTTTAGTGTTGGCACCAGACTTGTCAGCTAAGAAGAACCAGACCCGGAAAAACTTTACCAAGATGAAGGGACACAAGAAATAAGGACAAAGGTTATATCACTACCGAAGGAGCCCAGAGAAGGAATTACCCTGAAGTATCTTAGAAGACTGACACCGCCAAAGGATGCAGTACCTGAGTTTTGATGGAACCGTAACCATGCTTCTAAGTGTGGTAGTACACTAGACCATACCAAATCAATGGATGTGTTAGGAGACTCCGACCCCGAACCCCAACCTATTTCTTGCTAGCCTCTCCGAATCTCGAGGACGAGATTCATTTTAAGTGTGGTAGGTTTGTAACATCCCAAAATTCTAAATTTTGGAATGTTAAATTAAATAGATAGTTTTGATTGCTTGTGTGATGTGCTGTGTGAAAATTGAGTGAAATTTGAAACTTTTGAAAGTTAAATGAGAGGGAATAAAATGCCTTTCCCAAAACTTTCACCTTGCCTTTATGTTCTCCATGAATTCAAATTCACCTCAACACAAAACCCTAGAGTGAAGATGAAATGACTTCTTCCATTTAATAAATGAAAAAGGGGTTTGAAAAGATTTAATTCCATTCTTGAAATATTTCAAATTCAGAAACTTTATGCAACTCAATGATTTTCATGAGAGAAGATAAAATGACTTCTTCAAAATATAAGAAATATGAGTTGGAAGTTCTTCTGAAATATTCTACAACTCATTTTTCAAATTTGAGTTATTGGGTTTTATTCAAATTATTTTTCTCCAAAAATAAAATATATGGAAAATAGGGTAAAATGATTCCCTACAGTAGAAAATTGGAGAGAAATAAGTTTGAAATCATGTTGACATTTTCAAACTGATTTTTTTGGGTTTTAGTGCACCAGCAGCACAGTTTGATTTATTTAGATTTTTGTGGATTTTATTTGACTCTAGAAAAATGTTCATGTTGTAGAAAACTTTTTTCTGAAAATCTTGATATATTATATGCCTATATAATATTTTTATTTCTTTTGTTTTATTCCTTTTTGTCTGACTGTTAAAAAAAATCTTCTACCGTATTGGGCCGGCCAAGCCAATCGGGCTAGGCCAAGGCCCAGCCCAGCCGCACCGCCTCCGTCCCCGAGCGGGACTCCGCTCAGGAGTCCGCCGCCGTGACGGCCGCCACCGCCTTCGCGCCCTGGCCGCCCCAGCCTCCTCCGCCCCTCCCCCACGCCACCGTCGCCTCCCCCTTTATAAGGCCGGCCCCGTCGCCCTCTCTCTCCTCCGCTCCCCCCCTCGTCTCGAGCTCACGCCACCGCCGCACTTACGCCGCCGTGCGCAGTTGTCGCCGCCGCCGTTGCCAACCGCCGCCGCCGCCGTTGCTCCGCGCAACCCCGCCGCCGCACTTCACCCGCTACCACACGTCGCCGCCCGCCTCCGCCCTCGCCACGCATCGCCGGAAGTCGCCGCCGCCCCGACGCCCGCGCCGGAGTTCGCCGCCAGCTGGAGCTCCGATTCGCTCCGCGAACCGTCGGGTTTTCTTGCCCGAACCAGCCGAACCGGCATAACCCCGACCCATTTTTTTTCATTTTCGGTTTTTCCTTCTAAACCCGATTTATTTATTTAGGATAGTTTAATTACCAAACGTTCGTTCGTTTAGATCTGTTAGTGAATGTTTTCGTTCATTTAGTTCTGTTAACGAGCATTCGCTCGATAGTCTTTTTCTTTTTTCTTTTAGTTTTCAGCCAGGGACCCATCTGAAATTATTTATTTTAAAATTTAGCCCCTGAACTTCAAACTCTCACAACTTTTTACTCGTTGGTCCAAATCCAACGAAACCAACGCCCACTTCTTCGTTATGATCCCCTCTATCCATTAAAACCATTTAAACTTATCTTTGAAAGTTTTAAAATTTGAATTCAAATAAATTTGTTTCAAACTTCTCTTTGTTATAACTTGAGTTTTATAACTCCGATTTGGTTGATTCTTTTTGCAAATCGAAGCTCTTGACCTAAACTTTCTGATAATGCCAAATTTACTTAATTTTGGTACTGTTAGAAATTGGTTTATGTTGCAAGAGTCATTTGCTTGGTTTTGAAGTTTTCCGAAGTGTTTCCTTCGTTCTTTCCGATCTTCTGAGTGATTGCTTATGTGTGGTTACTATTGTGTGCTTATGATAGATTGAACGGAGTGTGACGAGTAGATCTATCACGAGTTATGAGTGCGAAGAATCTACATCAATGGTACAAGGCAAGTTCATACTTTGATCATACTTTCCAATATCCAGTTTTTATTGCATTAGTTATATCCTCAAACACTTGCATGAGTAGGATTGGTTACATGTGATGATGCTTTGTAGTTCATGAGGTAGGAACCCAATGACCTGAGATCAACCCAAGGGAATATACGCTTTGTTACTTATTTCTTAGCCATGCTTGTAGATAGCGACTGGTATGAGAGATTTTCATGAAAGTCGTGAGAGAGATGTTTAACTAAGGGAAACTTTAATGTGGCAACTTTAATACACATCTGGGTAGATTGGTTGTGGCACCCTTGGGATGGACCAGTTGTTTGCCAGGGCACCCTGGGAATGGACCAGTGGTTTGTCAGGACACCTGTGGATATACCAGTGTTGTCCAAGGAATGCCACCCAGGCTCAAAGGTATCATATGATATTTTCATGCCTAGAAACTTCCATGTGCAGCCACAAGCAATTATGGGCTCTGGCATAGTTGAGTATGTTGTGCGACCTCTTTCAGTGGTAGACAAGCAGATGTAGGGGGAATGTAGGTGGTACAGTCTACCCATGGTAAAGAGTTAATGCTTCTGAAAGACTGTGTCTCGGTCATCCGGTTCTCAAACATCATGCAATGCGAGAAATTAAACGGAGGCGATCGAGTCTTGTGGGGAAAAGTGCACAAACCTCTGCAGAGTGTACAAACTATTCATGAGTAGCCGTGTCCTGGGTTATGGACATCTTTGAGTATCTAGAAGTGGATTATTTTATTAATCTCATCACTTTATTTAATTAACTTGTTGGGTTATTAATAACTTTGGTAATTTGGGATTTGAGATGGGGGTACCATTCTCAATATTGCTTAATTCAACTGAGTAGTAAAAATAAAATGTATTCCTTGTTGTAGGGAAAAACTAGCTTTATGCAAAAATCAACCTTACAGCCTCCACCAGCCAAATATGCATGTAGTTGTAGGCATTGTTCATCGTTACTACTACAGTGTGAATTTGCCAGTACATTCAATGTACTGACCTACCTGGCTGCAACTCTCATGTTGCAGGAATTATTCGACGAGTAAGTGTGACTTTAGGGTTGCGCTTTCTACACTCAACTTTGCCGTTGGTGTTGATGGGAATCCACAACTTTGTTGTTACTTCCGCTATATGGATTGAGGTAATAGTATTTACGTTACTTTATACATGTGATTTACCTCTGTTATAAATCCTCGATTACTGTGTGTGTCAGCATACCAATCCAGGGATGACACTTAAGCAAAGAGACTTGATCCATTCGGGTCGAGTCGCTACATATTGCCTTTCACTTGCATGATCGAACGGTGTTAATAATAATAATAATGCACGTGCATTGGACTAAGCTGGAATCTGCAACATTTATTCAAAGGAGAAGACATGGTAATATGGGCTCTTGTTAGATAATCCATAATGCGTATAAGAGCCACTCATCATTCTCATCGTGGTCTTCTGCTCTTGTCCCCCAAAGAAAAAGAAAATAATTTCAAAGAAACACACTGAAATATTTTTGGAGTTTTTGTTTTTCTGAAATAAAAAAACAAGAACGAGAAAAAATATTTACACGGGAAAGCTCCCAACAAACAAAAGAAGAACGAGAAATGTTATTGTATTTTCTTTTAATACTACAACTACTAAGGAACAAGCAAGAAAGAAAAGACAAAAGCAAGCGAGAAATATTTTTGGTTTTCAAAGTTTTTTCAAACACACAAGAAGAAAGCGAGAAAAATAAACTAACATAGATAATATAATGAAAAAGTATGAACACCGTCAACTAGAATGAATGTGTGATCGTGAATGTAATTTCGGTGAGAAATACGTACTCCCCCAAGCTTAGGCTTTTGCCTAAGTTGGTCTAGGGTCACCACTAGCCCGGATGATATCTGGAATCATAGTTGGGGTTGTACTGTGCTGCAACAACTACTGCTTGACAAGCTTCTTCTTGAAGGCAAGCGGTTTCCGCCTCTCTCTCATATGCGTTCGCCTCCTTTCTAGTTATAAAATATCTCCCTTTTTCCTGAAAATTAAAGAAGGCAGGAGCATGGAGAGTAATATGGACGACACACCGTCTGTCAAAGATTAGTCGGTACTAAAGGTGTTGTTCATTCCTCTCGAGAAACAGATAACGTATCATAGCTTCATAATCTAGAAAAGCAGGTGGCAAATCAATATCATATCCTCTTATGGGTACACCTAAATAATTAGCTAAGCGAGTTGCAAAAATCCCTCCAAATAAGTCTCCGTCTTTAGCATTATGATGTAACCTCCTTGCAATAATAACCCCCAAGTTATAACGCTTATCATTTAATACCACACACTTAAGGACACTAAGCTCTGGAACACAAAGGTGGTTATGATTATGTTTACCATTAATGCATCTTCCTATAAAGAGAGCAAAATAATGAATAGCAGAAAAATGAATACTCCCTCTGGTGGCCCTTGTAATGTTTCTAGTTCCCCCCCCCACGGTGATGCTATTAAGGAAATCATGGTACTCGTATTTCTAAGGATAATTGAGACTACCCCACCGTGGGATTTTGCATGCATCACAAAAATCTTCTAGGTTCATGGTATAAGATTCATCATAAAGATCAAACAGGACAGTATGAGTATTGCGCTTAGATGAAAACTCAAACCTACGCACAAAGGAATGAATGAGGTAATAGTGTTGTAGGCACTTATCTGACACGAAGTCTTCAAGGCCAGCATTTTGTACATACGCATCAAACTCATCCTTGAAACCTGTGTCAATCATAAATTCACCCGACAACCATTCACAAGGCCGTACTTGAGCATCCCTTGGTGGTTCAAGGTCCGGTTTGCGTATCGCGAGCCTTGGTGCTTGCTTTCTTGAAGGGCCACCTTGGTATATTCTCCTAGACATTTTCTTTCTCTGAAAAATTCTAAAAAATTTAGTGACTCCAAATAAAAGTGAACCAAACTCAACAAAATTGATAGCAACTACTCCTACAAGTGTCTAGAAGCTATATCATGCATCAAAACTACTTTGGACCATATAAATTTGACATGCAAGCTCAAGAACAAGGTCACCATGACAGCAAAAAATTGCAATAAATAAAGCACTAGAAAAAAAACTAACTGGACCATTGGAGGAGTCACATACCGAAGAACAATCCCCCAGAATAGTTTTGCCAATGATGATTTGAGCAAGGAGATCGAAAATGGCAGCACGATGATTTAGAACACGGGTTTGAGCTGGTGGGTGATTTTTTCTGGAGGAAGAAGGAGAGGATGGGTGCTGGAATAAGTGGAGGGGGCCACGTGGGGCCTACAAGGACAGGGGGCATACCCAGGGGGTGGGGCACGCCCTCCACCCTTGTGGCCCACTGGTGCAGCCCCCTGGTGCATTCTCAGTGCCAAAAATCTTAAAATATTCTAGAAAAAATCATATTAAATTTTCAGGGCATTTGGAGAACTTTTATTTTCGGGAATTTTTTATTGCATGGATAATTCAGAAAACAGACATATAATACTATTTTTGCTTTATTTAAGCTAAATAACAGAAAGTAAAAGGTGGGTATAGAAGGTGGTGCTTTCTGAATTCATCCATCTCATGCTCATCAAAAGGAATCCGTCAACGAGGTTGATCAAGTCTCATTAACAAACTTCTTTCGAATAGCATAGAACTGGAGAATCATCGAATAACACTAGGTTATCTCAATGGGGATATGCATGTCCCCAACAATAAGAATATCATATTTCTTCTTAATAGTAGGAAGAGGGAATTCAAAACCTCCTATAGCGATAGTTGAAATTTTTCCATTAGAATTGATGCTATTAACTTGAGGTTGTTTCTTTGGAAAGTGTACCGTATGCTCATTACCATTAACATGAAAAGTGACATTGCCTGCCGGGGGAAACTGTCCTCCCACGAGCACCTATGGGACCGGAGCCCCTTCTACGTTGCGGTAAGGGAGCGGAGGGAGCACGGAGAGCAGATCGAGGAGCGCACGCGGGCAGTTTTACCCAGGTTCGGGCCGCGCGGACGCGTAAAACCCTACTCCTGCTTGGATTGTATTGAGTTCTTGAGCTCGGGAGCTTGAAGAGCTAGCTACACCGAGCGAAAGAGTTGTCTAGGTTCCGAACCCCCTCTACGTTGTGCATGGGCCTCCTTTTATAGCTCAAAGGGGTCACCGACAGGTGTCAACGTAGAGGAGGGTAAAAGTGTAAATTTGGTGGTAGTTGTAACAGTGCGTGAATAGTGTATGAACAGTGGATGAACAGTGGTCTTCACCTAACTTTGACAGTGGGGGACAAGGGCCTTAAATGCCCGTCGCCGTCGACCCCAAAAGTGTCCGTCCATGCTTCTCCGTTCGCCAAGGCGGTAGTCTCGTCACCGTGGCTTGCCACCGTGTGCCCCAGGCTGCACAGCCATCCGCCACGCGTCCCTGGAAGGGCCCCAGGGCGACGCGTGGGCCGATGAGCTGGAGCACGGGCACATAGCGTTGCTTCCCCGGCAAGCACCTTGCCGGGGTAGTGATCTTGCCGGGCCCGAAAGCTTGTCGCTCTCCGGGTCCTGCCGGGGCACATGATGCGCCGAGGCATCTCTTGAGATATGTGTTCCTTGGCCTTCCTGGCAAGCTCCTCTTGCCAGGGTCTTGTGCTAAAGTGATAGCCTTGAGCCTGGTGCGGCCTTCCCGGCAAGCTCCTCTTGCCGGGGCCTTGATCTTCTGTCTTGTATACTTTGTTCTTGAATGGCTTCATAGGGACTGGGAAGGTTCCCGGCGAGCACGTGGTAAGCCCTGCCACGGGAAGCTGCTACTGCCCGTGCACAAGTTGGGGTACTAAGGTACCCCTATCTTAGTACACCGACAGGAGCCCCCGGGCCTGGGCCACACACGGTGCCCAGCGCTGTTGGGCCAGGCCCAAAACAGTGCACGAGCACGCGCGGCCCACGGCAAGCCGTATCTTCTTCCGTATCCGCCGCATCCCTCCCTAATGGCACGCGTCGATTGCGGCGTCGTGGGAGAGATCGTGGCTTGTTTTTTAATGGGAAATGCAGAACGTCCCCCACTTCCCCCTTAAAAGCAGAGGAAGCAGGGGCAGTTCCCCTCCTTCGTCTTCATTGCGCCTTGCTTCTCCAGAAACCCCCGTCGCCCTCCGCCTCCCAAAGGTCGACAGAGAGCCAAGCCCCTTTCTTCCTCCACTGTCTCCCGCATCCGCGGCACCGTCGACCCCCCCCTCGCCTCTTTCCTCGCCGCCCCCGCCATGGCTCCGAAGAGCGACAAGGCGAAGAGCGACAAGGCCAAGAAGGAGAAGTCCGAGCAGGCGGCGAAGCTGGCCGCCCTGCGGAAGAAGTGCGTGGTCTTCGCGCCGAGGCTTGGCGCGAGGGAGATGCGGGACAAATACTATTTATTCTGGGCGAGGGAGACCAAAGCTCATCCCCGCACCCAAGTCTTCCCCGCCGTTGCCAAAGATATGTTCCCCGGCGGGTACTTCTTCTTCGCTGCATTCTTCCATTGTGGTTTGTGCCCTCCGTTCTCGGAGTTCTTTTGTGATGTCATGAATACCTATGGCCTCCACCTCCTAGATTTCACCCCCAACGCCATCCTTACGATGGCCGTTTTCGTACATCTGTGCGAAAACTATGTTGGGGTTCATCCAAGTGTAGCTCTTTTTCGCCACTTCTTCATGCCTAGAGTAGAGTCAGGTGCCCCCCCTTTCTGGCGGCATCTCCTGGATCTTCAGGCTGAACAAGAAGGACTCGTACCTGAGGGGTGAGCTTCGCGGCAAGTGGGAGGAGTGGAGAGCCGATTGGTGCTGGGTGCTGGAGGCTAAGCCAGAGCCCTTTACCGCGCCGCGCACGACTGCCATAGTGCGCGGCAGGGATTGGAGTGAATTGGCCCCGGAGGACAGCAAGCTTAATATCGCCCTCATTAGGATCATTCGTCTCTGGGTCGCCAATTTGACTATTGGAGAAGTTGGAGCAGATTTCCTCTGCCGCCGCATCGCCCCTTTACAAGAAAGGAAGAGGCCCGCCTGGGAATTCGGCAATGCGGCAGATATCATGAGGCTGCGCCCTGGATTGAACTACAACTTCACTGCCTTGGAGTTGAAGGGGATGGTCCAGGAGCTCTTCAAGCATGACCCGGCCCATCCGGAGTGGTTCAGACCTTCCCGGGGAGTGGTGCCACTGTGCAACAGCACTGCCCGCGATTCCCTACGAGCGATGATGCCCGCGTGCGACTCCCATGGCGTCGTCCCCACTTGGATAGAGCCTCCACCGGAGACCGTGCTGAACTTCTTCGATAACTTGGTTGAGACGCCCCGCAACGCCGAGGAGAACAAAGGCCTCACCCGGGCTACTACCGAGCGGGATATTGCCTACATCGCCACCAGGAAGGAGGAGGCCGCCGCAGCTGCGGCTGCGGGCGACTTTGGATATACTGTGGAAGAGGCGCAGGCCGCGGACGCAGTGAGCCAAGCAGAGGAGGCGGAAATCCTCAAGCTACTGAAGCTTGCGCCCGAGGAGTTCGCCGGGGAGCCTTCCGTGAAGTTTGCTGGGACGAGCGAGGTTGCCGGGGGGAGCGAGGCCGCTGGGCATGGCGCTGAGTCCAGCGGGCCTGCCGAGGAGGAGGAAGACGCCGAGGCTGGAGATCCCAACGAAGATTCTGGTGGGTCTTTGAATCTGGACGACGATGCCTCCTCATCGTCGGAGAACTCTCCGCCTCCGGCAAGCCCTACGCAGCAACCGAGGAAACGCCTCCGCAAGGCAACTGAGGCGGCGAGGCCACAGGCGCCTCGACAGCAGCTGGCGCGCCGTGCGACGCGCGCCACCAGGACGAGCGAAGTCGTCAAGGAGGCGCCCCGTGTCCGAGCGCCAAGCGGAGGGGGATCTTCCCGGAGCGGAACGGGTGCTCCTTCTGCCCCTCGGTCCTCGGCGACAACGGGGGCCGGGTCTTCTCAGCCCACGGCCCCGGAGACCGCCAAGCGCCCGAGGGAGCCTTCTCCTCCAGCTCCTCGCGCGGGAGCAAACCAGGCGGAGTTTGACTTCTCCGCCCTCAGCTCCGACGAAGAGGAAGAGGAGTAAGTACTTGCAATTCTTTAGTTTCTTCGATTTTTTCTTGATTTTCCTTGCTGATTCTGATCTTGCTTTTGTTTTGCTTTCAGGACCCTGACCCAGCAGATGGCAAAGAGGGCCAAGATCCCTGTGGTCGAGATTGAAGACGACTCGCCCGCCGCGGCGACGGGAGACGTGCCAGCGGCAAACTTGCCGGATCAACCTGCTGCTCCGAGGAGCAGCCCCCAGCGTAAGTCTGGTATTTGTCTTTCTGCTTGACGGGCGTGCTTGAGGTTATCATCTTGGTTGACGTCTTGATGTCTTGTTTATCTTGTGCAGAAGTGGAGCCGCAGCCACAGGAGCGCCCGGAGGTCGCCCCCGACGAGCCACTTGCTCCACCCTCCCCGCCAAGTACGAACTCCCCGGCAAGGGAGAACGCTCCGCCAAGGACGGGCACTCCGCCAAGGGCGAGTACCCCGCCAAGGGTGAGCACCCCGCCAAGGGAGGGCACGGGCGGCCCTCCGCCAGCAGGGGCTACTACTCCGCCGCTAAGGGAGAATTCCCCGGCGAGGGACCCCGTCGTCGAGGAAGCCCGCGAAGGTAAACCTTGTAATTTCTTCTTCCCGGATTCTTCTTTTTTGGATATTCGCTTGATTCTTTCTTTTCTTTTTCTTCTGCTAGATCCTCCTGCCCCGGAGCGGATGGAGACGGAGGCCACCGCTGAGGAGGAGGTGCACGGCGCCGGCGGCAACACCACTGCCACCGAGGGAATGGCTGGAGCCGACGAGCCTGCCGCTGAAGAGACCGCCCCGACCGCAGACGCCGCGGCTGGGGAAGGGACCGGCGACCGCACTGCTGGCCCGGAGGCCGCAGGAGCGCCGGACGCTGCACCGGCCGCCGACCCTTCCGCCTCCGCGGTAGGGCAGGGCGTCTACCTGGAGGCCGCCAACGGGGTCTTCTTACAAGTCCCGTGGGCGTCCTCGTCTCGAGCACCCGCGGAGGGAGAGACCTTTGACGGAGAGGTCCTCGCCTCCGCTGGATTGAAGGTTGTTGAAGCGCTCGGCAGCAGCGACGAGCCCGAAGAGGAGAGACACCTTCGTCGGCTCCTGGCCTTGTACCGGGCCAGGCAGGCGAAGTTGGAGTCTCGGGAGGCTCTCACCGCCAAGGCTGGAGTTGACTTGGAGAAGCGCGCCGCGGAGCTCTGTGCCGCCAACCAGGCGGCCCTCCGCAACTTGGCGGAGGAGCACGAAGAGCTTGCCGGGGAGCAGCAAGCCTTCCTCCTTGAGAAAGCTGAGGCCGAGGAGCAGCAGCGGTTGGCCGCCGAGGAGCTGTCCCGGCGAGAAGGAGTACTCAACCAGCGGAAGGTCAACCTCGATGCCCACGAGGACGACCTTGCCGCCCGGGAGCAGGCCATTGGCGGGGCTCTGAAAGAGGCGAGGGACGCCACAGCCGCCGCAGAAACTGCTAAAAAGGATCTGGAGGCCAAGGTGAAGCAGCTGGAGTTGTTCCTGAAGGCGAGCGAGGATAGAGTCACTGCGCTCAACGTGGAGCGGGAAAAAGATGCCCACACCAACTCTGAGCTGCAGGTACGTCTCTCCAAGAAAGGCGACGAACTCACTGCCGCCAAGGATTCCATTGCTAACTTAGAGTTGAAGGTCTCCACTCTTACTGCTTCGCTCGACGTCGCCCGGGACCACGAGACGAAACTGAAGGGCGAACTCCGCAAGGAACAGGGCTTGGTGGAGAGCGCCGCCGTCTCAGCGAACAACTTCAGCCGGGCAGTGGAGCAGTGGACTGATGAGCTGGTCACCTCCGCTGCCAATATTGACAGGGAGATGATGGCGCTGAGGGCGGAGCATCTCGTGTACTCTCCGGACGAGAGTCTCCCCCACAGCGCCAAGTTGAGTCTGTTCTTCAGGGGAATCGCGTCGGCGCTTGCGCGGCTGCGGGAGAAGATCCCCGTGCAGCTGGCCGACGAGGCGCGTCGGCTCTGCATGGGCACCCTGGAGCGGGTCTTGTCGAAGATCGTCTACCGCAACCCCGACATCAACCTCGTCAACATCCTCCGCACCTTGCCGCCCGAAGCTGACCAGGAGGCGTTGAAGGCGCAGGTTGCCCACATCGTTGCCAAGGTGGGCAAGATCACGAGGCGTGAAGGCGACCGCGTAGACTAGATCCCTTTGCTTCTGCTTTCTTTGCCGCTGCCAATTAAGTCATAGGCAGTAGTTGATTAGAACAGCGGCAAGCTATCCTTGTAATATACAATCTTATTTTGAGCGACCAATGCAGTGTTATCTCCCTTGCTTCTGGTCCTCCACTTTGTATGCTTTTTACCCTACGCTTTTAGGGGACTTGCCGGCAAGGGGCCCTTGCCGCGAGCGCTGAGTGCTGGACTCTTAGCAGCTTGCTGGCAAAGACCTTGTCGGCAAGTAACCTTGCCGCAGCTAGTCGCAGCACACTTAGACTGCTGAGCGAACTCGAAAACGAAGTAAGGGCGCGACACTTGTCGCAGCTCACTTAAGCCATTGAGCGTGCTCGAAACAGAGTAAGGGCGCGGCTAGCCACGGTTAGGTTCCTCCGCGCACAGGTTTTCCATACAAAGTGTGGTTGTTCAAGGAAGAAAACTAGAAATTTAAAAATTTGAATGCTCAAACTTTGGCAACTTAGCTTTCATAGTTTGTTTGTTCCCCGTCAAGGCTTCTCTTTCTTGAACAGCACTTGGTTCACGCCTCCATCTCCTTCCCCCCTGGCAAACTTGTGCGCGAGGAACATTCCTTCTGCTTAAGAGGGAAAGAAAAAGAGGAGGAAAAACAAGTATAGGGCCTCTCGGCTTGCTAGTGCTTACCGGGGATGTGCGTTGCACAAGGTGCCAAACAATGCATGCAAATAACAAAGAAAAGCATGGAAACGACAAGTAGTGCGAAGCACAAAAGCTTTACTGATGCACGGGATCTGCGCCCGGCTTTGTACAAAGGTTTACATGCAACAGCGGCAAGACTTGTACAAAAGGTGGTTGCCGGAGCGGATCACGGCAACCGTGCCTTATGGGTGAAACTTGCGAAGATGCTCTATGTTCCAGGAATTGCTCACCGGTAAGCCTTCTTCGGTCTCAAGGCGGACAGCTCCGGGCCTTGTGACTTGTCTCACCTGATAAGGGCCTTCCCACTTCGGCGTCAACTTGTTGGAGTTCTTGGCGGACTGAACGCGCCGAAGAACAAGGTCGCCTTCCTCGAGACTCCTGGCCTTGACCTTGCGGCTATGATAGCGACGCAAGGCTTGCTGGTATCGAGCAGCTCGTACAGCAGCCTGGAGACGTTCCTCCTCAAGGAGCAATGCATCATCTTGTCGCAGTTGCTCTTGCTCGAGCTCATCATAAGCGAGCACTCGAGGAGATCCGTATACGAGTTCCGTGGGGAGAACTGCCTCTGCTCCATAGACAAGAGCAAAGGGTGTCTGTCCGGTGGCTCGATTTGGTGTCGTCCTGATTGACCAAAGAGCCGCCGGCAACTCCTCTATCCAGTTTCTTCCGCACCTGCACAGCCTGTCGAAGGTTCTTGTCTTGAGTCCGCGCAACACTTCAGCATTGGCCCTCTCCGCTTGACCATTGCTCCTTGGGTGAGCAACAGAAGCGAAGCAGACCTTGGCGCCAAGGTCTTGGACGTACTGCATGAAGGTGCGACTTGTAAACTGCGTGCCGTTGTCGGTGATGATCCTGTTAGGGATTCCGAAACGGCAAACAATCGATCTGAAGAACCTGACTGCTGATTGTGCTGTCACCTTTCTCACTGGTTCCACTTCTGGCCACTTTGTGAACTTGTCAATTGCTACGTACAAGTACTCAAAGCCCCCGACGGCGCGGGGGAAGGGGCCGAGGATATCGAGCCCCTAGACCGAGAAGGGCCAGGACAAAGGGATTGTCTAGAGAGCTTGAGCTGGCTGGTGAATTTGCTTGGCATGGAACTGGCACGCTTCACACTTGGTTACTTGTGCAGTTGCATCTTGGAGGGCTTCTGGCCAGAAGAACCCTTGCCGGAACGCCTTCCCGGCAAGCGCCCTTGCGCCAATGTGGTGGCCACATATGCCTCCATGTATCTCTGCCAATAGCTTCTGTCCATCTTCCCTAGAAATGCACTTCAACCTGACACCATTGAGTCTTCTTCTATAGAGTTCGTTGTCGACGAACTGGTACATACTTGACTGCCTGGTTATTTTCTCTCTCTCTTCTGGCTCGTCGGGAAGTTCTCCAGTTTGCAGAAAACGGACGATTTGTTGTGCCCATGCTGGGGCATGAGGCTCAACAACAAGGACTAAAGGCATGAGGGCTGCTGCAGGAACCTCAGCTTCTACGGCAAGAACCTGCGGCTCTGCCGGAGCTGATGGTCCCCCGGCAAGCCTGCCGGGGCAAGGCTCGCCGGGAACGCCTGCTTCAACTGTACAGACCCTTGGATCTCCAGGAGCAAACTGTTCCTCAGCATCTGGGCTGTTGGTCTTGGGGACCTTGGCGGCGGCTTCTAGAAGATCCGCCGGCAAGTAGTCGCCGGAGACCAACTTTCTCTTCTTGTTTTGCCCAACTGATGGTGTAACGGATGGCTGAGTTAGCTTGAGCAGGAAGGTCCCTGGTTCCACAGGTAACTTCATTGCAGCACACTTTGAGAGGCCATCTGCAATATCATTCTGAGCTCTCGGAACGTGCTCCATTTGCAGACCTTCAAAGTGTTCTTCAAGCTTCCTCACTTCATCGACATAAGCTTCCATCAAAGGGCTCTGGTAACTCTTATTCACTTGTCGGACCACCAACTGTGAATCTCCCCGCACAATCAACTTCTTGATCCCAAGCTCGGCCGCAATTCTGAGGCCGGCAAGCAAACCTTCATACTCTGCAGTATTGTTTGTCGCTTGTTCCTTGGGAAAGTGCATCTGGACAACATACTTGAGGTGCTCTCCGGTGGGCGCTATGAGTACCACGCCGGCACCGGCGCCTTGCAGCGAGAAAGCACCATCAAAGTACATCATCCATTCGCTGCTTGTTTCTTGGACGGGGACGCTTGTCTCTTGGACTTCTTCATCTGGCGTTGGGGTCCATTCTGCTATGAATTCTGCCAAAGCTCTGCTCTGTATGGTTGAAGTACTTTCAAACTTGAGACCAAAGCTTGACAGCTATAGTGCCCACTCAACGATCCTGCCTGTTGCTTCGGGATTCTGCAATATCCTCTTCAACGGAAAGCGAGTGACCACTGTTATTTCGTGTGCTTGGAAGTAATGGCGCAGCTTCCTTGAGGCCATGAGAAGGCCGAAAAGCAACTTCTGCACCCCAGAGTATCTTGATCTAGCCCCCTGCAAGAGGGAGCTTACAAAATACATTGGGCGCTGCACCATCTTCTTTCGCACTTCACCTTGTTCCCGCGCAGACTTGTCCTTGTCGGGGTAGCCCCCTGCTTGTCGCTGGATCCGCTTGCCGGGGATGTGGGTTCCTCATCCGCCTCCCTCTCCACTACTAACGCATCACTAACCACTTGATTGTTTGCCGCTAGGTACAGCAGCAACTTCTCTTGTGGCCTAGGTGCGACAAGTATCGGAGTAGAGGACAGGTATCCTTTCAAGTCTTGCAGCGCTGCCTCCGCCTCCGGAGTCCATTTCATAGGACCTGCCTTTTTCAAGATTTTGAAGAAAGGCAGGGCGCGTTCTGCAGACTTTGAAATGAACCTGCTGAGGGCAGCCACACAACCAGCAAGTCTTCTTACATCCTTAACGCGCTTCGGGGCTTCGATCTGCTCGATGGCTTTTATCTTGTCGGGATTGGCTTCAATCCCCCTCTGGGACACAAAGAACCCGAGAAGCTTGCCGGAGGGGACTCTGAAGATGCACTTCTCGGGGTTCAACTTGAGCTGGATCTTGCGCAGATTCTCAAAGGTTTCCTCTAAGTCCTGTATTAGGGTATCTTTGCTCTTGCTCTTGACCACTATATCATCCATGTAGGCTTCTACATTTCTGTGGATCTGTGGCTCAAAAGCAGTGTGCACCACTCTCGCAAACGTCGAACCTGCATTCTTCAATCCAAAGGGCATGCGTATGAAGCAATATGTGCCACATGGAGTAATGAATGCAGTCTTCTCTTCATCTTCCTTGGCCATGAATATCTGGTGGTAACCTGAATATGCATCAAGGAAGGAAAGCAGCTCACATCCAGTGGTGGAGTCGACAATCTGGTCAATACGCGGCAAGGGAAATGGATCCTTGGGACATGCTTTATTCACATCAGTGAAGTCTATACAAAGTCTCCACTTCCCATTGGCCTTGCGTACGACAACTGGATTGGCCAACCACGTAGGATGGATTACGCCTCTAACCAGGCCTGCTGCTTCCAACTTCTTTATCTCTTCGGCGATGAATTCTTGGCGCTCCACGGCTTGCTTCCTGACCTTCTGCTTGACGGGCCGCGCATGAGGACAAACAGCAAGCTTGTGCTCAATTACCTTCCTGGGAACGCCGGGGATGTCAGATGGTTGCCATGCAAACACATCGACATTC
>LR738715.1:557714955-557729999 GCA_902687465.1 Secale cereale | reverse complement strand
CGCTGCTTGTTTCTTGGACGGGGACGCTTGTCTCTTGGACTTCTTCATCTGGCGTTGGGGTCCATTCTGCTATGAATTCTGCCAAAGCTCTGCTCTGTATGGTTGAAGTACTTTCAAACTTGAGACCAAAGCTTGACAGCTCCAGTGCCCACTCAACGATCCTGCCTGTTGCTTCGGGATTCTGCAATATCCTCTTCAACGGAAAGCGAGTGACAACTGTTATTTCGTGTGCTTGGAAGTAATGGCGCAGCTTCCTTGAGGCCATGAGAAGGCCGAAAAGCAACTTCTGCACCCCAGAGTATCTTGATCTAGCCCCCTGCAAGAGGGAGCTTACAAAATACATTGGGCGCTGCACCATCTTCTTTCGCACTTCACCTTGTTCCCGCGCAGACTTGTCCTTGTCGGGGCCAGAGCTTGTCGGGGTAGCCCCCTGCTTGTCGCTGGATCCGCTTGCCGGGGATGTGGGTTCCTCATCCGCCTCCCTCTCCACTACTAACGCATCACTAACCACTTGATTGGTTGCCGCTAGGTACAGCAGCAACTTCTCTTGTGGCCTAGGTGCGACAAGTATCGGAGTAGAGGACTGGTATCCTTTCAAGTCTTGCAGCGCTGCCTCCGCCTCCGGAGTCCATTTCATAGGACCTGCCTTTTTCAAGATTTTGAAGAAAGGCAGGGCGCGTTCTGCAGACTTTGAAATGAACCTGCTGAGGGCAGCCACACAACCAGCAAGTCTTCTTACATCCTTAACGCGCTTCGGGGCTTCGATCTGCTCGATGGCTTTTATCTTGTCGGGATTGGCTTCAATCCCCCTCTGGGACACAAAGAACCCGAGAAGCTTGCCTGAGGGGACTCTGAAGATGCACTTCTCGGGGTTCAACTTGAGCTGGATCTTGCGCAGATTCTCAAAGGTTTCCTCTAAGTCCTGTATTAGGGTATCTTTGCTCTTGCTCTTGACCACTATATCATCCATGTAGGCTTCTACATTTCTGTGGATCTGTGGCTCAAAAGCAGTGTGCACCACTCTCGCAAACGTCGAGCCTGCATTCTTCAATCCAAAGGGCATGCGTATGAAGCAATATGTGCCACATGGAGTAATGAATGCAGTCTTCTCTTCATCTTCCTTGGCCATGAATATCTGGTGGTAACCTGAATATGCATCAAGGAAGGAAAGCAGCTCACATCCAGTGGTGGAGTCGACAATCTGGTCAATACGCGGCAAGGGAAATGGATCCTTGGGACATGCTTTATTCACATCAGTGAAGTCTATACAAAGTCTCCACTTCCCATTGGCCTTGCGTACGACAACTGGATTGGCCAACCACGTAGGATGGATTACGCCTCTAACCAGGCCTGCTGCTTCCAACTTCTTTATCTCTTCGGCGATGAATTCTTGGCGCTCCACGGCTTGCTTCCTGACCTTCTGCTTGACGGGCCGCGCATGAGGACAAACAGCAAGCTTGTGCTCAATTACCTTCCTGGGAACGCCGGGGATGTCAGATGGTTGCCATGCAAACACATCGACATTCGCCCGCAGGAAGGCAACGAGCGCGCTTTCCTATTTGTCATCGAGTGTAGCACTGATGGTGAAGGTACCACCAGTGCCGTCCTCCTTGGCGGACACCTTCTTGGTTGCCGGTGGAGCTGCCATTCCCTTCTTGCACTTGCCGGTGGAGCTCGATGGCGCGTCCTCGACGGCAGCGCAGCACTCCGAAGAGGTGCGTTTGCCGGAGTGGGCCCCAGAGCTCTTGCCGGACTTGTTCTTGGTCTTCCCTCCGGGAGCTTCAGCGGCAAGTGTGTTGCTTTCTGCTGCGGCTGCTGCATCCCGGTAAATCTTGTCGGCGCAGATAAGCGCGTCCTTCTTGTCGCCAGGGACAGAGATGACGCTTATTGGCCCCGGCATCTTGAGCATGTTGTATGCATAGTGGGAAGCTGCCATGAACTTGGCGAGGGCAGGACGGCCAAGTATCCCATTGTATGGCAAAGGGATATCGGCAACGTCGAACGTGATCCTCTCCGTCCTGAAGTTGAGCTCCCCACCAAAGGTCACTGGCAGAGTAATCTTCCCCTTCGGCTTGCTCCTTCCCGGGTTGATCCCTTGGAATGACCCGGTTTCCTCGAGCTCGCCGTCTGGGATCTGTAGCTTCTTGATCACAGCCGAGGAGATCAAGTCCAGGCCGGCCCCGCCGTCAACCAACATCTTGGTGACCTTGAGGTTGCGGATAGTTGGTGAGACCAACATCGGCAAGCACCCGACCGCAGTTGTGCGGTCAGGGTGGTCCTCAAGGTCAAAGATGATGGGCGTGCCGGACCACTTTAGCAGCCTGTGTGACTCGACGGGCGGCTCAGCTGCATTCACTTCTCGCACCCACTGCTTGAGCTGGCGGTGGGAAGTGTGCAGAGAGGCACCTCCGTCGACACACAGAACCTCTGTGGCCTTCTGGAACTCCTGCTCGCTGTTGTCTCCTTCTTCCATGTCATCATCGTCGTCTTCATCCTCATCCTTGTCGCGGCCCCGAGGAGGTCTGTCACCTTGCCGCTGCTTGGCCTTGCTGCGGCGTCCTCCCCGGCCATTGAACGGCCGCTTCTTGCTCGGTTCTCCTCCGCCTCCTTGGGCCTTCTCCTTGTCGCGACGCTCGTATTCAGCCTTCTGCTGTTCTACGAGGTACTCGACTCTTTTGCAGTTCTGAAGATCGTGGCCCTTGGTGCGGTGGATCTTGCAGTACTGCTTGTCGGAGCCGTCCTGCTTGTCGGCTGCCGCTACAGGGGCGGGCTCCTTGCCGGAATCGCCAGCCTGTGCCTGCTTGGCGGGAGCCTCCTTGCCGGACTGCTCGACAACCAGCACCTCCTTGCTCTTCTTCTTTCTGTTGTTCCGCCGCCGGTTTTTCCTTGCCGGGGCGGCATCCTCGCTGTCGCTTCCTCCTGCGCCAGTATCCTCTCCGGGGAGTTTCCTCCCCTCTTCCGCGCGCGCGCACTTGTCAGCCAGAGCGTAGAGCTCGCTGACATCCCGGATCTTGGTCATGGCCATCTCCTCCCTCATCCGGCGGTTACGCACGTTCTGGTGGAACGCGCTGATAACCGCGGCAGGGTGGACATCGGGAATGTTGTGTTGCACGCGGCTGAATCTCTGGATGTACTTGCGCAGGGACTCTCCCTCCTTCTGGGCTAGGATGTGGAGATCGCTCTCTTGGCCGTGGGGTTTGTGGCCGCCCGTGAAGGCGCCAACAAACTGGTGGCACAGATTCGCCCACGAAGAAATGGAGTTCTCCGGCAAGTGCATAAGCCAAGACCGGACGTTTGGCTTAAGCACTAGCGGGAAGTAGTTGGCTAGTATCTTCTCGTCGCGTCCCCCGGCAGCCTGCACTGCTATAGTGTAGATGCTGAGGAACTCCGAGGGGTGCGTCTTGCCGTCGTACTTCTCGGGCACGTCGGGCTTGAAATTCTTCATGCTGGGCCACTGGACTTGCCGCAGCTCACGGGTGAACGCAGGGCAACCTGCCGCGTACGACAAGTCACCTGGTTCACCGGGCGCGTGCGCGTCGACAGCGGTCCCAGCGCGCTGATCCGATTGTCTTCGGGCTTCTCGTCGACGCTCGATACGAGTCCGAGCGTCCTCTTGCCGCCTGTCGTCTAGGACTTGGCGCTGATCGTGGCGAGCCCGCGGATTCGACGACGCCGTAGAGTCGTCGTCGACGTTGATCCGGCGGGGCAGCAATTTCTGCTTCCGCGGCGGGGAGTGCACGGTGGTTGCACCCCCGGCGGTCTTGTCGCCATCGGCCTTCGCTTGGTCGACTTGCCGTGGCCGCGAGGTTGTCGGCTGCTGAGGCGCGTCATTGTTGGCGAAGGCGATGAGACTCTGGATCATTGCCCTCCAGTCTTCGGCCTTGTCTGCCGCTGGAGGGAAATCGAGGAGCAGCTGTGCTCTTGCTAGAGCTTCTGTTGGAGAGGAGGGGAACGGTGGCGAACGGTGCGAGGAGCGGGAAACGCTCGGACTTCTAACGGCGTTAGAAGGAGCACGTTCCCGCCCCGACGACCGTGCTTTGCTCGTACCAACGCGCTGGCCTTGAGCATCCCGCGATCCCCCGGCTTGGCTACGCCCCAGCAAGCGTATGGTACCTCCAGTACCACGCCGCTGTGGGTCTTGCACCTCCTGGGAGGGACGTGAGGCGTGTACGGACGCCGAGGCCTTAGAGTTCGCCCGGTCGTCGGTCTTGTCCTTGGACTTGGTGGCGCCGTGAGTTTCCTCGCCGGCGACCACCCTTCCGCCGGCGTCTCCTCCACCAACCGTTGGTTCTGGTGGCGGTGGGATCGACGCAGACGGGCCTCCGACCTCCGAAGCCTTCTTCTTCGGAGGCATGTTGTTGTGGCTGATGAAGTTGACGAAGCTGGAGAGGTTGATGAAGAATGCGCCCGCGTGAGCGCCGGATCAGATTCGCACAACCTCGACGCCCCCTACCTGGCGCGCCAAAGATGTCAGGGGAAACTGTCCTCCCACGAGCACCTATGGGACCGGAGCCCCTTCTATGTTGCGGTAAGGGAGCGGAGGGAGCACGGAGAGCAGATCGAGGAGCGCACGCGGGCAGTTTTACCCAGGTTCGGGCCGCGCGGACGTGTAAAACCCTACTCCTGCTTGGATTGTATTGAGTTCTTGAGCTCGGGAGCTTGAAGAGCTAGCTACACCGAGCGAAAGAGTTGTCTAGGTTCCGAACCCCCTCTACGTTGTGCATGGGCCTCCTTTTATAGCTCAAAGGGGTCACCGACAGGTGTCAACGTAGAGGAGGGTAAAAGTGTAAATTTGGTGGTAGTTGTAACAGTGCGTGAATATTGTATGAACAGTGGATGAACAGTGGTCTTCACCTAACTTTGACAGTGGGGGACAAGGGCCTTAAATGCCCGTCGCCGTCGACCCCAAAAGTGTCCGTCCATGCTTCTCCGTTCGCCACGGCGGTAGTCTCGTCACCGTGGCTTGCCACCGTGTGCCCCAGGCTGCACAGCCATCCGCCACGCGTCCCTGGAAGGGCCCCAGGGTGACGCGTGGGCCGATGAGCTGGAGCGCGGGCACACAGCGTTGCTTCCCCGGCAAGCACCTTGCCGGGGTAGTGATCTTGCCGGCCCGGAAGCTTGTCGCTCTCCGGGTCCTGTCGGGGCGCATGATGCGCCGAGGCATCTCTTGAGATATGTGTTCCTTGGCCTTCCTGGCAAGCTCCTCTTGCCAGGGTCTTGTGCTAAAGTGATAGCCTTGAGCCTGGTGCGGCCTTCCCGGCAAGCTCCTCTTGCCGGGGCCTTGATCTTCTGTCTTGTATACTTTGTTCTTGAATGGCTTCATAGGGACTGGGAAGGTTCCCGGCGAGCACGTGGTAAGCCCTGCCACGGGAAGCTGCTACTGCCCGTGCACAAGTTGGGGTACTAAGGTACCCCTATCTTAGTACACCGACATTGCCCTTGTTGCAATCAATAACAGCCCCAGTAGTATTCAAATAGGGTCCACCAAGGCTGATCGACATACTGTCGTCCTCGGGAATATCAAGAATAACAAAGTCCGTTAAGACAACATCGTTTGCAACTACAACAGGCACATCCTCACAAATACCGATAGGTATAGCCGTTGATTTATCATCCATTTGCAAAGAGATTTCAGTAGGTGTCAACTTATTCAATTCAATTCCACGATACAAAGAGAAAGGCATAACACTAACACCGGCTCCAAGGTCACATAAAGCAGTTTTAACATAGTTTCCTTTAATGGAGCATGGTATAGTAGGTATTCCTGGATCCAAGTTTCTTTGGTATTCCACCCTTAAAAGTATAATTAGCAAGCATGGTGGAAATTTCAGCTTTCGGTATCTTTCTTTTTATTAGTAACAATTTCTTTCATATACTTGGCATAAGGAGACATTTTCAGCTTATGATCCAAACACATACGCAAAAAGATAGGTCTAATCATCTCACAAAAGCATTCAAATTCCTCATCATCCTTTTTCTTGGATGGCTTAGGAGGAAAGGGCATGGGTTTCAGACCCATGGTTCCCTTTCTTTACCATGTTTCCTAGCAATGAAGACTCTCTTATCATAACGTTGATTCTTTGATTGTGGGTTAACAAGATCAACCCCAGGTTCAATCTCTACATCATTATCATTACTAGGTTGAGCATTGGTATGAAAATCATCATTAACATTATCACTAGGTTCATGTGCATTACTCGACTGAGTCTCAGCATCAGAAATAGAAATATTATTGGGATTCTCAGGTGTGTCTATAATAGGTTCACTAGAAGCATGCAAAGTCCTATCAGTTTTCTCTTTCTTTTTATTACTAGGACTAGGTTTATCAGTATTAATTCTCTGAGAATCTTGCTCAATTCTCTTAGGATGGCCCTCAGGATACAAAGGTTCCTGAGTCACTTTACCACCTCTAGTTGCGACCATAACAACATTATCATTATTCTTACTATTCAACTCATTAAGAAAATCATTTTGTGCTTTAAATACTTGTTCTACTTAAGTGGTAACCATGGAAGCATGTTTACTAATAAGCTTAAGATCATTAACAGTTCTAGTCATATAATCACCCAAGTATTCAAGCGTATGAGCATTACGTTTCAATTGTCTACTAACATAAGCATTGAAGGTTTCTTGTTTAACAATTAAATTATCAAACTCATCCAAGCATTAACTAGCAGACTTATTATGAGGAATATCACCTTCATCAAATCTACAGAGAGAATTTACCTCTACTACCTATGTCGGGTTACCAAGACCATGTATTTTTTTCGATAGGCGGCAAATTCTTAACATCTTCAGCTTTAGTACATTTTCCTTCATTGATTTCTTTGCCTCTTGCATATCTCCGGGACTGAGAAATAGAATGCCTCTTTTATTCGGAGTTGGCTTCGGAGTTGGTTCAGGAAGAGTCCAATCATTATCATTACTCAATATGTTATTCAATAATTTTTCAGCTTCCTCAACTGTTCGTTCCCTGAAAACACAACCAGCACAACTATCTAGGTGGTCCCTAGAAGCATCGGTTAGTCCATTATAAAAGATATCAAGTATTTCATTTTCTTAAGAGGATGATCAGGCAAAGCATTAAGTAATTGGAGAAGCCTCCCCCAAGCTTGTGGGAGACTCTCTTCTTCAATTTGCACAAAATTAAATATTTCCTGTAAGGCAGCTTCTTTCTTATGAGCAGAAAAATATTTTGCAGAACCAGGAGCAAGAGAATTAAACCTTAAATTTGCATCACCCTTCAATGAAAAAGGAAACAACTTAAGAATATAGTGATAGCGAATTTTTTCCTCATAAGCAAATAGGGTGGCTATATCATTTGATTTAGTAAGAGGTGCCACAACAGTTTCAGATTTGTAACCATGAAAAGGATCAGATTCAACCAACATAATTAACTCAGGATCAATAGAGAATTCATAATCCTTATTAGTAACACAGAAAGGTGAATTAGCAAATTCAGGATCATATTGCATTCTAGCATTCAAAGATTTTTCTTTCCACTTGTGTAGTAATTTTTTAAGATCATTCCTATTCTCACAAGGAAGAAAGTCTCTAGCTACTTCTCCCTCCATAACATATGCCTCAGGAACAATAGGCAATTCATATCTACGAGAGCTAGATTTAACAGGAGTTTCAAGTCTTTAGTTTCAATAATTTCACCAGTTTTAGAAATATCATCATCTTCAGCATAATCAATAGTTCTAGCTCTAGCAAGATGTATATCAAGTAATTCGCCCAATGACACAATTTTATCAAATATTGCCATAGCATCATAAGCATCATTCATAGCAGAAGTGGCATCATCAATATCATGCGACATAACATAAACAATAGCGGGTGTAGGTGTCGCAAGCTTACTCAAAACA
The DNA here is from genome assembly GCA_902687465.1 of Secale cereale. Classification (NCBI taxonomy): domain Eukaryota; kingdom Viridiplantae; phylum Streptophyta; class Magnoliopsida; order Poales; family Poaceae; genus Secale; species Secale cereale. The sequence continues at coordinate 557,722,131 of LR738715.1, read as the reverse complement.
GAAGGGGAATCAAGTGCACAGCTAAATGGCAGTTCCTTACCTCCCCTCGTTCTAGAGGGAACGATCTTGGTTCTATCATCCTTCAGATTCCTCATAGTGATCAACAGATATAAATCCCAAGTAACTCAGAGTATAGAGCTATGCTCCCCAGCAATGGCGCCAGAAAAAGGTCTTGATAGCCCACAAGTATAGGGGATCGCAACAGTTTTCTAGGGAAGAGTATTCAACCCAAATTTATTGATTCAACACAAGGGGATCCAAAGAACATTCTCAAGTATTAGCAGCTGAGTTGTAAATTCAAGCACACCTGGAAAACTTAATATCTGTAGCAAAGTATTTAGTAGCGAAGTAATATGGAAGTAACAGTAATAGTGGCAAAAGTAAAAGTAGCAGTTTTGTATCGATGGTGACAGCAACAGTAACGAAAGTAACAAAGCAAGTATCAATATGGAACGAACTCGTAGGCAATGGATCGGCAATGATAGTTGTTGGATAATATTCATCATGTAGCAGTTATAACCTTGGGTGACACAGAAGTAGCTCCAATCCATCAATGTAAGGCAGACATGTATTTTGAATATAGCCATACATGCTTATGGGAAAGTACTTGCATGACATCTTTTGTCCTACCCTCCCGTGGCAGCGGGGAATTACTGGAAACTAAGGGATATTAAGGCCTCCTTTTAATAGAGAACCGGACCAAAGCATTAACACTTAGTGAATACACGAACTCCTCAAACTATGGTCATCATAGGGAAGTGTCCTGGCTATTGTCACTTCGGGGTTGCCGGATCATAACACATAGTAGGTGAATATTGACTTGCAAAATAGGATCAAGAACACAAATATATTCATGAAAACATAATAGGTTTAGATCTGAAATCATGGCACTCGGGCCCGAGTGATAAGCATGAAACATAGCAAAGTCATATCAACATCAATCTCAGAACATAGTGGATACTAGGGATCAAACCCTAACAAAACTAACTCAATTACATGATAAATCTCATCCAACCCATCACCGTCCAGCAAGCCTACGATGGGATTCCTCACGCACGGAGGTGAGCATTATGAAATTGGTGATGGAGGATGGTTGCTGATGACGACGACGACAATCTCCACTCTCCGAAGACCCGAACGAACTCCAGATCAGGTCTCACAAGGAAGAATAGGAGGTGGCGGTGGCTCCGTATCATAAAACATGATGGGATCTTCTCTCTGATTTTTTCTCCCCGAAAGAGAATATATGGCGTTGGAGTTGACGTCGGTGGAGGCCCAGGGGGGCCACAAGGCAGGGGGCGCGCCCCCACCCTTGTGGCCAGGGTGTGGGCCCCTATGGTAGTTCTTTTTGCCAATATTTTTATATATTCTAGAAATATTCTCCGTGAAATTTCAGGTCATTCCGAGAACTTTTATTTCTACACAAAAATAACACCAAGGCAATTCTGCTGAAAACATCGTCAATCCGGTTTAGTTCCATTCAAATCATGCAAATTAGAGTCCAAAACAAGGGCAAAAGAGTTTGGAAAAGTAGATACGACGGAGACATATCAATGTGCCAAAGAGTGTCTCATCCATGGTGGAGTATCGGGGAGCAATCAACTAGTCTTATCGAGCCAACACAATCAAGAAAGGTGGTCCATCTTGAGGGAGTCAAGATTGTCATCATCTAGCTCAAGTGGACTATGTGCAAGGCAAAGTTTGCCCTTGATAGGTTTTCTATTTTACCGGTCTCATGATGGTAGTTGGGAGACCAGGTTATAGGATTGATTGCCGTACTATCAAGGGGGCTCTTGATGAGTAGCTTGATTGTATCGTTCGTAGAGAGATCAGACCATTACATCCTTGCTTCATCTTTATTGGTTCTTGTTTGGTTCTTCTCTTGTGAGATTTGGAGCTTATGGTCATTTTCAAGACAAGCTCGAGTTCATCAAATACAAAGTTCACATGCATCTTCTATGATGTTTTCGATGTTAGGGTTTTTGCCGGTTCTCTTTGTGAGTCTTAGAGCTTATGGTCATCTTGATGACAAGCTTGAGTTCATCGAAAACGGACTTCACATGCATCTTCAATGATAGTATTTGTCGTCATATATCCAACAAGCTTGAGTTTCCTCAATTCGGAACTCATTTGCAGAAGTTATGGCAGTTCTGGCTTTCCTGTTACACCCACGGTAGTACCGCGGTCGGCAGTGGTAGTACCGCCGGTAGCTTGAAGCGGTAGTACCGCCCTACTACCGCCTCGATTTTGAGTCTTGCATTTATTTTGTCGGGTTCAATAGTAGTAGGGCAGCAGTAAGGCGTGGCAGTACCGCCTATAAGCGGTAGTACTGCTTCAGTAGTACCGCCGTCGTGCTCTACTCAGCCGTGCCTCCTTTGCCCCGTATTCTGCTTCCCCAGCGGTAGTACCGCTGGGTGAGCGGTACTCCCTCTTACAAGCGGCACTACCGCCCCAAGGTTCTTAGTCGTTGCTCCTTTTTCCTGTTACTACCACCCGAGCGGTAGTACCGCTCGTTGGAGCGGTAGCACTTGTGTGCGGGCTGAGCCATAACGGTTGGATTTTTTTCTCTCCTATAAAAGGGGGTCTTCTTCCCCAATGAACCTTATCCCTTTAGCTCGAGTTTTGCCCCCATCGTTGACCATCTTCGAGCTTGCTATCTCTCAATCCCACCATGAATTCTTGCTAGTTTTTGAGGGAAAGGAGAGAGGAGATCTAGATCCACATTTCCACTAATCACATTCTCCTCTATGCAAGGCGAACCCCTTGGATCTAGATATTGGAGTTCTTCATGTTCTCTTCTTCGTTCTTCCTCTCATTTTCCTCCCTAGCATTAGTTGCTTTGGCGGGATTTGGGAGAGAAGGACTTGGGAACTCCGTGTGCCCTTGCCATTGCATTTGGTGCATCATTTGAGTTCTCCACAGTGATACTTGGAAGTGAGAAGTTGATAATCTTATTACTCTTGGGTGCTTGTGTTGGGGAACGTAGTATTTAAAAAAAAATTCCTATGACCACGAAAGATCTATCTAGGAGAAGCATAAAAATGAGCCGGAGAGTGTGTCCACGTACCCTCGTAGACCGAAAGCGGAAGCGTTTAGTAACGCGGTTGATGTAGTCGAAAGTCTTCACGATCCAACCGGTCAAGTACCGAACGCACGACACCTTCGCGATCTGCACACGTTTAGCTTGGTGACGTCCCTCGAACTCTTGATCTAGTTGAGGCCGAGGGAGCGTTTCTTTAGCACGACGATGTGGTGATAGTGTTGATGAAGTTACCGACGTAGGGCTTCGCCTAAGCACTGCGACAATATGACCGAGATGTGTAACAGTGGAGGGGGCACCGCACACAGCTAAAACAATTGTCAACTTGTGTGTTCTAGGGTGCCCCCCTGCCCCCGTATATAAAGGAGCAAGGGGAGGCCGACAGGCCCTCCTAGGGCGCGCCCCACAAGGGGAGTCCTACTAGGAATAGGAATCCTATTCCTAGTAGGAGGCCAGCAAGAGGGAGAGGGGGGAAGGAAGGAGAGGGAGAGGGAGAAGAAAAGGGGGCACCGCCCCCTTCCCTAGTCCAATTCGGACCCAAGGGGGAGGGGGCGTGCGGCCTGCCCTAGACGCCCCTCTCTCTCTCCACTAAGGCCCATGTGGCCCATTAGTTCCCCAGGGGGTCCCGGTAACCCTCCCGCACTCCGGTTTTATCCGAAACCTGTCCGGAACACTTATGGTGTCCGAATATAGTCGTCCAATATATCAATCTTTATGTCTCGACTATTTCAAGACTCCTCGTCATGTCCGTGATATCATTCGGGACTCCTAACGACCTTCGGTACATCAAAACACATAAACTCATAATACTTATCGTCATCGAACGTTAAGCGTGCGGACCCTACGGGTTCGAGAACTATGTAGACATAACCGAGACACATATCCGGTCAATAACCAATATCGGAACCTAGATGTTCATATTGGCTCCTACATTTTCTACGAAGATCTTTATTGGTCAAACCGCACAACAACATACATAGTACCCTTTGTCATCGTTATGTTACTTGCCCGAGATTCGATCATCGGTATCATCATACCAAGTTCAATCTCGTTACCGGCAAGTCTCTTTACTCGATCCGTAATACATCATTTCGTCACTAACTCATTAGTCATTTGCTTGCATGGCTTATTACGATGTGTATTACCTAGAGGGCCCAGAGATACCTCTCCGACACTCGGAGTGACAAATCCTATTCTCGATCTATGCCAACACCACAAACACCTTCGGAAACACCTGTAGAGCATCTTTATGATCACCCAGTTACGCTGTGACGTTTGATAGCACACAAGGAGTTCCTCCAGTATTCGGGAGTTGCATAATCTCATAGTCACAGGAACATGTATAAGTCATGAAGAAAGCAATAACAGTAAAACTAAACGATCATAGTGCTAAACTAACGGATGGGTCTTGTCCATCACATCATTCTCATAATGATGTGACCCCGTTGATCAAATGACAACAAATGTCTATGGTTAGGAAACATGACCATCTTTGATTAACGAGCTAGTCTAGTAGAGGCATACTAGGGATACTCTGTTTTGTCTATGTATTCACACATGTATCAAGTTTCCGGTCAATACAATTCTAGCATGAATAAAAGATATTTATCATGATATACAAGGAAATATAACTAACAACTTTATTATTGCCTCTAGGGCATATTTGCTTCAGTCTCCCACTTGCACTTGAGTTAATAATCTAGATTACATAGTAATGATTCTGACACCCATGGAGTCTTGGTGTTGATCATGTTTTGCTCGTGGAAGAGGCTTAGTCAACGGGTCTGCAACATTCAGATCCGTATGTATCTTGGAAATTTCTATGTCTCCCTCCTTGACTTGATCGCGGATGGAGTTGAAGCGTCTCTTGATGTGTTTGGTTCTCTTGTGAAACCTAGATTCCTTCGCCAAGGCTATTGCTCCAGTGTTGTCACGAAAGATTTTCATTGGACCCGATGCACTAGGTATTACACCTAGATCGGATATGAACTCCTTCATTTGCTGCTTCCGAAGCAGCTATGTACTCTGCTTCACACGTAGATCCCACCACGATGCTTTGCTTGGAACTGCACCAACTGACAGCTCTAACGTTCAACAAAAATACGTATCCGGTTTGTGACTTTGAGTCATCCGGATCAGTGTCAAAGCTTGAATCGACGTAACCGTTTACGGCGAGTTATTTGTCACCTCCATAAACGAGAAACATATCCTTCGTCCTTTTCAGGTACTTCAGGATGTTCTTGACCGCTGTCTAGTGATCCACTCCTAGATTACTTTGGTACCTCCCTGCTAAACTTATAGCAAGGCACACATCAGGTTTGGTACACAGCATTGCATACATGATAGATCCTATGGCTGAAGCATAGGGAGTGACTTTCATTTTCTCTCTATCTTCTGCAGTGGTTGGGCATTGAGTCTTACTCAACTTCACACCTTGTAACACAGGCAAGAACCCTTTCTTTGACTGATCCATTTTGAACTTCTTCAAAACATTATCAAGGTATGTGCTTTGTGAAAGTCCAATTTAGCGTCTTGATCTATCTCTAAAAATCTCGATGCCTAATATATAAGCAGCTTCATCAAGGTCTTTCATTGAAAAATTCTTATTCAAGTATCCTTTTATGCGATCCAGAAATTCTATATCATTTCCAATCAACAATATGTCATCACATATAATATCAGAAATGCTACAGGGCTCCCACTCACTTTCTTGTAAATACAACCTTCTCCAAAAGTCTGTATAAAACCATATGATTTGATTAATTCATCAAAGCATATATTCCAACTCCGTGATGCTTGCACCAGTCCATAGATGGATCGCTGGAGCTTGCACACTTTGTTAGCACCTTTAGGATCGACAAAACCTTCTGGTTGCATCATATACAACTCTTCTTTGAGATATCCATTAAGGAATGCAGTTTTGACATCCATTTGCCAGATTTCATAATCATAAAATGCGGAAATTGCTAACATGATCTGGACAGACTTAAGCATCGCTACGAGTGAGAAAGTCTCATAATAGTCAACTCCTTGAACTTGTCAAAAACCTTTTGCAACAAGTCGAGCTTTATAGACAGTAACATTACCATCGGCGTCGGTCTTGCTCTTAAAGATCCATTTATTTTCAAGGGCTTGCCGATCACCGGGCAAGTCAATCAAAGTCCACATTTTGTTCTCATACATGGATCACATCGCGGATTTCATGGCCTCAAGCCATTTTGCGGAATCTGGGCTCATCATCGCTTCTTGATAATTCGTAGGATCATCATGGTCTAGTAACATGATTTCCAGAACTGGGTTACCGTACCACTCTGGCGCGGAACGTATTCTAGTTTACCTACGAGGTTTAGTAGTAACTTGATTTGAAGTTTCATGATCATCATCATTAGCTTCCTCACTGATCGATGTAGGAATCACTGGAACTAGTTTCTGTTATGAACTACGTTCCAAATCGAGAGAAGGTGCAATTACCTCATCAATTTCTACTTTCCTCCCACTCACTTCTTTCGAGAGAAACTCCTTTTCTAGAAAGGATCCATTCTTAGCAACGAATATCTTGCCTTTGGATATGTGATAGACGGTGTACCCAACAGTCTCCTTTGGATATCCTATGAAGACACATTTTTCAAATTTGGGTTCAAGCTTATCAGGTTGAACCTTTTTCACATAAGCATCACAGCCCCAAATTTTAAGAAACGACAACTTGGGTTTCTTGCAAAACCATAGTTCATAAGGCGTCGTCTCAACGGATTTAGATGGTGCCCTATTTAACATGAATGCATCTGTCTCTAAAGCATAACCCCAAAACGATAGTGGTAAATCGGTAAGAGACGTCATAGATCGCACCATATCTAATAAAGTATGGTTACGACGTTCGGCACACCATTACGATGTGGTGTTCCAGGTGGCGTGAGTTGTGAAACTATTCCACATTGTTTCAAATGAAGACCAAACTCATAACTCAAATATTCGCCTCCACGATCAGGTCGTAGAAACTTTATTTTCTTGTTACGATGATTCTCTACTTCACTATGAAATTCTTTGAACTTTTCAAATGTTCCAGACTTGTGCTTCATTAAGTAGATATACCAATATCTGCTGAAATCATCTGTGAAGGTCGGAAAATAACGATACCC
>LR738715.1:557687319-557707471 GCA_902687465.1 Secale cereale | reverse complement strand
CAACCATGTTTTCTCTCAGAGCACCAAGCAATAACCCTAGTTGGTTCATTTCTGTGATACTCAAAATTCCTAAGAGTCCTAACATGAAAATTTCTAAGTGCTTCTTTGAACTCAACTACATTTAGGAAGCATAAATGCATTGAAAACTGCTCATGTGCATCAGGCCTGGATGGATCATACCATCTCCTATCCTTCTTATTCTTCTTCCCACTCTTCCTTCCAGATGGTAGCCTTGGGACATCTTCTTCATCACTTAGGCCAAAATCACCTGGAAAATAGTACTCATCAGCTTTAGGGACATAATCTTCAAAATTGATCTGCTCAGGCTCACTATGAGACTTGCTAGTTGGGCCAGGTTTTCTAACTAGCTTAAGATTTTTTGCTCCTTCTGTAGTTAGAAAAGAAGGATCCTTTGCTTTTCATCTTCAGAAACAATTTGTTCATCCTCCCAAAACTCAGAAGGTTCTGAGTTAGCTCCACAAAAGTGCTCTGCAGTCTGTGCCAGCCTCATCTTCACCCCTAGACCAAGATTTGAACGAAATTTTGTGCCCTTTGTAATCACCCATATAGAACTCAAAATCATAAGAGGATTTGTCCATCTCCTCTTCATCTTCATCTTCTTCTTCTTGTACATCTTCTTCTTCCACAATTGTTTTCCCCTTGTTCAAATTGCAGCTTTGCTGTGTGCTCAGGTAGGGCTCATCACGGGTTACAGCTGGCAAACTAGCATTAGAGGCAGGTAAAGAACAACTTCTTGTCAAACACTATAAACAACAGGCTCACAAACATGACTAATGGGGATCTATTCCTCAAGCAAGATGTGATCCAGATTCAGGTCTGCTGGGCTAGGATCAGTTGCTTTTCTCACAGTGATGTTAACTACCTTCTTATCAACAAAATTGTTCAACATTTCCTCAACTTTCTCTTCACTATCCAGGACCTCCACCCCTTCCAACCCCTTTCCCTCATCCTTAACATATGTCAAGTAGGCATCCAATCCATACCCCTCCAACTCAATCAATGCTAATAAGGTAAGATAATTGATATCTCACACCGAAAACTTTCTCTCCATATTATCTCTGCCTAGAAAAAGTAGCCTCACTTCCCAAACATCTTCATCTAAGCTGAAATAACATAAAATTGACAAAACAATGAAGTAGATTAATTAAAGCTACATTGTGATTACAAATAAATAATAACTGTTGTTAAAAACAGTGTGCAAAGCCACTAAACACCAGTAAATACAATGAAAACTATTAAAAATGGGTTCAAAAAGATTGTATGAACTTTTCCAACTCTATCAATCTGTCAAGACCTATCCACTGCTCATTTCCAACCCTAATATGCTAATACTTATTCAATTTCCTAATACTTTCCTAATACTTCAAAGTCTTATTACCCTAATCCATTCAATCTCTTCGAACCCTAATACTGCAGGTTGAACATAGTACGAACTAGTTAAGATACTGCTTACCTCACTTCACCAAACGATGACACCCACCTGTGGCCACCCTCTAGATCTGCGTGGATGCACTTAACCACTGCCCTCACTGAGTGGAATGCCAGATCGAGCTGGACCTCCCGCGGGGATGGCTGCGGCAACCACTGCGTCAGGAAACTTCAACCGCCGTGCCACTTGTCGACCTCTGAATGCCCACCTCCCTCTCCGGCGGTGCCGCATTGGCCCGAAGGCTCGCTGTCGTCGGCATTTGGCTGCGCCGCCTCCATAGCTGGACCTAGGTTAGAGAGGGGGGAGCGCGGGGTGAGGGGAATAGAGAGTGAGAGACTTGAAGGGGGTCGAGCCGCGTTTTTGTTCCGACCGGACCGGTCGGCCAAACGGGCGTTAACTGCTGCGCCGCCAGCGCACAAGGCCACGTGGCCTGACAACTGGGCCTAGGCGGTCAGAAAAATGGTTAAAATGCGAGTTTCCTGTGTTTTGGGGTTTTTGAAACAGCCGACCGCGCGTTTGGTAGTTATCTGAGAAAAAAAATCTGGTTGTTTTTTGGAACCCTAGCCTGTAAACTAGTAGTTTTATGCTATTTACTCTCCTTCAGGAGGACATACTCATGTCGTTTATGCCTCACACACCGTGTTCCTTAGTTTATGTACAAATTACATGCATTTCTTAAAATCATTATTGGCTCTTATGATATTTTTTCCGTCCATGATTATACATGTAGGAAATAAATTAAAATTATTTTTGGTTGTAGTAAAAAGCAGATCTAAGTGAGCTTTAGTTTTGGGGGAAGACCTTGGTGGTTTGTTCTTTCTTATTCTACTTGGTGGCCGTCAGCAAGGAACATGAAAGACTAGACATTTCAATTGGGGGAACACTACCTATATGAGATGGTTGTCTAATGGTAGAACAAATAAGATCAACCTTTAACTTTAAATCCATGTGAGGCTTTAGAAGAGAGTAATGTAAAATGTTCTTCTGTTAGCTCTCAGTTGCATATTTGCATGACGTAACCTTATTGGATGAATTGTAGAAGTTTTTTACCTTGTAAAATATTCTTAGCGCTCAACTTGTAATGTAGAAAATAAGGAATCAATTGTTACTCTCCGGGCAATGTCTAATTTAACTACTTTTTGTGTTGAAATGTGATCTTATCAAACTTGGAAGGCCTGCCAAAAGTACAAAGAAAGTGAGGTTGGGCAGATGGACTATTTCTCCATGTAAAAGGTAGAAGATAGAGTAGTTGTTGTAGAACAGAATCTTGATGATTTGTTTTTATCTAGGAAAACATTTCTTATTAGTTTTGACTTCCATTTTTGATAAGTAGAAATCAACTATCAGAAGTTAAACTGTTTTTGCATAGGTGTTTGATCTTACCAAGTGTGGAAGACCCACGTAAATTAGACATAAAATTGGATTTGGTAGGTGAACTATGTTAGATCTTAATCAAGGTTGTGGTACTATGGCGTCACACGTTTGCAAGGAATAGCATTTTGAGGATAGGTGGGATTCACATCAATGCAAAAAAATCAATATCATTCAGACGAAATCCAGGTTCCAAATGATCTAATTTAGAGGAAAGCCCACTTGTTGTAGGCGCAATATATCTCTTTTTCGTTGTAAAGTTGATAAGAGCTTAACTTGGACATTTTTTACTTTATATGTTTGGTATACTGGTTAGTATACACAATTGAAAAAAGGTAAGCATGACCTTATCGTGTTTCATCTAATAGAGAACTACTCTGGAGGATACCAACATGTGACAACATGAAGATGCCATGATCGATTCTGATAGGCAGAAGCACCTGTAAGACACCCATCATCATTTCAGGGACACCATCCTCACGTCGGGGATCAACATGTTGTCGTTGCGGCCTTGCCATACTACATTCCTCCATTCAGCAACATGGTTGTGGTTGTTGGTGTTACTAAAAAACGGTTGTGGTTGCTGGTGGATATAGCAAGGTTGGTGTGGCTATAAGATCTACTAGAGAAATGTTCAGGAAAGCTCGTGGAGTGGACGTGAGAAGAGAGGCGTATGTATGACAACACCGCTGATGCTCCTGCTTACGTTAATAGATAGTTTTGCCGCAGAGGAAAGCAAATCTATGTGAGACGAACTTGTAATTTGTTGATTTCCCGTCTTTGGATTCTGCAAAGCAAGTTGCTTATTTTGTTTATTTTCATTTGTAGTGAGTTAGATTTAATCTTGCAATTCCCTTTTTATAGTGTTGACATAAAGCCATATATTTTGTCAGATAGTATCAGTGACTCATTTTGTTTAGTGATCTTTGTTGCATATAAATAAGCTTAAGATCTGTTAGACATCTTCTTGTGAACTAATAAATGGCTCTATGTTATGTTGCATGGTATTGTCTTATATTTGATTGATACACATGCTGCAATGCAATAATTTAATGAAAGTAATTAAGTAAATAATGGCGTCCTTTTCTCACGCCAGAGAGTAATGCAACACGAAGTTGTCATTCGTGGTTTGAGCAACACTGATGGGAAGAACCTAGGCATGATTTCAAACTTTTGATTTATCATGGCACCTGTTACCAAATCTTAAAGGGTAGTAATAGACATGCCGCCGAATGTCTAAACCTTCATCAGCCATGTTAACATTAGGTGCTTAGTGTTGCGATCACACTTTTATTAATCACATTTTATGTCGCTATAGTTTGATCTATTACATGTACGACAAACTAAATGCTCCATGTAACCATTGATGTGGAGAACCACGGTAGAAATTTGGCGGCGTTTAACAGGAGATGACACGATGCGTGTAGCCATAGACAGTTTGAGCATTTGCGATTGTCATGGAAAAACTATTATTTGCCACATTGCCTTTACAGATTGTTCAGTTCTGTGGCAACGCACGTGCATCCAACTAGTATTTAGAAAATGTTCATCGTATGTCACAAAAGTGTTTAATGTGTTTTAAATATTGTTCAGTGTATATCAAAAAAATGTTCAATGTGTACTTAAAAATTGTTCATCATATATAAAAAATCAATCTTTTTGGAATTTCAATTTTTTGATTCATGTTTTGAATATTCATTAACAGTCTGTTTGAGTTTCTAAATTTATTCAAGAAAAAATAATTCCATTTCTTAAGAAAGACTAAATAACAAATTTGTCGTTGTACATAATACTTCAAGTCTACCGCTGTAATTTAAACCATTCCCAGTCATTAGCAACAGCGGCAAGCAAAGCCACGGTCGAGCGCTAGGTCTGTGGCTAACGAGAGTCAAACATGAGCTCTCAGAGAAAGATGCGCCCGCCGTTGACACCCCATGTTCGCTAGGACATAAGTGGGCTGCCGACCCATTATTCCCGCCACCTATTTTGTGAAACTTCTAGAAGGTTTTCTCTGATTTTTGGGCTGGGTTTCTTTGGTTTTCACATATTTTTTCTTTAATTATCTGTGTAGATTTTAAATATTCATTTCATTTTAAAGTTAATATTTCACATTTATTTCCGCAAACATTTTTGAAAATTGAGGACTTCTCTAAAATTTGAGTTTTAAAAATTGTCATGAACAACTTTTTAAAAATTCATGGAGTTTTTTCAAATCATGATTTTTTTTAAAATTCATGGAATTGTCCAAACCCGCAACCTTTCCTCAAATTCATGAGTGTTATTTGTAATATGTGTTATTTTTTTCAAAATCATGAACTTTTTAAATTTTCACGAACAAGCTCCACTTATCCATGCTATGGCGTTTAATTTTGTTCGAGCGGGAGGGGGAAGTGTGATACCTCCCCCGTCTGAATAGCTGTATAAGACTGTTGTCAGGGCAACAAGTACTCATGTTGATGCTTATTTATTGGAGGAAGATTACTCATGTTCTTGAGGGGGCAGGGGGTTGTTATTCATGACCATAGAGGTGAATTCATTGGAGTCTGGGGGAGGGTGTTATTCATGACCATAGAGGTGGCTTCATTGGAGCTACGATGCAAAGGCTGGAGCATGTAGCTGATGTGGTATCGTCCTGAGGCCGCTGTATTGCATGGAGGTTTGAAGCTAGCCTAGCACTTTCGCCATTAATCCATGCGTGCCAAAATCATCCCCACCCCAACCCCGACTCTTTCTTTCTACTTCATATCATATAAGACAAGGATCGAACCGTCTCGATGTAGCAGTATTCTTCTGTGGATGGATAATATAATAACTAGTGTTGGGGCGCGCTCGTGGCGTGCCGCTTGGGAGGAATCTTGGCAGTGCCAGGTTGGGTGCGCCCCTTTCACTTTCGTGAGTGTACTGCACATTGCTATTGCATGAGAGTTAATGCACATCAGCATGAAAGTAGTGCAATCTGTTGACTACACTACATGAGCGATGCAACACACCAACATGATGGAAAATATAGTGACATCATATATATTATCAGGTGCCTTAGAGGTTACATGACCAATGACTCAGATGACAGTGGTTCAAAAGCAACAACATCATCCAAAAGCGGGGCACAATCAAATAATCTCATGGGAGCATTTTCATTTCTTGGCGTCAAGGAAGTTATGCCCATTTCCTGTCAATGAGTAGAACCGGATCACCTCTCCATCTTCCTCCAACTCATTTATCCCAGCAAAAATGGCGAGGATGAGCCAGTTCGGGAGAAGATGAAGAAGTGGCGCCGACGCCATGGCCGTACGTGAATGTACTAGCCTAAGTGTGGCACTAGCACAACAAAGTAGCCGATGTTGAACAAATCTTTGTCGTCTTGACCCTAGCTGCTCCCTCATCTCCTGCAGGAGCAGCAGGCTTAGCCCCATGACGTCCACTTCCGTGGACAATGCGCCACTGCATGCCGCTTTCCATCCCGCTGAACATACTTGACGATGCAATGACATGCAAAATTCTGAAAGATCGAGCAAACGGAGGCAATGTGTAATGAGCTATAAGACTGAAACTACCAACGAGCGCACACATAGAGTCCGTGGATGCAACCTTGGTATTCTTGGTGGTGACCTCCTTAGATTTTTTTTAGCAGTGACAAGATCTCATTCGATGTCTCAATTCAGATGGAAGGCTAACAATTATGTTGCTATTTACTTTGTAGGAACACATACTAGATCTAGACGGAAGAATAGTAAGGACATACAGGAGGTGTCACCTTTTGTTAGCACCATCTACATTCTCATTGGCATCGATTGTGTCATCCCGTTCGCCAATCTTCCACTTGTCGTAGTTGTGCTCAACTCATTAACACAAGAGTGACAGAGGAATTAGTGCATATGAAATTTGGGTGAACCACAATGTATGCAACATAGGTGAATTTACAGTCGATGAATTTGTCAAGTGTTATCTTGAATGAATAAATAATTCAAATTATGCATGTTTAAGATAGACACAACAATACCCAGCGAGTTGTCCATAGGGGAGGTTGTGATGCACTTGTTGTAAGAGTGGGAGATGATAGTATTAGAAGTGAATGATTTTTATGTGTGTGTACTGGCTAATACTGAAATAAACGGGAAAATTTGGAATGACATGAAAATAAGATGCTCAGACTAAATATGATAGTACAAATGTTGCACTACTCGACAACAATCAGTAGCACATAAATAACTAATCGAAGTAGGCTATGTGTTCATCTTTTCATCTTGAGTAGATCATAGTTTCATGTTCCAAATTGCTGGATATCAAAATAAATACTATCGAAGAAAGTCAAACTAGCAAAGCCAGAAGATCACCACCTAAATATAAGGTTTCAGTCACAACCACTCCAAAAGGGTAATAGCTAATCATATCAAACCAAATTTACCATGACCAAATTGCAACCTCTCTAAGAGCCTCTCCAATAGACGGTCCATATGTAAAAAAATTGGACCACCGCCTCCCAGTCGAAAGTGCGGCTCGATCGGCCAAAATCTCAAAGGCAGCCGCGGCGTCCTCCAGCAGCCAAGGAGCCATTCCTCCACCTCCGTCGCTGCCACCGCCGACCGTACAGTGGCTGAACAGCAGTCGCACGACCGTCGACTGGTTTACAACTTCGTTTTGGACCATCTGTTGGAGTTGCTCTTTTTTACATCTTCGTTTTGGACCATCTATTGGAGTTGAGCCTTTTTAGGAGATGTAAAAAATCACTTTTTGGTGCTCCAAATTTGGACCATCACCAGTTTGGACCACCAAAATTTGGATCATCTATTGGAGATAAGACACCATGTTGACTGGTCAATTATGCACACACAAGAAGGGATGGAAGATCTGAAAACGCAAAAACTCTCTCTCTCTCCCTCTCCCTCCCCCTCTCTCTCTAGCCCTCCGAGAAAAGATGGTCCTCCACTGCATCCCCAGTGAAATGGCCAGAACAATTTTTTAGAGAAAACACAGTAAAACAAAATCCTTTTTACTGATATATCACGCATGTTTTGGTTGTTCCTTCAACAACAACAACAGAAAACTCACTACAACACACAAAAGCAGGAAGCAAGATATCAAACTTGCTTCTGGAAGCAGCAGGGAAAATATATCCGTATGTAATCCCTAAAAAATCTCTAAAAAGACCTATATTTAGACACAGAGGGTACATAACTTTGTGTGATGAACGAGCAAAGTAGCAAACTCAACGACCCATTTTTTTCCTAATTGAACCTTCTTAATGATAAAATTCCAGACCACCTAAAAGTGAGGCTGGGTTGGATCGGATTCACCAGAACGTGGAGCTTGGCCAACCACTGTGAAGGACAAAGATGGGCCTGGGATGGTAGGTGGAGGAGGTCGAATCTCCGCCCTACCCCACCTGCCCTATGTGCCGTATTTGGGTGATAAACGGAGCGCGGAACTACCCTGCTGCAAAAATTGAATAGATCCACTAGGCTTGGCCCTAGCGATCCATAACAACCAAGTTGTAGTCTCCTTGTACACCAAACCACTTTTCAAACCACTTGTTCTATCACAACCATAGAAAATTATGCACAATGTAAAATTTCCATACTTCGTCCTTGCAAAATCATGTAGATCTTTCATTTGTAGAGCAAATGAGGGTGTTTTGTCTTCACATTTTCCTACATGGACAAGAAAGGGATAATATATATTTCACAAATCTAATAAAAGGTAATAAGGACGAAATAACCTGCATACTAAATTTAGTGATAGTTTATAGAAGCGACAATATGTCAACTATTGCTGAACTATTTCACCTTCTTTTTCCCAGCTCTGGGTAGCACATGGATACACAAGTGATAATACAAAATATGTCAACTATTACTGAACTTAATTGACCCTTCCAGTCCTCTTTTCTGTATTTGTCGGCATGTACCCGCCCGTTGAGCTGGCTTGTTTGGTGACTCTCTGCTAGCTAGGTGCTACAAATTCAGTTTTCACCCACAAATAAACAACACACATGAACATCAGCAATCACATAAGTAAAATGAACATACCAATTAGGGATCAACCACCTTGGTATGTGATACATTGGCAACCATTGCCATGGACAGAATCAAGCAAAGCCCAACAAAGGTCCAACCTTTGATCAGCACACTAAAAAATAGCGTACCATAAGAGATTCACTTGGAGGAATATGCAATCATCGGTACAACAATAAATATGTAAAATCACCAACAAAATCCTAAACTGAACCAAACTGAGAGAGTGCGTGAGCACTTGTTGGCATCACACAGAACAACGTTATGGATAGGTGCTTATGGTTTTCAGCAGATCTTGCTCTTTGCACTCACAAAGATAAAAAAATACCAACAGTTCTTGAGGGGCGGTTGATCCAACGGAAGTCGAAGGAGAGGAGCATACGTGGCCGCAGCAGATCCCAGACCGCTCCTGGATTGAATGGCCCTGATGCAAGGAGGTAGGAGATGAGGCGATCTGACCATCTGAAAGGATCGATACGGTTGACTAGAGGGGGAGGGGTGAATAGGAAACTACCATTTTTTAGCTTTTCTTAACACATTAGGTTTAGCAACAAATAGGTTGTTAGATGTGCAAGTAGGTGAGCAACCTATATGAGGCAAACAACAATAACAACAACAAGTGCAAGCAAGGGAAACAACACTACAAAAGCTTGCACAAAGTAAAGGGAAGAGATAACCACAAGCAGATCCGGAGGAGACGAGGATGTGTTACTGAAGTTCCTTCCCCTTGGGGGAAGTACATCTCCATTGGAGCGGTGTGGAGGCACAATGCTCCCCAAGAAGTCACTAGGGCCACCGTATTCTCCTCACGCCCTCACACAATGCGAGATGTCGTGATTCCATTAGTGGTGCCCTTGAAGGCGGTGACCATACCTTTACAAACAAGGTTGGGGTAATATCCACAACAATCTTGGAGGCTACCAACAAAACCACGGAGCTTCACCACAATGGAATGTAGCTCTGAGGTGACCTCAACCATCTAGGGTGCTCAAATACCCAAGAGTAACAAGATCCGCAAGGGATTAGTGGGGGGAATCAAATTTCTCTTGGTGGAAGTGTAGATCCGGGCCTTCTCAACTAATCCATAGAAAATCAACGAGTTTGATTGGCTAGGGAGAGAGATCGAGCGAAAATGAGCTTTGGAGCAAGAATGTGTTGGGGAACGCACTATTTCAAAAAAATTCCTACAAACACGCAAGATCTATCTAGGAGATGCATAACAACGAGAGGGGGAGTGTATCTTCATACCCTTGAAGATCGCAAAGCGGAAGCGTTTATCAACGCGGTTGATGTAGTCGTACACCTTCACGATCCGCCCAATCTAGTACCGAACATACGACACCTCCGCGTTCAGCACATGTTCAGCTCGATGACGTCCTCGCCTTCTTGATCCAGCAAGACGAGCGAAGTAGTAGATGAGTTCCGGCAGCACGACGGCGTGGTGACGGTTGGTGATGAAGAACAATCTCTGCAGGGCTTCGCCAAGCACTACAGAAACTAGACGAAGGATAAACTAGAGAGTCGGGGTTGCCGGCGCATGGCTTGGTGTATCTTGATGTGTCTTGGGTGCTAGCACTGCCCATCTATTTATATGTTGAGCCTCGGGGTCGAAACTTGGAGTAAAAGCCTCCACAAAGTCGGTTTCACCCGAAAGGGAAGAGTCCCACTCGGACTCCAGGACTAGACGCCACAATCCTTGGCGTCTGGCCCAGACGCCATGGGCCTCGGCGTCTGGCCCAGGGCCAGATGCCAGGGTCTCTGGCATTTGGCCCCCTGTCCTCCGCAAAACTCCTTTTGCACCAACTTAATGCCCCGTGGGCTTGACCCCTTGGCCTAACCATACCATACTATATATCAATCTTTAACGCCGGACCATTCCGGAGCTCCTCGTCATGTCTATGATCTCAACCGGGACTCCGAACAACATTCGGTCACCAACATACATAACTCATTCAATACAATATCGTCAAGGAAACGTTAAGCGTGCGGACCCTACGGGTTCGAGAACTATGTAGACATGACCGAGACACCTCTCTGGTCAATAACCAATAGCGGAACATGGATGCCCATATTGGCTCCTACATATTCGATGAAGATCTTTATCGGTCGAACCGTTATGACAACATACACAATTCCCGTTGTCTGTCGGTATGTTACTTGCATGAGATTCGATCGTCGATATCTTTATACCTAGTTCAATCTCGTTACCGGCAAGTCTCTTTACTCGTTCTGTAATAGATTATCCCGTGACTAACTCATTAGTCATTTTCTTGCAAGGCTTATTATGATGTGTATTACCGAGAGGGCCCAGAGATACCTCTCCGATACTCGGAGTGACAAATCCTAATCTCAATTCATGCCAACCCAACAAGACACCTTTGGAGATACCTGTAGAGCATCTTTATAATCACCCAGTTACGTTGTGACATTTGATATCACACAAGGCAATCCTCTAGTATCTAGGAGTTGCATGATCTCATAGTCAAAGGAATATGTATTTGACATACATGAAAGCAATAGCAATATAACTGAATGATCAACATGCTAAGCTAATGGATGGGTCTTGTCCATCACATCATTCTCCTAATGATATGATCCCGTTATCAAATGACAACTCATGTCCATGGTTAGGAAACCTTAACCATCTTTGATCAACGAGCTAGTCAAGTAGAGGCTCACTAGGGACTCAATGTTTTGTCTATGTATTCACACATGTATTCAGGTTTCCGGTCAATACAATTCTAGCATGAATAATAAACATTTTATCATGATATAAGGAGATATAAAATAACAACTTTATTATTTCCTCTAGGGCATATTTTCTTCAGTCTCCCACTTGCACTAGAGTCAATAATCTAGTTCACATCGCCATGTGATTAACACCCAAGAGTTCACATCGCCATGTGACTAACACCCAAAGGGTTTACTAGAGTAAATAATCTAGTTCACATCACCATGTGATTAACACCCAAAGAGTACTAAGGTGTGATCATGTTTTGCTTTGTGAGAGAAGTTTTAGTCAATGGGTCTGCGACATTCAAATCCATTTGTATTTTGCAAATTTCTATGTCAACAATTCTCTGCATGGAGCTACTCTAGCTAATTACTCCTACTTTCAATATATATCCAGATTGATACTTAGAGTCATCTGGATTAGTGTCAAAGCTTCATCGACGTAACTCTTTACGATGAACTCTTTATCACCTCCATAATCGAGAAACATTTCCTTAGTCATCCAGTTACTAAGGATAATTTTGACCGCTGTCCAGTGATCTACTCTGGATCACTATTGTACCTCCTTGCCAAACTCATGTCAAGGTACACAAAAGGTTTTTTACAGATCATGGCATACTTTATAGAACCTATGGCTGAGGCATAGGGAATGACTTTCATTCTCTCCATATTTTTCTGCCGTGGTCGGGCTTTGAGTATTACTCAACTTCACACCTTACAAATCAGGCAAGAACTCCTTCTTTGACTGATCCATTTTGAACTACTTCAAAATCTTATCAAGGTATGTACTAATCAAAAGTCTTATCAAGCCTTTTGATCTATCTGTTATAGATCTTGGTGCCCAGTATGTAAGCAGCTTCACTGAGGTATTTTATTGAAAAACACCTTTTTAAACAATCCTTTATGCTTTCCAGAAAATTCTACATAATTTTCGATCAATAATATGTCATTCACATATACTTATCAGAAATGTTGTAGTGCTCCCACTCACTTTCTTGTAAATACAGGCTTCACCATAAGTCTGTATAAAACCATATGCTTTGATCAGCTCATCAAAGGGTATATTCCAACTCCGAGATGCTTGCACCAGTCCATAGATGGATCGCTAGAGCTTGCACACTTTGTTAGCACTTTTAGGATCGACAAAACCCTCTCGTTACATCGTATACAACTCTTCTTTGAGATATCCATTAAAGAATGCAGTTTTGACATCCATTTGCCAGATTTCATAATCATAAAATATGGCAATTGCTAACATGATTCGAACAGACTTAAGCATCGCTATGGGTGAGGAGGTCTCATCATAGTCAACTCCTTGAACATGTTGAAAACCTTTTCGCAACAAGTCGAGCTTTGTAGGCGGTCACATTACCGTCAGCGTCAGTCTTCTTCTTAAAGATCCATTTATTTTCAATGGCTTGCCAATCATCGGGTAAGTCAACCAAAGTCCACACTTTGTTCTCATACATGGACCCCATCTCAGAGTTTCATGGCCTCAAGCCATTTTGCGGAATCGGGGCTCATCATCGCTTCCTCATAGTTCGTAGGTTCATCATGGTCTAGTAAGATGACTTCCAGAACCGGGTTACCATACAACTATGGCGCGGAATGTACTCTGGTTGACCTATGAGGTTCAGTAGTAACTTGATCTGAAGTTTCATGATCATCATCATTAGCTTCCTCACTGATCGGTGTAGGAATCACTGGAACTAGTTTCTATGATGTACTACTTTCCAATTCTGGAGAAGGTACAATTACCTCATCAAGTTCTATTTTCCTCCCACTCACTTCTTTCGAGAGATACTCCTTCTCTAGAAAGGATCCATTCTTAGAAACGAATATCTTGCCTTCGGATCTGTGATAGGAGGTATACCCAAGAGTTTCCTTTGGGTATCCTATGAAGACACATTTCTCCGACTTGGGTTTGAGTTTATCAGGTTGAAGCTTTTTCACATAAGCATCGCAACCCCAAACTTGAAGAAACGACAACTTGGGTTTCTTGCCAAACCACAATTCATAAGGTGTCGTCTCAACGGATTTAGACGGTGCCCTATTTAACGTGAATGCAGTTGTCTCTAATGCATAACCCAAAACGATAGTGGTAAATCGGTAAGAGACGTCATAAATCGCACCATATCTAATAAAGTATGGTGACGATGGTCAGAGACACCAATACGCTGTGGTGTTCCAGGTGGCGTGAGCTGTGAAACTATTCCACATTGTTTCAAATGAAGACCAAACTCATAACTCAAATATTCGCCTCCGCGATAGAAACTTTATTTTCTTGTTATGATGATTCTCTACTTCACTATGAATTTTTTTGAACTTTTCAAATGTTTTAGACTTGTGCTTCATCAAGTAGATATACCCATATTTGCTCAAATCATCAGTGAAGGTCAGAAAATAACGATACCCAATGCGAGCCTCAACACTCATTGGTCCGCATACATCAGTATGTACGATTTCCAAAATGTCAGTTTTTCGCTCCATTGTTCCAAAGAACGGGGTTTTAGTCATCTTGCCCATGAGGCATGGTTCGCAAGAACAAAGTGATTCATAATCAAGTGATTCCAAAATTCCATCGGCATGGAGTTTCTTCATGCGCTTTACACCAATATAACCTAAATGACAGTGCCACAAGTATGTTTCACTATCATTATCAACTCTGCATCTTTTGGCTTCAATATTGTGAATATGTGTATTTACTACAATCGAGATTCAATAAACCATTCACCTTGGGTGTATGACCATAGAAGGTTTTATTCATGTAAACAAAATAACAATTATTCTCTGACTTAAATGAATAAGTGTATTGAAATAAACACGATCCAATCTCGTTCATGCTCAACGCAAACACCAAATAACATTTATTTAGGTTTAACACTAATCCCAAAAGTACAGGGAGTGTGCGATGATGATCATATCAATATTGGAACTACTTCCAACACACATCGTCACCTCACCCTCAACTAGTATCTGTTTATTCTGCAACTCAAGTTTCGAGTTACTAATCTTAGCAACCGAACAAGTATCAAATACCCAGGGGTTACTAAGAACATTAGTGAGGTACACATTATCAATATGTATACCAAGTATACGTTTGTTCACTTCGCCATCCTTCTTATCCGCCAAATATTCGGGGAACTTCCCCTTCGAGTGATCATTTCCTTTGCAGTTAGAAGCACTCAATTTCAGGCTTAGGTCCAGCTTTGGGCTTCGTCACGGGAGTGACAACTTGCTTGCCATTCTTCTTGAAGTTCCTTTTCTTCCCCTTGCCCTTTCATGAAACTAGTGGTCTTGTTAACCATCAACAATTGATGCTCTTTCTTGATTTCTACCTTCGTTGATTTCAGCATCACGAAGAGCTCGGGAATCGTTTTCGTCATCCATTGAATATTATAGTTCATCACAAAGTTCTAGTAACTTGGTGATAGTGACTAGAGAACTCTGTAAATCACTATCTTATCTGGAAGATTAACTCCCACTTGATTCAAGCGATTGTAGTACTCACACATTCTGAGCACATGCTCATTGGTTGAGCTATTCTCCTCCATCTTGTAGGCAAAGTACTTGTCAGAGGTCTCATACCTCTCAACACGGGCATGAGTCTGAAATACTATTTTCAACTCTTAGAACATCTCATATGCTCCGTGGCGTTCAAAACATTTTTGAAGTCCCGGTTATAAGCCTTAAAGCATGGCGCACTAAACTATCAAGTAGTCATCATACCGAGCTTGTCAAACGTTCATAACGTCTGCATCTGCTCCTGCAATAGGTTTGTGACCTAGCGGTGCATCAAGGACATAATACTTCTATGCAGCAATGAGGATAAACCCCGGATCATGGATCTAGTCCGCATCATTGCTACTAACATATTTCAACTTAGTTTTCTCTAGGAACATATCAAAAACATAGGTGAGCTATAACGCGAGCTATTGAAATACAACATAATTTACAAAAACCTATCAGGACTAAGTTCATGATAAATTAAAGTTCAATTAATCGTATTCCAAAAGAACTCCCACTTAGATAGACATCCCTTTAGTCATCTAAATGATCACGTGATCCAAATCAACTAAACCATGTCTGATCATCACGTGAGATGGAGTAGTTTTCAATGGTGAACATCTTATGTTGATCATATCTACTATATGATTCACGCTCAACCTTTAGGTCTCCAGTGTTCTGAGGCCATGTCTGTACATGCTAGGCTCGTCAAGTTTAACCCAAGTATTCTGCATGTGCAAAACTGTCTTACACCCGTTGTATTTGAACGTAGAGCTTATCACACCCGATCATCACGTGGTGTCTCAGCACGATGAACTTTCGCAACGGTGCATACTCAGGGAGAAAACTTGTACCTTGAAATTTTTGTAAGGAATCATCTTATAATGCTACCGCCGTACTAAGCAAAATAAGAAGCATAATAAGATAAACATCACATGCAATCAAAATATGTGACATGATATGGCCATCATCATCTTGTGCTTTTGATCTCCATCTCCAAAGCATCGTCATGATCTCCATCGTGACTGGTTTGACACCATGATCTTCATCGTAGCATCATGGTCATCTCACCAACTATTGCTACTACTACTATCGCTAACGCATAGTGATAAAGTAAAGCAATTACATGGCCTTCGCAATTCATACAATAAAGAGACAACCATAAGGCTCCTGCCGGTTGTCGATAATTTATAAAACATGATCATCTCATACAATAACGTATAAGTCATCACATCTTGACCATATCACATCACAACATGCCCTGCAAAAACAAGTTAGACGTCCTTTACTTTGTTGTTGCAAGTTTTACGTGGCTGCTACAGGCTTAGCAAGAACCGTTCTTACCTACGCATCAAAACCACAAGGATTTTTCGTCAAGTGTGCTGTTTTAACCTTCAACAAGGACCGGGCGTAGTCACACTCGATTCAACTAAAGTGAGAGAGATAGACACCCGCCGGTCACCTTTAAGCAACGAGTGCTCATAACAATGAAACCAGTCTCGCGTAAGCGTACGCGTAATGTCGATCTGGGCCGCTTCATCTCACAATACCGCCGAATCAAAGTATGACATGCTGGTAAGCAGTATGACTATTATTGCCCACAACTCACTGTGTTCTACTCGTGCATATCATCTACACATAGACCTGGCTCATGATGCCACTGTTCAGGAACGTAGTGTTTCAAAAAAAATCTTACGAACACGCAGGATCTATCAAGGAGATGCATAGCAATGAGACGGGGAGTGTATCTTCATACCCTTGAAGATCGCAAAGCGGAAGCGTTTATCAACCCGTTTGATGTAGTCGTACACCTTCACGATCCGCCTGATCTAGTACCGAACGTACGGCACCTCCCCGTTCAGCACACGTTCAGCTCGATGACGTCCTCGCCTTCTCGATCCAGCAAGACGGGCGAAGTAGTAGATGAGTTCCGGCAGCACGACGGTGTGGTGACGGTTGGTGATGAAGAACAATCTCTGCTGGGATTCGCCAAGAACTACAGAAACTAGACGAAGGATAAACTAGAAGGTCGGGGTTGCTGGCGCACGACTTGGTGTATCCTGATGTGTCTTGGGTGCTAGCCATGCCCCTCTATTTATATGTCGAGCCATCGGGTCGAAACTTGGAGTAAAAGCCTCCACAAAGTCGGTTTCACCCGAAAGGCAAGAGTCCCACTCGGACTCCAGGACCAAACGCCACAATCCTTAGCGTCTGGCCCAGACACCATGGGCCTCGGCGTCTGGCCCAGGGCCAGACCACAGGGTCTCCGGCATTTGGCCCCCTGGCCTCTGCAAAACTCCTTTTGCACCAACTTAATGCCCCGTGGGCTTGTCCCCTTGTCCTAACCATATCATCCTATTGTAACATCCAAATTTTTCATTTGGAATGTTATAGATAGATCATACTGCCTTGCATATTTTTATTGCATTTGTGTGTGGCGATCCTCGAAAATTCTAAGCAACTCAAGGACCTACGGAGAGAGTTGGGAATTCTACCGTTTTCGTATTTGAGTTTTCTCGAATACCGGTACTGGGATCACTTTGGTTTTAATTATTTTTCTTCCCAAAAAATATTTCTTCATAAAATATACGAGCAGAGATAATATGACTTCTCTAAAATAAAAGAAATATTGGGGAGAAAATTTTAAAATCACTTTTGGAATTTTATTCGGATTTATTTGTGATTTTATTTGCATAGGGAAAAACACACGTTTTTCAAAATTGCATTTAGGTCTGGGAAAAATGTTCAATTTGTCCTAAATTTTATTAGAGGACAGTGAAAATTTATTTCGGGATTTTTCGTCGCCATTTAGTATTTCATTTTCTGAGTTTTTCGACGTCAGTTTTTTTTTAAAGTGAGTCGGACCGACCGGGCCGAAGCCCAGCCGGCCGAGCGCCGCGCCACCGCCTCGAACTCCGACAAGAGTCCGCCGCGCGCACGGCTCCCGTCGTGGCCGAGTCGGCCACCTCGCCGCCGCCCCCTCCCCCAAGCAAGCCCCCCTCGGGCCTATATAAGCCGCCGTCCCCTCCCTGTCTTGCCTCCACCACCACCGCCGCCGCGCCCGCAGCCGAGCCCGCCGTCGCCGCCACAGCCGTGCCCGCCGCCGCCGCATGCCGAGCCGCCATCGCCGCTATTCGCCGCCGCCGCTAGCAGCTTCCGCCGAGGCTGCCGACGCCGCCGCCGCCGCAGTTGTCGACGCCGTCGCCGTTGCCGCCCGCAACCCACAACCCGCCCCGCCGCCCGCAGCACGCAACCTGCCGCCGACCCGTCAAGGTACGGCCGGTTTTCTAGACCGTTCATTTTTTTAAACCATAGATCTATTTTTTTAATAGATCGGTTCAATTTTTTCCGGTTTAGTTATTTAGCGGATGTTCGTTTTAACGAACGTTGTACGCCCGTTAGTCACAGACAACGAACGTTCATTCGTTAGCCTGTTCGTCAGTTTTCTTTTTCGGGGCTTTTTCCGCGATTATTTTCGATCGCGATTTCTGCCCTGATCTTGTTTTCAGTTTTTCTTTTCGCTCGAGAGTCGGAGTCAGGCGATTCAATAGCCCAGATCTTCATCTCGAGGCCCTCTTTCCGTTTAACCAACTTGAACAAGGTTTTGCTACTATAAAAATTTGACTTTAGATAAATATAGTAAACGAATCTTGTTTCTTTCGCAGTTTGAGTTTCGTTGCTCCGTTTGATTTGTTTCTTTTTGCAAACCGGAGTTCCTAAGTTGAAATTTCTGGTTAGATCTTCTTATTTGGAGTTTCCGTTTGTGCATCTTTGCTTGTTTGCTTATGTATGCTATTGTTTGCTTGCGACAGAATTCCCGAAGTGCGAAGCGTGCTACTACGAGTCCCTAGGTTTTGTGAACCATTAGCAAGGCAAGTAACACTTTGATCATACCCTTTATTACCCAGTTTTTATGCATTAGATCAAACTCTCACACATTGCATGAGTAGAATCTCTTAACTTGTGGGTATGGGAAGTAGATTGAGGCAGAACCTATTACCTGCATTATTTTCAAACCCTGGGAGTTACTTCTATGTTATGCTTAGGTTGCTATGCTATGCTCGTAGACGTGGTTTGGGTTTGAGAGAATCCATGATAGATGTGAGATGTTAATTAATGGTTCAACTTAAGGTGGCTGCTTGAATACACATCTGGGTGGATGGGTTGCAGGGCACCTGGAGAATCTAGTGTTGTCCTAGGAAATCCCGGGGGTACCGTGTGATTATCCAATGGAATGCCACCCAGGCTCAAAGGGATCATAAAACTATTCATGCTAGAAACTTCCGTGTGTAGCCACAATGCCGTTATGGGCTCTGGCATAGTATGAGTAAGTTGTGTGAGCTCTTTCAGTGGTGGACTAGAAGATGTAGGGGAAAGTAGGTGTACGGGTCCACTCGGGGTAAAGAGTGAATGCTTCTGAAAGACTGTGTCTCGGTCATCCGTTTCTCAAACACCATGCAGTGCGAGAAATCCAACGGAGGAGATCGAGTCTTGTGGGGAAAAGTGCGCAAACCTCTGCAGATTGTAGAAAATAATCATGATTAGTCGTGTCCCCGGTTATGGACAATCTTGAGTATCTGGTACTTGAATTATTGGTTGATCTCATAAGTCTAAAATTAATTGTTTTGGGTTAGTGATGACTACTTTAATTGGGATTGAGTTGGAGGTACCTTCTCAATGATGTTTCAACTACCGTGATAGTTAAAATAAAAGTTATTCCTTTGTTGTAGGGAAAAATTGGCTTTACGCAAAAACTTTAACCATAGAGCCTCCACAAGCCAAATATGCATATAGTGTTAGCCTTTATTTCCGTTACTTGCTCTACTGTATTATCTTGCCAGCATATTCCATGTGCTGACCCGTTTCGGGCTGCAACATGTTGCCTTGCAGAATTTTTAGACGAGGAGTAAGACGTGTTAGGTTTATTGTCATGCACTCAGCTATGCCGTTGGAGTTGATGGACTCACTTATCTTCCAAGCCTTCCGCTGTTATTTTGTTAGACGACCTTATGCCATAGACTTTTGTAATAAGTTCTCTTTTGAAACATTCGATGTAATAAGTGTGTGATTGCCACTCTGTTAT
>LR738715.1:557658825-557687309 GCA_902687465.1 Secale cereale | reverse complement strand
GTTAAAATAAAAGTTATTCCTTTGTTGTAGGGAAAAATTGGCTTTACGCAAAAACTTTAACCATAGAGCCTCCACAAGCCAAATATGCATATAGTGTTAGCCTTTATTTCCGTTACTTGCTCTACTGTATTATCTTGCCAGCATATTCCATGTGCTGACCCGTTTCGGGCTGCAACATGTTGCCTTGCAGACTTTTTAGACGAGGAGTAAGACGTGTTAGGTTTATTGTCATGCACTCAGCTATGCCGTTGGAGTTGATGGACTCACTTATCTTCCAAGCCTTCCGCTGTTATTTTGTTAGACGACCTTATGCCATAGACTTTTGTAATAAGTTCTCTTTTGAAACATTCGATGTAATAAGTGTGTGATTGCCACTCTGTTATAAATCCTTCAAGTATTGTGTGTGTCAGGATTACCGATCCAGGGATGACACAGAAACACAGAGACTTCGGTCCATTCGGATCATGGTCATTATAAGATGGTAACAGAGCACACACTGACTGTAGGACACGACCACTAGGATAAACCCTAGGTCACTCTTCTCTACTCATTTCTGACTCCTCTCCATTTTCTACTCTTTAGGATGGTGGACCCAAGGAACAAGTTCACTCAACTAGATGAAGACACACGTTTTGGACGACACTTGAAGGAAGTCACTAGGTACCTGAACATCGGAATACCAAGCTTCACCGGGACCTACACTGCCACTTTACCAGAAGAGGAGCGATGGAGTATTCAAGTTCAAATTCCCGGGAGGACCTTCGCACCATCCACTGAGCCTATAGAGTTTTCTTTTGATGCACCAACCTGGAGCCTAGGCAAGAGTATGGCAGCCCACATTACCATGGGACGTATTGGAGAAGTCTACAAGCAGGAGCTGAAGGACACCATCTACCAAATTTGTGGACGCCGGGATGAGCGATGGGACATGATCAGTACCCGGAAGGACAGGTCCATTGTAGCGTTCATCCAAGAGTTAAACCAGCACATTTGTCGACAGGAGCACCAGATGTGCGCAGGGATGATAGATTTGAAGAAGGCGCTAACCAGGAACTTGGAGCTAGAAGAGGAACTCAAGTCTACATGTGACGGATACGAGGAGGAGATGACAATACTTGTGGAGAAGAATGATGATTTGACAAGGAAGCTAGGAGTATACATGGGAGATCCAGCACCAGGAGGAGGAGAAGAAGAAGAACCCAAGGAAATTCGTTCTGAGGACTACATCATCATCAACGACACAGACTCAGACCCCGATGATAGTGACGAAGACTATGAAGATGAAGCTAGAGCAGACATCATGGAATCTTCTGCCGATCAAAATTTCTAGATGACCACCCTATGACTAGTAGTTTTCCCCCATAAAGTAGAATTTAGAGCAATTTTGTAACGTTAGTTAGAAGTTTTGTAAGCCTTGCTTGAAATTTATTGGTGTGATATGATTGTGTTTGTCTCATGTGCATATGGGTAGTGAATTTCCCTTAGACCTCATTTCTATTCTAATCTCTTCCCTCTACACCCATCAGATGCCTCCGAGACGTGAGCCCGGATTTCAGTTTCCCCGTCAGCTCACTCAGTTGATCCAGCAGCACAACACTTTGATGCAACTTCTTGTCCAGAACAATCAGAACAACAACAACAACCCTCCACCACAACCAGCCGTGGACAACCTGACACGTTTCTTAAGGTTGCAACCACCGGTGTTTTCTAGCAGCATTGAACCAATAGTTGTTGATGACTGGCTGCACAAGATTGGAAGGGATTTGACCACCGCAAACTGCACTGATGCTAAGAAGGTGCGATTTGCCGCACATCAATTGGCTGGACCAACAGCAGCATGGTGGGAGAATTACACAGCCACTTTCCCTGTAGCCAATGTCACTTGGGATCAATTTCAGCAAGCTTTTCGCACTGCCCATGTTTCAACTGGAGCTATGAGCATGAAGAAGCGAGAGTTTCGCAACTTGCGCCAAGGAAATCGTACTGTGGCTCAGTACGTAGATGAGTTTAGTACTCTATATCGTTATGCCCCAGATGATGTGGCCACAGATGCCGCAAAGCAGGAGAGGTTTATGGAAGGGCTGAACGATGAGATGAGCGTATAGTTGATGGTGGCAACCTTCAACAACTACTAGGAGTTGGTAGATAGGGCTCTTATGATTGAAGGGAAGCAGCCGCAGATTGAGAGCCGCAAGAGGAAGTATGGACAAGGAAGGAGTAATTCTGGAGCCCAGCAGAAGCCCCGTTTCACCGCGAATTCGGGAGGATACACCCATAACCATGGAGGCCACAACCATAATGGAGGAAGTTCTCACAACCACAATGGCTCCAAGAATGGGAATGGGAATGGAGCAAATAACAGTCAGAACCGCTCCACTCCATCCACAACCGCCAAGAGGGATTTAAGCCACGGTACATGTTTCAAGTGCGGCGAGAATGGACACTACGCCACGGACTGCCCTGAAGTTAAGAATGGGAATGCAATGGAAGCGCCGGGAAGAAGCCCAACCCATTCAACAAAGGACAAGTGAACCACGTGACCGTGGGGGAGGTTGAAGAGCAACCAGATGCAGTTGTTGGTAAGTTTTTGGTTAAGTCATTTACCGCAATAGTTCTTTTTGATACTGGTGCATCTCATTCATACATTTCAAGGGGATTCATAAATAGACATAAGTTGCCCACCAAAGTCCTTATGACCCCCATGCTAGTAAGTTCACCCGGAGCGGAATATATGGCAAATCAAGGATGTTTTCAGATGCCATTGACCATTGGACGCCATGTTTTTCCCTCAGACTTGATAGTTTGGGAGTCACAAGGATTGGATGTGATACTAGGTATGGATTGGCTATCGATGTATGCAGGGAACATCGATTGTGCTAGTAGGTCTATTTTGCTTACCACCCCGGAGGGAAAAAGGATCAAGTATGTATCTAGGCATTCGCCTAAAAGGACACAAGTACATTCTCTCACGGGAGTTGTTCAGGAGGAAGTGCCTGTAGTAAGGGATTATCTGGATGTATTTACAGAAGAGCTACCAGGCATGCCGCCGGATAGGGATATTGAGTTTTTGATTGAGCTATTGCCTGGCACCAGACCAATATCGAAGAGACCGTATCGGATGCCAGCCAATGATATGGAGGAGATCAAGAAGCAGATTAAGGAGTTATTGGAGAAAGGATTTATTCGCCGGAGTTCATCACCTTGGGGAGCCCCAGTGCTTTTGGTCAAGAAGAAGGATGGATCTTTAAGGATGGTCGTTGATTATCGGGCACTGAATGAAGTGACTATTAAGAATAAGTACCCACTGCCGATTAATGATTTGTTCGACCAACTTCAAGGAGCTAAAGTATTCTCCAAGATCGATCTACGATTAGGATACCACCAGTTGAAGATCCGAGAGAAGGATATCCCTAAGACAGCCTTCACCACAAGGTATGGGCTACATGAGTATACTGTTATGTCGTTTGGATTGACTGACGCCCCTGCCTACTTCATGAGCATGATGAATAAGGTGTTCATGGAGCTCTTGGATTAGTTTGTCGTGGTATTCATTGATGATATTTTGGTGTACTCGAGGAATGAAGAGGAACACGCGGAGCATTTGCGTTTGGTTCTGGAGAAGCTCAGAGAACATCAGTTATACGTCATGTTTAGCAAACACGAGTGTTGGTTGAAGGAAGTTGGATTCGTAGGGCATGTTATATCAGGAGAAGGTATAGCAGTGGACCCCGTCAAAGTGCACGCAGTCACTGAGTGGTTGGCACCCACTTCAGTTGGAGAAATCCGTAGTTTTCTTGGACTCACAGGATATTACCGAAGATTCATAGAAAATTTATCCAAGAATGCAAAACCGATGAAGACATTGTTGAAGAAGGACACACAGTTTTATTGGACTGAAGAGTGCGAAGAAAGTTTCCAGGAGTTGAAGAAACGGTTGACGACAGCCCCGGTGCTGATCTTGCCAGATATACGCAAGGATTTCCATGTGTATTGTGATGCTTCACGCTTAGGACTTGGAGGAGTACTCATGCAGGATTGAAGAGTTGTTTCTTATGCATCTCGTCAACTTAGACCCCACGAGTTGAATTATGCGACACATGATTTGGAGCTAGCAGCAGTTGTGCATGCGCTCAAAACCTGGGGACATTTCTTTATTGGAAATCATTGTGATGTGTACACGGATCACAAGAGTTTGAAGTACACTTTCACTCAGAAGGAGCTGAACCTCAGATAAAGGAGATGGTTGAAACTCATAAAGGATTATGATATGAAGCTGCACTATCACCCAGGAAAGGCCAATGTCGTTGCAGACGCTTTGAGCCGGAAGAGTTATGCAAATACCCTAGTGAAGGGAGGATTGCCAAAGGAGTTAGCGGAAGATCTCAGGGAGCTTCGTTTGGAGATAGTTCCTAGAGGTTTTGTTGCAACATTGGAGGTTCAGTCAACATTGTTGGGAAAAATACGAGAAGACCAGAAGGATGACAAAGAGGTTGCAGAAATAAAGGAAAAGATGAGTGAAGGAAAAGCCAAGGGGTTTCGTGAGGATGAACACGACACCTTGTGGTTTGAGGATCAAATCTATGTGCCCAACAATGTCGAGATCAGGAAATTGATACTGCAGGAAGCACATGATTCACCATACTCGATACACCCCAGAAAAACTAAGATGTATTTGGATTTGAAGGAACGTTTCTGGTGGACGGGAATGAAGAAGGATATTGCCGAGTATGTAGCGGTATGTGATGTATGCTAGAGAGTGAAGGCGGAACATCAGAAGCCAGCTGGATTACTACAGCCTATGCCGATACCCGAATGGAAGTGGGATAAGCTTGGCATGGACTTTATCACCGGATTGCCCATGACCAAATCAGGATATGACTCAATCTGGGTAGTAGTGGATCACTTGACCAAAGTAGCCCCCTTTATCCCTGTGAAAACCACTTATACCAGTGCGAAGTTGGCCAAGATATACATGACCAGGATCGTATGTCTGCACGAAGTTCCGAGGACCATTGTATCGGACAGAGGAACACAGTTTACCTCAAAGTTTTGGCATCAGCTACACCAAACTTTGGGAACAAGGCTGGAATTTAGTACAACTTTTCGCTCGCAGACTGATGGACAGACCGAGAGAGTCAATCAGATTCTGGAGGACATGTTGAGAGCTTGTACGTTAGATTATGGATCTAGTTGGGATGACAATTTGCCCTACGCGGAGTTCTCATACAACACCAGTTATCAGGCCAGTTTGAAGATGGCACCATTCGAGGCATTGTACGGGAAGAGATGTCGAACGCCGTTGATGTGGGATGAAGTCGGAGACAGTCAGTTGTTTGGACCAGACCTGGTCAAAGAGTCAGAAGAGAAGGTTAAGCTGATTCGAGATAAACTGAAGGTAGCTCAGTCCAGGTAGAAGAGTTACGCAGAATCAAAGCGTAAGGAAGTATCCTATGAAATCGGAGACAGAGCGTACCTGAGAGTGTCGCCTCTGCGAGGAGTTAAACGTTTCGAAGCTAAGGGAAAGTTAGCCCCGAGATTTGTGGTACCCTACCGTGTATTGGAACGCAAGGGAGAGGTTGCCTACAAGTTGGAGCTGCCCGAAGGATTGTCAGGAGTTCACGACGTGTTTCACATTTCTCAGCTTAAGAAGTGTCATCCGGAGATGGCTGATATTCCTTTAAGAGACACAGTGCCCCTAGAAGCAATTCAGTTGAATAGCAATTTGACCTACGAGGAGAAACCCGTCAAGATCCTCGAGTTTTCAACCAGAGTCACCCGTAGCAAGGTTATCAAGTTTTGCAAAGTCCAGTGGAGTCACCATACAAAGGAAGAAGCCACCTAGGAACAAGAGGATTATCTACGCAAGGACCACCCACACCTATTCTCTAGCCTAGCCGAATCTCGAGGGCGAGATTCATTCTAAAAGGGGTAGGTTTGTAACATCCCAAATTTTCAATTTTGAATGTTATACATAGATCATATTGCATTTCATATTTTTATTGCATTTGTGCGTGGCGATCCTAAAAAATTCTAAGCAACTCAAGGACCTACGGAGAGAGTTGGGAATTCTACCATTTTCGTATTTGAGTTTTCTCGAATACCGGTACGGGGATCACTTTGGTTTAATTATTTTTCTCCCTAATAATATTTATAATAAAATATATGAGCAGAGATAATATGACTTCTCTAAAATAAAGGAAATATTGGGGGGGGATATTAAAATCACTTTTGGAATTTTATTCGTATTTATTTGCGATTTTATTCGCATAGGGAAAAACGCGCGTTTTTTAAAATTGCATTTAGGTCCGACAAAAATGTTCACTTTGTCCTAAATTTTATTAGAAGACGGTGAAAATTAATTTCAGGATTTTTCGTCGCCGTTTAGTATTTTATTTTTTGAGTTTTTCGGCGTTAGTTTTTTTTAAAGTGAGTCGAATCGACCGGGCCGAAGCCCAGCCGGCCCCGGGCCGCGCCACCGCCTCCGACTCCGACAGGAGTCTGCCGTGCGCCCGGCTCTCGTCGTGGCCGAGTCGGCCACCTCGCCGCCGCCCCCTCCCCCAAGCAAGCCCCCTCTCGGGCCTATATAAGCTGCCGCCCCCTCCCCGTCTCACCTCCACCACCGCCGCCGCTGCGTGCCGCGGCCGAGCCCGCCTCCGCCGTCGCACTGACGCCGCTGCCGCCGTATCCGCCGCACGCCGTATCCGCCACCGCTGTTAGCCGCCACCACCGCCGCTACTGACGCCGCTGCCGCCGTAGTCGCCGACGCCGCCGCCGTTGCCGCCCGCAACCCGCAACCCACCCTGCCGCCCGCAGCCCGCAACCCGCCGCCGATCCATTAAGGCACGGATGGTTTTTTAGACCGTTTGGTTTTAAAAAAACCTAGAATTTTTTTAATAGATTGGTTTGGATTTTTTTTCGGTTTAGTTAGTTAGCGGACGTTCTTCCGGACATTCGTTTCAACGAACGCTGTTCGCCTGTTAGTCACAGACAATGAACGTTCGTTTGTTAGCTTGTTCGTCAGTTTTCTTTTTCGGGGCTTTTTCCGCGATTATTTTCGATCGCGATTTCTGCCCTGATCTGTTTTTAGTTTTTCTTTTCGCTCGAGAGTCGGAATCAGGCGATTCAAAAGCCCAGATCTTCGTCTCGACGTCCTCTTTCCGTTTAACCAACTTGAACAAGGTTTTGCAACTGTTAAAATTTGACTTTAGATCAATCTAGTAAACGGATCTTATTTCTTTTGCAGTATGAGTTTCGTTGCTTCGTTTGATTTGTTTCTTTTTGCAAACCGGAGTTCTTAAGTTGAACTTTCTGGTTAGATCTTCTTATTTGGAGTTTCTGTTTGTGCATCGTTGCTTGTTTGCTTATGTATGCTATTGTTTGCTTGCGATAGAATTCCCGGAGTGCGAAGCGTGCTACTGCGAGTCCCTAGGTTTTGCGAACCATCAGCAAGGCAAGTAACACTTTGATCATACCCTTTATTACCTAGTTTTTTAAGCATTAGATCAAACCCTCACACATTGCATGAGTAGGATCTCTTAACTTGTGGGTCTGGGAAGTAGATTGAGGTAGAACCTGTTACCTGCATTATTTTCAAACCTTGGGAGTTACTTGTACGTCATGCTTATGTTGCTATGCTATGCTCGTAGACATGGTTTGGGTTTGAGAGAATCCATGACAGATGTGTGATGTTAATTAATGGTTCAACTTAAGGTGGCTACTTAAATACACATATGGGTGGATTGGTTGCAGGGCACCTGGAGAACCCAGTGTTATCCTAGGAAATCCCGGGGGTACCGTGTGATTATCCTATGGAATGCCACCCAGACTCAAAGGGGTCATAAAACTATTCATGCTAGAAACTTCCGTGTGCAGCCACAATGCCATTATGGGCTCTGGCATAGTATGAGTAAGTTGTGTGAGCTCGTTCAGTGGTGGACTAGCAGATGTAGGGGAAAGTATGTGTACGGGTCCACCCGGGGTAAAGAGTGAATGCTTCTAAAAGACCGTGTCTCGGTCATCCGTTTCTCAAACACCATGCAGTGTGAGAAATCCAACGGAGGAGATCGAGTCTTGTGGGGAAAAGTGCGCAAACCTCTGCAGAGTGTACAAACTAATCATGATTAGCCGTGTCCCCAGTTATGGACAATCTTGAGTATCTGGTACTTGAATTATTGGTTGATCTCATCACTCTAAAATTAATTTGTTGGGTTAATGATGACTACTTTAATTGCGATTGAGTTGGTAGTACCTTCTCAATTATGTTTCAACTACCATGATAGTTAAAATAAAAGTTATTCCTTTGTTGTAGGGAAAAATTGGCTTTACGCAAAAACGTTAACCATAGAGCCTCCACCAACCAAATATGCATATAGTGTTAGCCTTTATTCCTCTTACTTGCTCTACTGTGTTATCTTGCCAGCATATTCCATGTGCAGACCCGTTTCGGGCTGCAACATGTTACGTTGTAGACTTTTTAGACGAGGAGTAAGACGTGCTAGGTCGTTTGTCATGCACTCAGCTATGCCGTTGGAGTTGATGGACTCACTTATATTCCAAGCCTTCCGCTGTTATTTTGTTAGATGGCCTTATGCCATAGACTTTTGTAATAAGTTCTCTTTTGAGACATTCGATGTAATAAGTGTGTGATTGCAACTCTATTATAAATCCTTCAAGTATTGTGTGTGTCAGCATTACTGATCCAGGGATGATACAGAAACACAGAGACTTTGGTCCATTCGGATCGAGGTCGTTACACCTATATATCAATCTTTACCTCCAGACCATTCCGGAGCACCTCGTCATGTCTGTGATCTCATCCGAGACTCCGAACAACATTTGATCACCAACATACATAACTCATTCAATACTATATCGTCAACGAAACATTAAGCGTGTGGGCCCTACGGGTT
This sequence comes from Secale cereale, assembly GCA_902687465.1. Classification (NCBI taxonomy): domain Eukaryota; kingdom Viridiplantae; phylum Streptophyta; class Magnoliopsida; order Poales; family Poaceae; genus Secale; species Secale cereale. The sequence continues at coordinate 557,678,400 of LR738715.1, read as the reverse complement.
CAAGAACTATGTAGACATTACCGAGACACCTCTTTGGTCAATAACCAATAACGTAACCTGGATGCCCATATTGGCTCCTACATATTTTACGAGGATCTTTATCGGTCGAACCTTATGACAACATACACAATTCCCTTTGTCTGTCAGTATGTTACTTGCCCGAGATTCGATAGTCGGTATCTTTATACCTAGTTCAATCTCGTTACCGACAAGTCTCTTTACTTGTTCCGTAACACATCATCCCGTGACTAACTCATTAGTCATTTGCTTGCAAGGGTTATTATGATGTGTGTTACCGAGAGGGCCCACAGATACCTCTCCGATACTCGGAATGACAAATCCTAATCTCAGTTCATGCCAACCCAACAAGACACCTTTGGAGATACCTGTAGAGCATCTCAATTCATGAGTGGTACTACCGCTGTGAGATAGTTGTACTACTGCTTGTGGTGATAGGCGGTACTGCCGCTCTGGACCAGTGGTACTACCGCTGGTGCCTTCCTTATGCCACATCCGCTAAAACGGAAAACTCCAATGAGGCGGGAAGGAGCTGGGGGTGAGGAAAGATCTGTACATGTTGATTCCACCCTAACCTCTCTGATACGGACCCCCTCTTGATAGTACGGTGTTCCCTACGACTCAAGTCCACCAAAAAGAGAAACGAAGGGAACAACACCATCTTATCTTTAAACACCGAGTGGTAGAAATCATCTCGTGCCTTATAGATGAATATCTGAAACAATCAATGCACACGATTAGTCTATAAAAGCATTGCCATCAATCACCAAAACCACTTGGAGAGAGACATGCACTAACAATCTCCCCCTTTTTGGTGGATTGCTGACAACACGGAATTTGCATAGAGATAAGACAGGAGAATAAGCAAACCCCAAAGACTAAAAAATATAGACGGGCTCCCCCTAGATGTGTGCACTTAATTAGAAGTGCCTTTGGAATGCAAAGTACACACATTATGATCTACACTCCCCCTATGTTTTATGGCCTAACAACACTTGCATATAGAAAAAGAGACATATGAGCAAGGATGCAAGGAGGTAGTAAGAGAGTAAAATAGAATCATAAGATGAGCATGCAACTCACATACTACCAAGGTACTAGACACGCATAAGATATAATAAGATTGCATAGCATATGTCTTACACCATAAGATAGGAATGTCAGGTCTCGTAAGCACACACAAACAACTGATAAAAGAGTTCACGAGAGAAAAGCAAAGACACAACAAATGCCTAAACACTCTCCCCTTTGGCATCGAGATGCCAAGAAGAGAGAGAAAACACCAACGGTAAAAGGTGATAGCAACTCCAGAGAGCACCCTCCTCACAGCCCCGCGTGGTCGCCCGCAGCTCCGTCGTCGGCAGAGGCAGGCTGGCCAGTCTCTGAATCGGTCCACAGGCAGTGCTGAGCGATCCATGCCTCCTCATCAATGACTCTATCCTCAGATGCACTGGTAACCTCAACACAAAGCTGACGCATAAGCTTCTTTTGACGACTGTGAGACTTCTTCTGATACACATGAGCCATATACTGCCCATGGGACTCCATGGAGAACAAATTATTCATCTTGAGCTTGAGCTTCTTAGCCTAAGAGGGCTCAACACTAGGATGCACATCATCATCATCATCATCATCTTCGGCCTTAGCCGCATCAGCTCTAGAAGGAATCGCAAACTCAAGAATGGGAGTGTTCTAGTCACTGGTCTCCAGCATGACAGTCAGATATGTGTGTTCCCATGCCTTCTCAATAAGCAACATCAGGTAGGGGCCATAGATGAGGCACTTACGCTCAGTAATGGCAGAGTGGAGTTCAGACCACATGACATGAGAGATATCCAAGGACTCTCTTGTGTTGGCCTCCTTCTCATGCTGGCAGGAGAGCAACATGTCCACTAAGTAGGAAGGAACCATATCCAAGTTCCCAATGCGAGGGAAAATGGTGTTCCTGAAGATGCGACGAAGGATATCCAGAAAGGGAAACAATTCATAAGTCTTCTTCTGTGTCTCGGGGTTTACCTTCACAGTGTTGTACTCCCAAAGTGCTTGTTTGTGAGTGGAAGTAGATTTTTGATGAGGACGAAAGCCAACTAGGTTGTCAAAACCCTGATCTTCAACACCCAAAAGTTCCATGAATGCCTTCCACTTGACTGAGAGAGTTGTGCCATTTTTCATCCAATTAAGAGACCTTTCTTCATCAGTGCCGAGATGGACCATGGCATAAAAATAAGCCACCAAGTCCGCATCAAAATCCTTGTTGAAAGACTTGAGCTCAAGGATGTTTAACTGACTACACATGTAAAGAGCCTCGCCAAAATAGGCCATATCCTTCTTCAAGTACTCAATGTCGATGGAACGAACATCAAAATAGAGATGCTTCTTAGCTTTGAGCACATTGAAGTACATAGACCACTGAAACCTGTTCCGGAAGGGGCGGTTGACAAGAGTTGGATCTTGATCTTGAGCATATGGGTTGCGGCGATGAGCCACACAGAACTCCTTGGAGGACATCTCTGTCACGGACTTGATCTTCTGCTTGGGCTTGCTGGCAACTTGCTTGGACGACGGTTGTGGTTGAGATAAAGGAACACTTGAAGATGCACCTACTACCTCAGAAGTGCGATAGCGCTTGGACCCAGTACGCCCGGGGTTGACATGGCGAAGGGGGGGATAAGAAGTGCCATCAGCTAGAACCACACACACCAAAAAGAAAGCAACAAAAACACAATCATAAGCTAGCAGAAAAGGCAACAAAGATCAAAGTTTTGTAGGAGGAATATGGAGACTGGCATCCCAGCGGTAGTACCGCGACAAGGTAGCGGTAGTACCACCTCAAACGGTAGTTTTCGCTCCAGGAGAGCGGTAGTACCGCCCGAGATGGAGGACGCGGGTTTGACTACTGCCGCGGCCAACTCCGGTACTACCGGGGGTTCCAAATTCGAAATTACTCCTACCAAACTCCAGTCGAGCAGTCTAGCCGCCTACAACATCCTACTCAAGCCTCGATTTGGCCAAGAAAATGGATGAATGCTAATTCTATTGCCCCAAAAGCCTAGATCTGAAAATTAGAAGCAAAAAAGAGAAGAATGGGGGCAATACCGGCATCCATGCCAAGAGGGAGAGGTGGGGATCGGTTCCACCGGGTGGAGTTGCAAGGGACGGCCCGGAGAAGGAGGCCTTGCAGTGACCTCCCGCGGCGAGTCCGTCGCTGGGAAAGAGAGGAACGAGTAGGGAGAGGTGAATGGGTGTGGTGGAGAAAGAAAACTCCCCCTGCCCGTTATAACCCCCCGCAGTCCCACCTCGCAGCGGTAGTGCCGCTCGGGCGGGCGGTAGTACCACTTTATGCCACTAAGCGGTAGTATCGCCCGTCCTCAGCGGTAGAACCGCCTAGAACGAGCTCGATAAGACAGAAAAAGAGGCTTTGCAAAAATAAGATACCGAGACGAGACGAGGGTGCAACATAAAGGCAAAAGCACAACAAGGAGCCAAAAAAAACACCCAGGGAGAGACAAGAGACAAAATCCAACTAGAACACAAACCAAACCAAACACACACCTCTCAAGGAAAGGGCGGTGGCCAAGACCACCTATGTTTGAGTCAAGTGGTATGGTACCGCGAAGATTTTAACCTTGAGCCCATGACCAGAACTCATCTTTGGAACACAAGCACCATAAAAATGGCTAATGTGAAAGACTTGATCGATTTATACATAATGGGGGGAGGGAGAGTTCATTGAGAGAACAACACCCCCCTATGTCCATGTGTGATGCCCCCGATTTGACCGTACACTAATCATGCACGCAAATGTGTACGACCAAGACCAGGGACTCACTGGAAGATATCACAACACAACTCTAGACACAAATTAAAGATCATACAAGCTTCATATTACAAGCCAGGGGCCTCGAGGGCTTGAATACATAAGCTCAATCATAAATGAGTCAGCGGAAGCAACAGTATCTGAGTACAGACATAAGTTACACAAGGTGCCATAAGATGGCTCGCACAAACATGGATACAGATCGAACATGCACAACCTCCTGCTTGGGATCCTCCTAAGCTAGTCCTGGTCATCGGCAGACTCCACGTAGTAGTAGGCTCCGGCGGGGTAGTAGTAGTCGTCGGCAATGGCATCTGGCTCCTGGGCTCCACCATTCGGTTGCATCATTCGAGAAGAAGGGACAAAATGGGGAAAAGGGGGAGCAAAGAAACCGTGAGTACTCATCCAAAGTACTCACAAGCAAGGATTTATTGAAAAGGGGGAGCAAAGCAACCGTGAGTACTCATCCGAAGTACTCGGAAGCAAGGATCTATACTACGTATGCAATGGTAACAATGATATGTTGAATATCTTTGGACTGAACTACAGAATGCCAGAATAAGAGGAGGATATATATAGCTAATCATGTCGAAGACTACGCTTCTGGCAGCCTCCATCTTGCAATAGTAGAAGAGAGTAGATGGTAAGTTCACCAAGTAACATCGTATAGCATAATCCTACCCGGTGATCCTTCCCTCGTCGTGCTGTGGAAAGCAATCACCGGGTTGTATCTGCCACTTGAAAGGGTGTGTTTTATTAAGTATCCAGTTCTAGTTGTCATGAGATCAGAATACAACTCTGGGTCATCCTTTCACCGAGGGACATGACTATTCGAATAGATAAACTTCCCTGCAAGGGTGCACCACATTACCCAACACGCTCGATCCCTCTAGCCGAGCACACTTTCTTGGGTCATACCCGGCCTTGGAAGATCAACACGTCGCAGCCCTACCTAGGCACAACATAGAGGCACGCCAGTCTAAATCCTAAGTGCGCGGTGGTCTGGTCCCATCACCCGTTGCACACCTGCACGTTGCGAGGGCGGGCGGTGAGCAGACCTGGTGTCGGGGCGAAACGACACTTATGGGATCACTGGAATCCCTTCTACGGTTGGCGGGCGCGAGGTTGTGCAAAGAGCGGGTCTAAGAGTCAGCACATCAATTGTTTACCCAGGTTCGGGCCGTGAGGATGCGTAATACCCTAGTCCTGCTTTTGTGTATATTGGAGTGTTCTTGAGTTCTTGAGCTAGCTACCATCCCTGTCAAGCTTTCCGGAGTCCGAATCCTTCTCTAGTATGCCGCGGGCCTCCTTTTATAGTCCAAAGGGGCTGCCATAGTGGCACACAGGAGGTGGAAAGGTGTACAGTGCATAGGCTTATCCTATGCCATTACGAGACAAGACGCATTAAATGCGCTGCTTAGGTGTCTATTTGCTTTATCGGGGACGAAAAAGAAGCCCGTCCTCTCCATGGCTGCTCCGTCTAGTCACGACGCGTGTCCAAGCCAGCGAGCCAGGCAGCTGAGGTGGTGTGGTGGTAGGGTCTTCACGAAGATCTGCATGCCACCACACAGGTGCTTGGTTAGCTGGCCCAGGAACCACGTATCGCCACGTGGGTGCCTGCCTGGGCTAGTGGGTCTGCCGCTGAGCCAGGGCGACTACGGGGCGGCAAGGGCTTACCACGGATCTGCTCCTGGCAAGGGTCTTGCCGGGGCCTGTGTGAGTGTCCTTCGGCAAGAGGCTTGCCGAAGCTCCGGGGTGTCTTCGGCAAGGAGCCTTGCCGGGGCCTCGTGGGCATCCTCGGCAAGGAGCCTCGTGATCGCCGTGTCTTCTGGTTCTTATCTTGGGAGTCATATACCTTTGTCTTCACAAAGATCTGCATGCCATCACGTGGGCGCTTCTCGAGCCTTGGTTCCAATGTTGTTGATGACGTTGGATCTCCTAGGCTCAAGAGCGGCTGCGACGGAAGCGTTTGGGTGAATCACCCCAGCAAGGGTTCTTGCCGGGGGTGCGTAGGCCGCCCCAGCAAGAGTCTTTGTCGGGGGGAGCCTGTCTCCTTACTTGGTCTTCTTGTGCCACCGTCTTGGTATTGCGTTGGTAACTTTGTGTCTCTAGCTTCCCTCCTCTACTTTCTCATGCGTGGTCGTAGGCACGGCTCTGACTGCCCGTGCACAAGTAAGGGGTAAAAAGAGAGCCACTATTTTTGTACACCGACAGGAGCCCCCGGGCCTGGGCTATTCATAAGCGCAACGCGTTGTTGGGATAGGCCCAGAACAGTGCGCGGGCAGTAGGGTTGGATTCTTTTTATTGCCGTAACTCCTCCGGTGGTGATACGTCCAAAACGTATCTATAATTTCTGCTTGCTCCATGCCCTTTTTGTGTGATATTGCTATGATATTTATGCACTTCCATACACTTTTGATCATATTTGTACTAACCTACTAATGATTGCAAAAGTGCACAATGTTCTTGTTTTACACTTTATTGTGTAGGAATTACTTGGAAATCGACAAAAACGCAAAAGGAGTCGTATTGGAGTAGGACTCTGACTTTCCTGAAATCTGTCTGAGAACGTTTTTTAAAGATGGTCACGTTCCGTCCCGAAGACGACGTCAAACGGAAAAAGTCTAGTTGCGAAAGTTGTGGGGAATTTCGAGGCGATGCTTCTGGATATAAAATTCGTCCAAATCAGAGTCCGGACGGCCGAGTAAAGCCCGTTTTACTGAGGCCCAAAATCTGATGATGGGAATCCGAGAGTCTATATAAAGAGAGAAAACCTAGGTCACCAAGGGCCACGAATTTTCCTCCTCCCGAGCCGCCGTCTTGGAGGGGAGGACCAGCACCATTGCAGCACCATCCACAAGGAAGAAGGGGGGCCAAGGAGTCGCTGCCCCCTAGGGCCGCCGTCGCCGCCTCCGTGGCTGCCGCCGGCCATCTCCTCCTCGCGGGGCTGCACCTCTCCATCAACACCATCATCAACCTCCTCCTCACCATGTCCATGCGTGAGTAGTCTTCTCCGGGGCCGAGGGCTCGTACGTGTAGCTATGTGGTTATCTCTCTCTCCCATGATGTGATCATCGTTGTGATCATAGGCTATGTTAATCTAGGGTGATCCCATGATGTTTCCCCTTCCTCTATGTATTGGATTGATGTACTCACTTGTCTTTATCTAGTATAATCCCCAAGACCAAGGTGACAGCGGTCTATTGGACATGGATTAGAAAAATATTTTCATGAGTGATTTCCTCTCTTGTGTGTTGATTGAAGATTGAGAGTCTCTTGGTGCTTGTCTTTGACTATCCTTTAGATATGTTGTGGTGATTGTGGGACTCTCTTTGGATGGCCGCGGTGACATTGGAAAATCCTTAGATTGAGAACTATGAACTTTGAGGTGTGCTTTTGTAGCCCTACATAATTCTCGTCCTCTCTTGACCACGAAGGAATGACCTCCGGGTGCGTCTCCATTGCATGTTTTATGGGAAATATCATGTGATTCGATTATGTTAATGTTGTTGGGAGTTGCCACTAGTGAAAGTATGATCCCTAGGCCTTGTTTCCACCATTGCAATACCATTTGTGCTCACGTTTACCACTTGTTTGCTTGCTGCACTTTTTATTACAGATTTATATCACTTTATTTTGCCACCCATATCACTTGTCATTTAACATCTCTTCGGCGAACTAGTGCACTTATACAACTCCTAGTTGTATTAGGTGTGTTGGGGACACAAGAGACTTCTTGTATCTTAGTTGCAGGGTTGCTTGAGAGAGACCATCTTCAACCTCTACTTCCCTGAGTTCGATAAACCTGAGGTCCTCCACTTGAGGGAAATTGCTGCTGTCCTACAATCATCTGCGCTTGGAGGCCCAACATAGTCTACAAGAGTAGAAGCGTGTGTAGACATCAAGCTATTTCTGGCGCCGTTGCCGGGGAAGTGAGTGCTTGAAGGTATATCTTTAGATCTTGCAATTAAATCTTTTTGTTTCTTGTTTTTATTTTCACTAGTTTTGCTTAATGGAAAACAACAAAAATATGAGAAAGCTTTATAAGCTCTACCTTGAACTTGGACATGATGTGTTCGAAGAGAAAATTAAAAAACCTTTGGAACTTTATTTGCATAACAATCATGATGGTGGTGATGTTATTAGTATGTTTTTATTTAATATCAATATTGCTAATGACATGGAAAGCTCTAAGCTTGGGGATGACACGTTTGATGAACATGATATTTTTAGTCCCCCAACTTTTGAGGAGAAAATTTACTTTGATGATACTATGCCTCCTATATATGATGATTACAATGATGAATATGATATTTTCAGTCCACCTACTATTGAGGATAAAATTTATTATGATTATGATATGCCTCCTAAATACGATGATTACCATGATGATTATGATAGTCTTACTCTCACTATTCCTAATAAGAAAGATTTTGCTTATATGAAAAGCAATGACACTTTTATGCTTTTGGATCATGGAAATAATGCCTTATGTGATAGTTATATTGTTGAGTTCATCCATGATGCCACTGAAATTTATAATGAGAGAGGGAGACATGGTTCTAAATATCTTAATAATAAGAAGTTTCCTCTCTTTATGTTGAAGGTTTTGAAGGTGCACTTGTTTTGTCTTCCTATGCTTATTGCTTTGTGCTTCAAAGAATTATTCTATTGCAATATTCCTATGCATAGGAAGCATGTTAGGCTTAAATGTGTTTGGTATTTGCTTCTTGATGCTCTCTTTTGTTCTTCAACTCTTATTCCTACGAGAGCATCATTAAAGTCTTATGCCTAGCTTAAAGGCATAAAAGGAAGCGCTTTTGGGAGGCAGCCCACATGAATAAAATTTTATTTTGCTTTTGTTGTGTCTTGATGTTGTTACTACAGTAGCATCATCATTGTATCTTTGCTTTTCAACTTTGTGCCAAGTGTAGCCTCTGATTGCAAGAAAGTTCAAAAGTTGTGACGTGCTGTCCAGGAAACAGATTCTGTCCTTGGATAGAACAATTCGTACAAAATCACCAGATCATCTTTTTGGTCTGAATTTTTTCGACAGCGTGCTCTATACAATTGTCTTTCGTGCGTCTGTTCTGAGTTTTTTGATTAGAGTTGCAGAAGTGCCCCGAAATAATCATTTACTACCTGCTGGTCTGTTTTTCACAGATTCTGTCCTGTTTTGCCTTTCCTTCATTTTGCAAACCTTGAGCTTGCTTTTTCTTTGCAAAAACCTTTTGGCAATCTTGAGAAACAGTAGACCTTCAAGAATATCCTTATATACAGCAAGGAACAATTATTTTATTATGGGTACTAACCTCGTTAATCAGATTATGATGAGTTATGTATGAAGGCAGTTTTCAAGTGTGCGAGGGAAGATGATAAAAAGATTCAGGAGTGTCAAACGCTCAAGCTTGGGGATGCCCCCATGCACCCCCAAGAAATATTCAAGGAGACTCAAGCGTCTAAGCTTGGGGATGCCCCTGTGCATTCCCTTCTCCATCAACATTATCAGTTCGTCTTTTGTTCCACTATATTTTTATCACTTCATGTGTTATGTGCTATGCTTGGAGCGTCTTTCATTTTAACTTTCCTTTTTAGTTTTCTTTAGCTTTTCATAATGAGTTGGAACTCAGCTTTCTTTGTGTGGGAGAGAGACACGCTCCACTTCAACCTAGAACACAACATAGAATTTTCATGTCTATCTTTGATGTGTATGTTCTTGGTCTTTCAATAGCTACTATCATGCTCAACTCTTAGTTTTCATGCTTATCTTTTTAAAGAGCTTTTGTTTAGTTGGTTGCTTGAACTCTCTTTAGTTATCATGCTTATCTTATTAAGAGAGTTTGCTTCTGTTGCATTGGTCTATATGTCTATGATAAAAATGCTACGTGCATAATGGTGCTTAGTAGTTCATGTTTTCTTATGGTTAGTCTCAAATAGCTGGGGGGTTCCCAATGTGTTATTGGAGTACCAACATGATTTGTCTGCCTATGATGTGGTATGGTTTAGTAATATCTTCCTTCAAGAATTTATTTAGATTGACTTGACGTATGCTCACGGATATTTAAGACTGTAAAGAAAGTCTGTCAAGCCTTGATGATCTTTTATTTTTGAGTAGCGATATAACTTCCATGCCTGATTCAATTTGCTTTGTCGCTCTGCATGATTATGACCGTCATTGCTCTCTTAGTTGGTCGCTCCCAGTCTTTTGCTAACCTCCACCTGTACTAAGTGGACTGACTGCTTGTGCATCCAAATTCTTTTAAACCAGTTATGCCATATGAGTCCACCATACCTTCCTATACATGGTATTTACCTGCCATTCCTAACGAAGACTTTCATGTACCTTCTCGAAATTATTCAAAAAAGCATTCCTATTTTGTGCCTCTATTTTAGTTCATGAGGAAGTAGTAGTTAATTCATGATCTTTTTAAGTTGGACAAGCTTCACCCCGGGATTGCATGTCTAATGTGCAAACCCATAATACGAGAAGGAACTGGTAAAGAGTGCGCCCGGCTCAAAAATAATATAACAAACAAACCCTCCTTCACGCTTTGTTCATGAGAAATCAGAAAACTTTGGCAGTGATAAACAAAGGAGATTAAGAGGATGTGATCGTCATCATTCGGGAGCCGTTCCTCGAAACTTGTCCATCTCAAGAAGTGATTGAGTTGTCTGCTAGCATTCATTGACGAAACATGCATATCTAAAAAATAATTATTACCTCTGTTTTTAAAACCAAGAGCTCTGGTACATGCTTTGTCTTTGTTTCCGACCACGGGTTTTCAATCTTGCCAACAAAAGCCACGGTTCGAGAGTCTCCACCTTATTTTAAAGCACCAACTACTGAGAGCATGATTGTCATTCTGAGTGTAATGTGCATTGTCCCAAAGTAGCATTGTCTTTTGCATGATTATGATATCGTTTATTCTGAAATTATTGTATCTAGTCATCACTTAAACCTTGGAGGTGCCCCTACATTTATGTTTTGCTTCACTAAAGGGGGCAAGCGAGATATCACTTTATCATATTTGCACATCATGCTCATTACAAATCCATTTGATGTTTCAGTATCATATTGTAAAACTTTCAGTTCTTTGTGATTTTCTCATGAGGCAACTTAATTACTACAGATTCATTGTCTCAGTAAGCTTTTGTCATGTGACTATGAAAAGTCCTTATATGGTTAATAGCATGTCACCACATAAATTATGCTTGTTATCATTTACCTACTCGAGGACGAGCTGGAACTAAGCTTGGGGATGTGGTGGTTGTGCTTCCCCATGATCTGTGCTGACGTGGGGGGTTGTGCATGGGGTGATTGCAGCATGCTCGCGTCATCTCGTGGTTCCAAAAATAGTAAAGAGGCGGTTTGCGCTCTCCTCATAAAGAATAGAGGAAGTCGTGCGGGTGCGACTCATTTCTAAGTGGACTCAGGTTGCCCCACGATCACGGGGCGCGAAACGATCATACCACGCGTCGTCCGAGTCCCGATCCGCCCGCCACGTACCCCTCATGCATTGGGGAGGGCAGGCGGTAGACGCAGAGGGCGCAAGCATTAACGCCGAGGTGGGGGACCGGGCATCGCTGATGGGAGTAGCGGGTCGGTCTTGTTTCCTTGTGCCTCCGGCGTTTGGACTAGTTGATTTGGGTGGTCGCCCTTCTATAAGGAGGGGAGGAAAGGGATGATGCTTTTCACCCCTTCACTCATCTTCTCCCTGTTTGATTCCCTCCCTCCTCAAGGTATGCCGAGAGGGCGTGGCCACGGCCGTGCCTATGCGGAAGCGACCAGGTCGTCTCCCCGTCAGAGGGCGGCGGCGGTCAAAGAGGAGCCGGATGCCCAAGATGAGGGGCATGCTAGAGGCAGAGGTGCCGGCCGGGGTCGTGGTAGGCGAGGCGGTCGAGGCAGAGGAAGACGAGGTCGGGGGAAACCCGCGCCGTCATCATCTCAGTCTTCATCTCCTTCGTCGTCTCCTCCCGCCTCCCCACGTGGCCATGTCAGGGACACGACGCTGGAGTTCATCTTGCAACTGCGCGAGCCGCCGGGCAATTGCCTCCGCCTTCCTGAAGTTCGCGAGGGTGCTGGAGGTCGATCAGCCATCAAGGCTGAGGCTTCACATGGATGGGTGTTGCCATGGTGCCATGTGAGTGAACACCAAGTTTCCCACCCCTCACGTGATGCTCCTCGGCCGGGGGTGGAAAACCTTCACACGTGCCCACTTCTTGGTGAAGGGGCACGTCCTCTGCTTCAGGCTAGCGGAGAGCGATCCGCTCTTGTCAAAGTCTTCGAGTGCTCGGGACACAGGCTAGGGTGATGTGTGGAGAACTCGACCGACGATGAAAACTCCTCCCCGAGCGAGAGCGATGGGGAGGACAGCGGCAACGACGACGAGGGCAGCGGGCGGGAGGATGATGGGTCTGACTAGGTGGAGGATATGCCGCCCCTGGCCAGTGCCGGCAGCACCATCATCTGCACCGCCAGCCCCTCAAACTTCTCAGGGTCACCCCCTTGGGTGGCTGGCGCTGGGAGGCCGGAGAAGACGAAGAAGGTGGGCGGTGGTCGTCATGTCGGAGTATGCGAGAGTCAACTCGCGCATTGCCGGCCCGCTGCCTCATCTTTCGGCTCCTCTCCCGGTGCCATCATCGCCAGCCTTCTTCGGGACGGCCACCGGGATGTTCTCTTGGTGCTTTCTCCTGCTCGCGCTTCGCCTAGGCGCTCCTTTTGCCCTTCACCACCTTGTTCCATTTCCTGAGAGAGGGACAAGAAAGGGATTACGGGCATCTTATCTCTTTTTAGTTTTTAAGCCTACAGGCCTTTGTAAGATTTAAAATCTTGTAACCCCCTTGCTCATGTATGCATTCCGTACGAATTGTACTTGTTTACGACATATTAATGAAGAGAAGGGTGTTTGCCAGGTTCGTTCATGTGCAGGAAAGAGCCACACCAAGGAACGGATCCTTTTTATCATAAGATAAGCAATGTGTCCCGGCAACAAGCCTTGCCGTCCCTTCCCTGCCCCATCACTGTATTCGCACCCTTGGCAGAAATAGTAATAGGGTAGGGTTAGGCCATTCGCTTGTTCCCTTTCCATCACACTACTACCAAGCCCCGGTCCAAGACAAAGCTTGTCGGACACAGGGAAAAAGGGAGCACGATGGCGTAAGAGCGAACGAAGCCTCGTACGTCCAAGTTCCATACGGAAAGGAAGGAGCGGGGGATGAAAGACTTATCTGGTTCTGTAGCTCCCGACAACCTCGTCTTGTCGTGGCTTGACCCTTGGTCGTGCAGCCCTCAGCCCCCTTTCTTCCAAACGGTTCAGCAAGGACGCCCATGGATCCTACGAACAAGAGGACGGAAAGGAAACAGAGAGACGCAAACTCAACCTCTATGCTAGGGGTTAGCCGCTGTGAAGCACTATCAACCCTAATAGAGAAAGCAACTCAACCTAGCATGCATGCTAGAACTTAGGGCGCCAGCGTTTCATTTATTTATGCTAGAACTTCGGCGTTAACTTGTTGAAATTCTTAGCCGACTGAACATGCTGAAGAACAAGGTCGCCTTCCTTAAAGCTTCGGGATGAACCTTGCGGCTATGATAGCGGCGCAAGGCTTGCTGGTAGCATGCTGCTTGCACAGCCGCTCGAAGATGATCTTCCTCGAGGAGCGTTGCATCATCTTGCCCAGTCGCTCTTGCTCAAGCTCATCATAAGCGAGCACTCGGGGTGACCCCTATGTGAGTTATGTGGGGAGAACAGCTTCCGCCCCATAAATGAGGAAGAAGGGTGTCTGTCCGGTGGCTCGATTTGGTGTCGTCCTGATTGACCAAAGAACCACCGGTAATTCATCAATCCAGGACCTTCCGCACTTGGGTAGCCTGCCAAAAGTCCTTGTCCAGAGGCCCCGCAGTACTTCAACATTTGCCCTTTCTACCTGGCCGTTGCTTCGAGGATGCACAATAGAAGCAAAACAGACCTTGCCGCTGAGGTCTTGACTATATTGCATGAAGGTGTTGCTTGTGAACTGCGTACCGTTGTCGGTGATGATTCTGTTTGGTACACCAAAACGGAAGACCAGGCCCTTGAAGAATTTGACGGCCGATTGTGCTGTCACCTTTCTCACTGCTTCCACCTCTGGCCACTTTGCAAACTTGTCTATTGCTACGTACAAGTACTCAAAGCCCCCGACAGCACGGGTAAAAGTGCCCAATATGTCGAGCCCCCAGACCGAGAATGTCCAGTGATAACCCACAAGTGTAGGGGATCGCAACAGTTTTCGAGGGTAAAGTATTAAACCCAAATTTGTTGATTCGACACAAGGGGAGCCAAAGAATAGTCTTAAGTATTAGCAGCTGAGTTGTCAATTCAACCACACCTGGAAACTTAGTATCTGCAGCAAGATAGTTTAGTAGCAAAGTAATATGATAGTGGTGGTAGCAGCAATAAAAGTAACGATAGTGTTTTTGTAGTTTTTTGATAATAGCAACGGTAAAGTAAAGAGGCAACTAGTAATATAGGTAAAGCTCGTACGCATTAGATCGGTGATGGGAAATTACATCGGATGCAATTCATCATGTAGAAGTTATAACCTAGGGTGACATAGAACTAGCTCCAGTTCATCAATGCAATGTAGGCATGTATTCCGAATATAGTCATACGTGATTATGGAAAAGAACTTGCATGACATCTTTTGTCCTACCCTCCCGTGGCAGCGGGGTCCTATTGGAAACTAAGGGATATTAAGGCCTCCTTTTAATAGAGAACCGGACCAAAGCATTAACTCATAGTGAATACATGAACTCCTCAAACTATGGTCATCACCGGGAGTGCTCCCGATTATTTTCACTTCGGGGTTGCCGGATCATAACACATAGTAGGTGACTATAGACTTGCAAAATAGGATCAAGAACACACATATATTCATGAAAACATAATAGGTTCGGATCTTAAATCATGGCACTCGGGCCCCAATGACAAGCATTAAGCATAACAAAGTCATAGCAACATCAATCTCAGAACATAGTGGATACTAGGGATCAAACCCTAACAAAACTAACTCGAATACATGATAGATCCCATCCAACCCATCACCGTCCAGCAAGCCTACGATGGAATTACTCACACACGGTGGTGATCATCATGGAATTGGTGATGGAGGAAGGTTGATGATGATGATGGCGATGATCTCCACTCTCCGGAGCCCCGAACGGACTCCAGATTAGCCCTGCCGAGAGAGATTAGGGCTTGGCGGTGGCTCCGTCTCGTGAAACGTGATAATTCCTTCTCTCTGATTTATTTCTCCCCGAAACGGAAGGTATAGGACCTGGGGGTACGTCGGTGGAGCATCGAGGGGCCCTCGAGGCAGGGGGCATGCCCTGGGAAGGGGGGCGCGCCCCCCACCGTCGAGGACAGGCCGTGGCCCCCTCGGTATGGATCTTCTTGCAGGAATTTTTTATATTTTCTGAAATAATTCTCCGTTGATTTTCAGGCGATTCCGAGAACTTTTTATTCTGCACAAAAAGAACACCATGGCAGTTCTGTTGAAAACAACATCAGTCCGGGTTAGTTCCATTCAAATCATGCAAGTTAGAGTCCAAAACAAGGGCCAATCGGGTGACTATAGACTCCGCCAAGCTTAAACCTTTGCTTGTCCTCAAGCAATTCAGTTGATAAACTGAAAGTGATAAAGAAAAACTTTGACAAACTCTGTTTGCTCTTGTTGTTGTAAATATGTAAGCTAGCATTCAGGTTTTCAACAAGATCATGAACTAACCACATTCACAATAACTTTCAGGTCTCAAGACTACTCACATCAATGGAATAATCAGCTAGCGAGCAATAATAATAAACCTCGGATGACAACACTTCTCAAAACAATCATGATATGATATAACAGGATGGTATCTCGCTAGCCCTTTCTGAGACCGCAAAACATAAATGCAGAGCACCTTTAAAGATCAAGGACTGACTAGACATTGTAATTCATGGTAAAAGAGATCCAGTCATGATCATACTCAATGCAAATTAATAGTAATACATGTAACGACAGAGGTGCTCTCCTAGTGGTGCTTTTTGATAAGAGGATGATGACTCTGCATAAAAGTAAATAGATATTCCCTTCGCAGAGGGAAGCAGGGATTTCTAGAGGTGCCAGAGCTCGATTTTTAAATAGATATTGAATAACATTTTGAGCGGTATACTTTCATTGTCAACATATCAACCAAGAATCTCAATATCTCCCATGCTACGCACATTATAGGCGGTTCCCAAACAGAATGGTAAGTTTATACTCCCCCAACCACCAACAAGCACACTCCACGGCTAGCCCGAAACAACGGGTACCGTCCAAACCAGCAACAGCCCTGGGGGAGTTTTGTTTAATCATTATGATTTTGAGCATGGGACTGGGCATCCCGATTACCAGCCATTTTCTCATGAATGATGAGCGGAGTCCACTCATCGTGAGAATAACCGACCTAGCATGGAAGATATAGATAGCCCTAGTTGATACATGAGCTGTTCGAGCATACAAAACAGAATTTCATTTGAAGGTTTAGAGTTTGGCACATACAAATTTATTTGGAATGGCAGGTAAAATGCCGCATATAGGAAGGTATGATAGACTGATATGGAACAACTTTGGGGTTTATGGAAGTGGATGCACAAGCAGTATTCCTGCTTAGTACATGTGAAGGCTAGAAAGAGACTGGGAAGCGACCAGCTAGAGAGCAACAACGGTCATGAACATGCATTAAAATTAATCAACAAACAATGCAAGCATGAGTAGGATATAAATCACCATGACCATAAATATCGTGAAGGCTATGTTGATTTGTTTCAACTACATGCGTGAACATGTGCCAAGTCAGATCACTTAAATCATTCAAAGGAGGATACCACCCATCATACCACATCACAACCATTTTAATATCATGTTGGCACGCAAGATAGACCATTATAAACTCTCAGCTAATTAAGCATGGCATAAGCAGCTATGATCTCTCATTGTCATTGCAAACATGTTTCATTCATAACAACCTGAATCAAGAACAACGAGCAATCATATTTACGAAAATAAGAGAGGTCGAGTTCATACCAGCTTTTCTCATCTCAATTAGTTCATCATATATCATCCTTATTGCCTTTCACTCGCACGACCGAACGGTGTGGATAATAATAATAGTGCATGTGCATTGGACTAAGCTGGAAACTGTGGGCATTTAATACAAGAGAGAAGACAAGGTAATATGGCTCAAGGTTAAATCAACAACAAAGCATATGAGAGCCACTAAGAATTTTCAATCTTGGTCTTCTACTCTTAATCCCTAGAGAAAATAAAAGAAACTATTTACATGGGAAAGCTCCCAACAAGCAAAAGAAGAACGGGAAATCTTTTTGGGTTTTCATTTTTTGGTTACTACTACAACAAGCAAAGAAAGTAAACTAGCTAGAAGCTACAAATATTTTTTTTGTTTTTCTGGGTTTTTCTAGCACCCAAGAAAAAGACTAAGAAAAAGAAATTGAAACTAAGCATGGATGGTACAGTGAAGGTATGAGCACTGACAACCAGAATATGTGTGTGAACATGAATGTAAGTTGGTGTGAAACACGTACTCCACCAAGCTTAGGCTTTTGGCCTAAGTTGGTCTATGGCCAGTACTGGCCCGACGGATATCCAAAGTTGTAGTTGGGGTCGTACTGAGATGCAGCAGATGCTGCATGCTGAGCTATAGCTCGAAGGCGGGTTGCCTCCGTCATGTTATAATAGGCATTTGCCTCCTCCATAGTTATAGTGTATCTTCCTTTTTCCTGAAAGTTAAACAAAGTAGGGGCAGGAAGAACAATAGGGATGGCATGCTGTCGGTTAAAGATTAGTCGATATTTGAGATTTTGATTATCCCACTCTATAAACCGGTGACTAGCCATAGCGTTGCAATCTAAATAAGCAGGAGGTAAAGGTTCATCATATGTGTGCACAGACACACCCACATAGCGGGCTATGCGAGTAGCATAGATCCCACCAAATAAATCTCCATGCAAACCATTATGGTGTAGTCTACGTGCAACTATAGATCCCAGATTATATTGCCTATCACCTAGTACATCACTCCTCAGAACACTAAGATCAGGGACACACATGTGACAAGCCTCATCTTTACCATTTATGCATCTACCGATAAAGAGAGCAAAGTAATGAATAGCAGGAAAATGTATGCTCCCCGTGGTAGCTTGTGTAATGTCCCTGGATTCCCCCACTATAATACTAGCTAGGAATTCTCTAAATTAAGATTTGCGAGGATCACTCATACTTCCCCACTGTGGGAGCTTGCGGGCAATATTAAAATCCTGTAAGTCCATGGTCTAAGATTTATCATAAAGGCCAAACAGGACGGTGTGAGAATTACATGAAGATGAAAATTTAAACCTTCTCACAAAGCTATCAGTTAAGCCACGGTATTTGAGACACTTATCTTGCATGAAGTCCTCGAGGTCAGCATTGTACACATATGCGTAAAATTAATCTTTGATGCCCGCTTGACCCGTAAATTCATCTGACGACGATTCACAAGGCCGCACATCAGCATCCCTTGGTCGTTCGTCGTCCGGCTCACGGAACACGAGCCTCGGTTCGTGCTTCCTTGAAGGACCACCTTGGAAGTTTCTCCTAGACATTTTTCTGAAATTTTCTGAAATTTTTAGTAACTCACAATAAAAGTTAACCAAACTCAACAAGATTGATAGCAACAACTCCTATAAGTTCCTAGAGGCTATATCATGCATTAGAACTACTTGGGACCAAGAAAATTTGATATGCAAGCTCAAGAACAAGGTCACCACAACTGCATAAATTTGCAACAAATAAAGCACTAGAACAAAAACTAATTGGACCAATGGAGGAGTCACATACCAAGGAACAATCTCCCTAAACAGTTTGATGAATGGTGCTTTGAGCAAGGAGATAAAAAATGGCAGCAAAATGAGCTAGAACTCGGGTTTGAGCTGGTTGAGGACTTTTTTGGGAGGAAGAAGAAGAGCATGGGTGAAAGGATAAGTGGAGGGGGGCCACGTGGGGCCCTCAAGGTAGGGGGCACACCCTGTACCCTCGAGGCCACGTGCTGGCTCCCCTCGTTGTGTGTTCAGTGCCATATTTTCTTAAATATTCTAGAAAAAATCATATTTCAATTTTCATGGCATTTGGAGAAATTTTATTTTCGGGATATTTTTTATTGCATGGATAAGTCTGAAGACAGACAGATAATGCTATTTTTCTTTTATTTAACCTAATTAACAGAAAGTAAAAGGAGGGTACAGAAGGTTTGTGCCATCTGGATTCACCTATCCCATGTTCATCAAAAGGAATCCATTAACAAGGTTGATCAGGTCTTGTTAATAAACTCTTTCCGAGTAACATGAAACCGGAGAATTTTCGAATAACACTAGGTTACCTCAATGGGGATATGTATGTCCCCAACAATAAGAATGTCATAAGCCTTCTTGATAGTAGGAAGAGGAAACTCAAAACCTCCAATAGTAATAGTCAAAGTTTTTCCAATATAATTAATACTATGGACCTGAGGTTGCTTCCTCAGAAAGTGTAGAGTATGCTCATTACCATTGACATGAAAAGTGACATTTCCTTTGTTGCAATCAATAACAGCCCCTGCAGTATTCAAAAAAGGTCTTCCAAGAATAATAGACATACTGTCATCCTCGGGAATATCAAGTATAACAAAGTCCGTTAGAATA
>LR738715.1:557617301-557647390 GCA_902687465.1 Secale cereale | reverse complement strand
TGTATGAAGGGAGTTTTCAAGTGTGCGAGGGAAGATGATAAAAAGATTCAGGAGGGTCAAACGCTCAAGGTTGGGGATGCCCCCGTGCACCCTCAAGAAATATTCAAGAAGACTCAAGCGTCTAAGCTTGGGGATTCCCCCGTGCATCCCCTTCTCCATCAACAATTATCAGTTCGTCTTTCGTTCCACTATAATTTAATCACTTCATGCGTTATGTGCTATGCTTGGAGCGTCTTGCTTTTAGTTTCCTTTTTAGTTTTCTTTAGCTTTGCTTGCTGTTCATAATAAGTTAGAACCCAGCTTTCTTTGTGTGGGAGAGAAACACGCTCCACTTCAACCTAGAACACAACATAGGATTTCCATGCTTATCTTTGCTGTGTATGTTCTTTGTCTTTCCATAGCTACTGTCATGTTTAGCTCTTAGTTTTCATGCTTTTCTTTTTAAAGAGCTTTTGTTTAGTTGGTTGCTGAACTCTCTTGAGTTTTCATGTTTATCTTGTTAAGAGAGTTTGTCTGTTGCACTGAGTTGTGTGTCTTTAAAGTAGGTAATTGAGGTTGCTATTTAATTTTAGTAGTAACTTGCAATAGTTTTGAGGTGTTGCCATGAGTAATGTCTGAACTTTTGGTGTCAAGAGATTTAGCCTATTAGTGATAGATGTCGTATTTTGGGCAATCCGTGTTATTTTCGAAAACCTACAAAATAGTTGAGAACTTTAGCTACTAAATGGATCACTAATCTTTGGAGGGATCGAATATTAGAGTACAATCACGTACCATGGGTCGAGGATGCGCAAGGGTAACCAAACCCCCATACACACCTCCTCGGGGTACTTGTCTTTTTGTGAACCTCCTAATTAGATTGAGAGTTACCGATAATAAGTGCATGAGTTCTTCGGACTAATGTGAGTATTCGAAGGTTGACACTTCCACCTAACCATATTTTTCTAGCCTCTTCGGTACTGTGCATTGCCCTTTCTCACCTCGAGAGTTGGCGCATACTTTGCCGGTGCATCCAAATCCTTGGCACGATACGCTCTGTCATCATAAGCCTCATTATATCCTTCCTCAAAACAGCCACCATACCTACCTATTAAGGTATTTCCATAGCCTTTCCGAGATACATTGCCATGCAACATCCATCTTCTCATGACTTGATCTTCATGTCATACATGCTTTTTGCTTGATCGATGAGCCGCATGATAGTTGGGCCTTGCCCTAATCATTGCTACATGACGCGCTAGTATCATTGCATATCCTGCTACACTGGCAGAGGCATACATTTGCATACATCATGATAGTTTCATTTTCTTTATGTTGAGTACTTTTGTAAAGTGTGAAAGATCTTCTATACCTCTTGTAATACATAGATTGTTGCCCCTAAAGTGAGGAAAAGATCCCAAAGAGGACAAAATCAAAAGATCCCAAAGAGGACAAAATCAAAAGATCCCAAAGAGGACAAATGAGAGATAAATAGAAAGAGCCATTGAGGCCACAAAAAAATAAAAAAAAGAGAAAAAAAAGAGAAAAATAAATAAAAAGAGAGAAGGGGGCACACTACTATTTCCTTTTGAGAGATCCACACTCGCACTCCATCTTATACCTTGTACTCCATAGAGATTATCATTCATGCATATAGCTATGTGGGGACCTTTACACTATAGAACTTGGCTTGTATATTCCAATGATGAGCCTCCTCAAAAGAGCTCTAGGTCTTCTTGAGCAAGCAAGTTGGATGCACCCCCACTAGTTCCATTGGAGAGCTTACCTTAGCTCATATGTGCATCCGTTGCATGGCAATCCCTACTCCTCACATCATATCTATCATTTGGCTTTCTCTCGCCGATGATTGTCCTCATTGATGTGAGCCTTTCACACCTTTTTTGTCTTCCCCCTCTATCATTTTTCTCTCTTTGCCATCCTAAGTGTCGACTTTCTTGCTTACGCTCATCCATTGCATGAGTGCTCAAAATATCGAAAGGGAGTGGATCATTTTGACTTGTACCTGGCTGACGGTCTGGGGATGAGTCAAGATAAGATTCCAAAGAAGACCAAGTGTGAAACTTTAGTAGATTAAGTTCTCAACAATACACAAACTATGTTTTACTCTCTCATATATCCCTATCCCCTTTCTTGCACGCAAACACCATTTGGAGACATTCGAGTCACGGACAGCGAGAGCTCTTGCACCTTTATGTTCTTATGTTGCTTGTTACAATGCTAATATAGACTCTTGCCTGTTATGACTTGAATTGAATTACATGCCTTGATTGCTTTGCTTAAAAGTTCTTATATGGTTGATAGCATGTCACCATAGAAATTATGCTTGTTATCATTTACCTACTCGAGGACGAGCAGGAATTAAGCTTGGGGATGTTGATACGTCCAAAACGTATCTATAATTTCTGCTTGCTCCATGCCTCTTTTGTGTGATATTGCTAAGATATTTATGCACTTCCATACACTTTTGATCATATTTGGACTAACCTATTAACTCAGTGCACCACAGTGCCAGTTCCTGTTTTCTGCTGTTTTTCTATTTCAGGTTTCCCCCATATTAAAAGTGCCCTAAAAATTCCGGGAAAAATACAGGAAAAATCAGCATATCGAGAGCTTCCAGAAAAACCAAGGCAGGGCCAGAGGGGAGCCTGGGGTGGCCCAGGCGGCCACCCGGCGCGGCCCCACCCCTGGCCGCGCCAGGGGGGGCGCCTGGGGCCCCACCTCCGCCTCTGGTGACCCCCTTTGGCATATATATTGCTCGCGTCCCGAAACCCTCAAGGACGGAACCCTTTTTCGCGATCTCATCTCTGTTCCGCCGCCGCCGCGCTTCCAAGATCGGGAGCACCAGGAGAACTCTTCCCGGCACCATGCCGGAGGGGAGAACCACCACCGGGAGCTTCTCCACCACCATGGACGCCTCCCCGATGAGTTGTGAGTAGTCTCCCTTGGACCATGGGTCCATGACCAGTAGCTATGTGATGTTCTCCTCCCCTCTTTGTTCTTAATTGATTAGACCTCGTGAGCTGCCATGCTTCTGCCTAGGATCCATGTAGGCGCATTAAAGGAAAATTCTATGGGTGCGGTGACGGGCTTGAACGTTCTTCCTGGGACTTGAGCTTGAATCAATCAGCGCTCCTCTTCAGGTAAAGTGGCGTTGTAGGTTCCGGTGAAACTTGGTAGTCCAATGTTTAGATATTTGGTGACTTCCTTCAGGTGTCGTCCAAATGGTGTATCTTCATCAGGTGGAGTGAACTTGTTCCTTGCATCCACCATCCTAAAGAGTAGAAAAGATGAGGAGTCAGAAAAGAGAAGAGTGAATAGTGTTCTAGGGTTTTAGCTTAGTGGTCGTGTCCTACAGTCAGCGTGTGGTATGATACCATCTTGTCGCGACCAGACCTCAAACAGTCTGATCTCTGTGCATCAGTGTCATCCCTGGATCAGTAATGCTGACACGCACAGTACTTGAAGGATTTATAACAGAGTAGCAATCACACACTTATTACATCGATAGTTCCAACGATGAACTTATTACAACAAAAATGGCTTAAGGCCATCTAACACGATAACAGCGGAAGGCTTGGAAGATAAGTGAGTCCATCAACTCCAACGGCATCACTGAGTATAGAACCACGACCTATAAGGCACCTTACTCGTCGTCTGCAAAGTCTGCAACATGAACGTTGCAGCCCAAAAACGGGTTAGCACATGGAATGTGCTGGCAAAGTAACACATAGAGAGTAACAAAAGTAAAGCTATACTATATGCAATATGGTTGGTGGAAAGCTCTATGGTTACAGTTTTTGTGTAAAGCCAATTTTTCCCTACTGCGAAGGAATAGGTTTTAATTAATTATCATGGTAGTTGAAACATCGTTGAGAAGATAGACATCCTCTCAACCCCAATTAATAATCATCATTAATCCCAACAATATTAATTAAAGTAACATGATGAGATTCACATGATATCCAAGTACTAGATACTCAAAACATCCATAACATGGGGACACGGCTAATCATGATCAGTTTGTACACTCTGCGGAGGTTTGTGCACTTTTCCCCACAAGACTCGATCGCCTCCGTTTAATTTCTCGCACTGCATGATGTTTGAGAAACGGATGACCGAGACACAGTCTTTCATAAGCACTAGCACCTTACGAACGGGTGGACCGTACCAACCTACATCCCCTACATCTGCTAGTCCACCACTATAAGAGTTTGCACAACTTATTCAACTATGCTAGAGCCCATAATAGCTTGTGGCTGCACACGGAAGTTTCTAGTATGAATAATCTCATGATCCCTTTGAACCTGGGTGGCGGTCCATAAAAAAAACAGGCAATCGCTGGAATACCCAGGTGCCTCAATCCACCCAGATGTGTGTTAAAGTTGCCACCTTAAGTTGAACCATTAATTAACAATCTCACATCTGTCATGGATACACTCACCCAATCCACGTCTACGAGTAGCATGACCTAACATCAAACGTAGAAGTAACTCCCAAAGGGTTCAAATGTAATGCAGGTAATAGGGTCTACCTCAATCTACTTCCCAGTCCCACATGTTAAAGCTCCTACTCATGCAATGTGTGAGGGTTTGACTAATGCAATGAAAACTGGGTAATTGGAAAGTATGATCAAAGTGTTACTTGCCTTGCTGATGATCCGCAAAACCTAGAGATTCAAAGTAGCAAGCGGCGCACTCCGGGTACTCTATCGCAAACAAACAAGCACACAATAAGTACTTAACTAATGCACGGGTAAAACTCAAATAAGAGATCTAACCAGAAGGTTCAACTTAAGTACTCCGGTTTGCAAAAGAAACGGCGACAGAAAAGCAACGAAAGACAAACGGCGAAAGAGAAACAACTACCGAACCAATATGGACCTAAGTCCAAATTTAACAGAGGCAAACACTTGAATGAGTAGTTTAAACGGAAAGAGAATTTCGAGATGAAACTCCAGGCGCTTGAATCACCTGATTCCGATAAACGAGCGAAAAGATAAACTAAAACGAAGATCGGATCAGAGATCGCGATTAGAAAATAAACTAGAAAAAAAGAAAACTAATACAGCTTAACGAACGGACGTTCGTCAGCTGAGACTAAACGACGAACTCGTTCGTTGAAACAAATGAACGGGTGAACGCTCTCTAATTAACTAAACCGGAAAAGAAAAAAAAACCGATCTAGTAAAAAAACGAACTAGGGTTCTAAAAGAAAAACCGACGGTTTTCTACCGAAAACCGGCCGGCGGGCGGCTACCTCGTCGAACGGCCGGCGGGCGGCGGCGTTGGCGACGGCGGGCGGCGGGGCTGCGGTCGTGGTGGTGGTGGGCAGCAGCGGCGGCGGCGGCGGCTCGAGCGGCGGCGGGGCGGCGGTGTGCGGCTTGGCAAGGGGGGGTATATATATAGGGGGGCTTGGAAGCTTGGGGAAGGGGCAAGCAAAATGGCGGTGGCGGCGAGTCCGGCTCGACCACGACGAATGGCGCTGGGCCTGGCTCGGCTGGGCTTCGGCCCAGTCGGGTCGGGTCCTCTCTCTTTTCTTTTTCTAATTAACGCCGGCGCTACGAAAAACTCTAGAAAAAAATAAAAAAAAATCTAAAATTGCCAAAACAAATTTTCACCGTCTATATAGAATATTTAGAACAAGATGAACATTTTCTTGGCACTAAAATGCATTTTTGAAAACATGAAATTTTTCCTAATTCAAATAAAACTTATTTGATTTTTTATTAAATCTTCCGTATTTCTTTGTTTTTGTGAGAGTCATTTTACTCCCTCTCTCATATTTTTATGATAGAAATACTTGAAGATGAAATAAATAAAATCAAATGATCCTATTTACAAAATTTGAGAAACCTCAAATATGAAAATATTGAAATCCCCAACTCTCTCCGAGGGTCCTTGAGTTGCTTAGGATTTTCTTGGATCCACCAAAAGCAAGAAAAATATGATATGCATGATGATCTAATGTATAACATTCCAAATTGAAAATTTAGGATGTTACATAGCTCAAGGATATAGTAGTAACGAATTTTTTCATCGTTGGTAAACAGGGTGGCTATATCATTCAACTTAGTAAGATGTGCCACAACAATTTTAGACTCGTAGCCATGGAAAGGATCAGATTCAACCAAAGTAATTAACTCAGGATCAACAGAGAATTCATAATCCTTATCAGTAACGCAAATATTTGAAGTAGCAAAAGCAGGGTCATGTTTCATTCTGGCATTCAAAGACTTTCCTTTCAGCTTAGCTAATAACTTCTTAAGATCATATCTATCATTGCAAGCAAGAAAGTCTCTAGTAGTTTCTTCATCCATAACATAACCCTCACGCACAATAGGCAATTCATATCTATTGGGAGTAGTTTCAACATCACTTTCATAAATATCATCAACATTTGCACTCTCCCTAACCTTAGCA
Source organism: Secale cereale (assembly GCA_902687465.1). NCBI lineage: Eukaryota > Viridiplantae > Streptophyta > Magnoliopsida > Poales > Poaceae > Secale > Secale cereale. The sequence continues at coordinate 557,640,971 of LR738715.1, read as the reverse complement.
ATTTGTTCATCTAGAAATTCACCTAGTGGCACAATATCAGGCATAGAGGTAGTTTCATCATACATAGCAGAAGTAGCATCATCAAGAACATACGACATATCAGATTCAATAGCAGGAGTAGGTGTCACAAGTTTACTCATAATAGAAGGAGAATCAAGTGCAGAGCTAGATGGCAGTTCCTTACCTCCCCTCGTAGTTGAGGGTAAGATCTTGGTTTTTGAGTCCTTCAAATTCCTCATAGTGATAAGCAGATATAAATCCCAAGTGACTTAAAGAATAGAGCTATGCACCCCGGCAACGGCGCTAGAAAATAGTCTTGATAACCCACAAGTGTAAGGGATCGCAACAGTTTTTGAGGGTAAAGTATTAAACCCAAATTTGTTGATCCGACACAAGGGGCGCCAAAAAATACTCTTAAGTATTAGCAGCTGAGTTGTCAATTCAACCACACCTGGAAACTTAGTATCTGCAGCAAGATAGTTTAGTAGCAAAGTAATATGATAGTGGTGGTAGCAACAATAAAAGTAACAATAGTGTTTTTGTAGTTTTTGTGATAATAGCAACGGTAAAGTAAATAGGCAACTAGCAATATAGGTAAAGCTCGTAGGCATTGGATCGGTGATGGGAAAAACACTCGGATGCTATTCATCATGTAGAAGTTATAACCTAGGGTGACATAGAACTAGCTCCAGTTCATCAATGCAATGTAGGCATGTATTCCGAATATAGTCATACGTGCTTATGGAAAAGAACTTCCATGACAACTTTTGTCCTACCCTCCCGTGGCAGCGGGGTCCTATTGGAAACTAAGGGATATTAAGGCCTCCTTTTAATAGAGTACCGGACCAAAGCATTAACAAATAGTGAATACATGAACTCCACAAACTATGGTCATCACCGGGAGTGGTCTCGATTATTGTCACTTCACGGTTGCTGGATCATAACACATAGTAGGTGACTATAGACTAGCAAGATATGATCAAGAACACACATATATTCATGATGTGCCCATACGGCAAGGACCAAAGGCATTTCCTCTGCCATGGGAGCGATCGCCTCTACGGCCAAGGCTTGATGCCCTCCCGGAGTCTTTCGCGCCACTGCAGGCTCAGCGTCCCCGGCAACAACTTTGCCGGCCACCCCTGCGGGTTCGGCAGGAAAGTACTTGCCGGGGCCTGATTTCCTTCGCTTGTTCTGCTCAGTTGATGGTTCAACAGATGGCTGAATTAATCGAAGCACAAAGGTACCTGGTTCCACAGGTAGTTTGAGGGCGGCGCGTTTCGACAAGTAGTCGGTGATGTTGTTCTCCGCTCGGGGGACATGTTCTGCTTGTATACCGTCGAAACGCTCCTCCAGTTTCCTCACTTCATCCATGTAGGCTTCCATCAACGAGCTCTGGTAATGTTTGTTCACTTGCCCGACCACAAGGTACGAATCGCCTCTGACGATGAGCTTCTTGATACGGAGGTCCGCCGCAATCCTGAGACCAGCAAGCAGTCCCTCGTACTCGGCAGTGTTGTTCGTTGACACCTCCCTGGGAAGTGTGTCGGTGTCCTGGGAACCAGGGTACCCAGACTTGCCTGCGTGCGGCCCGCGACGCGCTCCTACTACGGCCTGGTACGTCCCAGCTGATCGACTAGCTGCTCAAGACCCTCGCGAGGGGGTTAAGCCTCGTGAGGAGAACGACACCAAGACCCTCTCAGGAGCGGCCTCGACTAGGCTGCTCCGGAGGGGTGGAGAACTCAAGGCCAAGCCTGGCTCAGGAGGAGGCAGTGACGCGAGGAGTGATGCATTGCGACAGCGAGTGCCAGTGCCTGCCAGCGGCGCAGTTGCCGTTTTGATGCAAAGGGGGCAACGCAGGCGCATGTTCCTGAGGGGCGAGACAAAGGTTTCCCCTTCGGTGCAACAAGACCGAAGACCACAAGGACAACAGGGAGGACGTCACCACCGAGCCCACCACTGCGTCACCGTCTGGTCTCTTTGCAGGCGAAGACTGCTTTTGTCAGGATAGGAGCGTCCTTATGTTCCCGCTCAAAATGGCCATTGTGGGAACCTTCCCGCCTAAACATTTCGGGGGAAGAGGACCCTGGCCGCCTATATAAGTAGCTAGGGTCTCCACTGTGGAGGAGGTCGGATCTGATCTGGATTGGCTCCATCTCGAACACCCCACCTTTGCTTCAAGGAGTAAGAACACTTGCCTCCTGACCCTCTTGAGCTCTCCTCCTGAGCTCAAGAACCACTATACCTGTTCATACTCAAGCCCTCCTGAGGCTAATCCACTCAAGCAGGACGTAGGGTTTTACACCACAAGGTGTCCTGAACCAGGGTAAACTCGTGTCTGCTTTTACTTGTTGGTTGCTCGAATCTCACCACCGGGCGAGGGCGTGCCGCTAGGTAGACGTGAGCGGGAGAGATCTTCGTTCACACCCCTGTGTTCGAACTTCTTTGGGTTTGTGGAGCCCGTAATCCGATATTTGGCGCGCCAGGTAGGGGGCGTGTCGAAATGTCGCCTCTCCGACGACCTCGCCTCCCCCCTCCTGCTCCACGCCGCCATAATGGCTGCAGCCTGCCGCATCCGCGTGGAGGCTGGTGATGTCCCCGTCGTCTGAGCGGCATCGGCGGACCGCGCCACCCATAGACACTCCGCCCCCTCCCCCGACAATGTTTTCGCTGGTCGGGCCACCGGGGAGCAGCCTGCTTTGCCATTTTCGCTCCCCATGGCCTCGCCGACGGCACTCTTAGCGGCACAGAAGCTGCTGCGGCACCGGCCACCCACGGAGGAGCTCAAAGCTTGGGTGGCCCGTGTCGATGAGCTGCTAGGCGCTGCCGGTGGGGGGTTGCCCTGCCGCGGGGTTGCCTGCATCATCGGAGGATCCCAAGCACCGGCGTCGGCCCGGCACTTCAAGTCACACTTTCGGTGGATCGGGGCCGCCGCCCAGCCATAAGAGGCCCCACGGGGGTGGGGCGCGCAGAGGCACGCCATCGCTTTCTGCCCCGGCGACCGCACCATAGCTGCAGCCGACACGAACGTTCTTCCTACGGTATGTACCCCCACCAGCTATGGGGTGGCTGTCACAAGGACCCTCATCGACGGCGGCGCTAGGCTCAACATTCTCTCTCCGGAGGCTTTTGGTCATCTTCTCATGTCCTATAGGTAGCTCCTCCCCACCAAGCCCTTCTCGGGGGTTGTAGGCTCGGCCGTCCCGCTCGACCAGATCCGTCTCCCGGTCACCTTCGGCACACCCGTTAACTACTGGACCGAGCTCATCGACTTCGATGTCGTGCCCATCCACCTACCCTACAACTCCGTCCTTGGTTTCCTAGCCTTGGCAAAGTTCATGGCGGCGACTCACCCGGGCTATAACGCCGTCAAGTTGCCCGGGAGCAGCAGCGTCATCACTGTCGAAGGGGACCCCAAGGCCGCCATTCAGGTCCTCGGGCACGCTTACAGGGCTGCAGCCGCAACCCATTCAGATACGGAGGGGGCCCCGGAGATGTCGGAAGCCGCGCCAGCCAAGAAGAAGCAGCTCTTCTCTCAGGACCCGACCGAGACGAAGCAGGTGCCCGCTGACGAGGAGGGCCCAGGAGCCTCTTTCACCATCGGCACGGGCATGGACCTAGAGCAAGAGGCAGCGTTGGTTAGCTTCCTCAGGGCTAACAAGGATGTGTTCGCTTGGAAGGCCACTGACTTGGTCGGGGTGCCTAGGCGCATCATCTTGCACCACCTTACGGTGTGCCCCAACGCACGCCCTGTCAAGAAGAAAGCACGCAGGCAGGCCCCGGAGAAGCAAGCCTTCATCGTTCAGGAGGTTCGGAAGCTAGAGGAAGCAAGCGTCGTACGGGAGATACGACACCCGGAGTGGATGGCCAACCCCGTTATCGTCCCGAAGAAAGGAGGCAAGGAGCGCATGTGCGTCGACTTCACGAGCCTCAACAAGTTCTGCCCTCAGGACCCATTCCCTCTCCCGCGCATCGACCAGATCGTGGATTCGACGACTGAGTGCGACCTGCTCTGCTTCCTCGACGCCTTCTCGGACTACCACCAGATCAAGATGGCTGTGGAGGATGTGGAGAAGACGGTGTTCCTGACCTCTTGTGGGGTCTACTGGTACACCTGCATGCCTTTTGGGCTGAGGAACGCGGGCGCCACCTTTCAGTGCCTGATGCACATCACCCTCGGCCCTCAGCTCGGGAAGAACGCGGAGGCCTACGTCGATGACATCGTGATCAAGTCCAAAGAGGCCAAGACTCTCATCCAGGACCTAGAAGAAACATTCGCCAACCTGCGCAAAGTGAACTTGTGCCTCAACCCAGAGAAGTGCGTGTTTGGCGTACCCTCCGGCAAGTTGCTAGGGTTCCTAGTTTCGCACCGGGGCATTGAAGCTAATCCGGAGAAGATCAAAGCCATCAAAAGAATGAAGCCGCCTACGACCCTGAAGGAGATGCAGAAGCTTGCGGGATGCGTAGCGTCCCTGGGGCGCTTCATCTCTAAGCTTGGCGAACGCGCCCTCCCATTCTTCAAGCTCATGAAGATGAAGGGGCCCTTCGAGTGGACTCCGAAGGCCGACACGGCCTTCCGAGGTCTCAAGGAATGCCTCACCAGCCCGCCGGTTATGGTGGTGCCAAGACCCCTGGAGCCCATGATTCTCTATCTCGCCGCTACGCCTCACTCTGCCAGTGCGGCGTTGGTGGTGGAGCACGAGGAGAGGCCCCAAAGCGCGAGGCTGTGGAGCAAGTCGGCATACTCAGGAGCTCCGTTGCCCCCCGACGCAGCTCCGGAGGTAGATTCGACCACGGTTGCTGATGACCCCGCCGTCCAGCAAGAAGCACCCAAGACTCCTGAAGCGCCTGAAGATCCTGCGGCGCCGACCCTCATGGAGAACCCTGTGTACTTTGCTAGCACCGTACTATGCGACGCGCGCTTGTGTTACCTGATGCCTCAAGAGTTGCTCCTAGCGCTCCTTGTTGCCTCCAGGAAGCTGCGCCATTACTTCCACGGCCACCCCATCAAGGTTGTCTCGTCGTACCCTCTCGAGAAGGTGCTCCGGGGCCCGAACGTCGTTAGGAGGGTCGCTGAGTGGAACATCGAGCTACATGCATTCCAGTTGGAGTTCAGCACCACGCAAGCGATCTAAGGAGCTGCTCTGGCAGACTTTGTGGCAGAATGGACCGACACGCTGGAACAGGGGGCTGGCGAGGATCGCTCGCTGGCCCCCAGTGATGAAGCCCCAGACGGATGGGTGGTGTACTTCGACGGTTCCTTCTCGTGCCTTGGCACAGGAGCTAGCGCCGTGTTAGCATCTCCCACTCAGGACAAGTTGTACTACGCCGTACAGCTTTGCTTCCAGCGAGGCGAGAAGGTCCCCAACAACATAGCAGAGTATGAGGGCCTGATTGCTGGTCTCAAGGCCGCAGCTGCACTGGGGGTCAAGCGCCTCACCATTAAAGGCGATTCGCAACTCCTCATCAACTTCGCCAACAAGAAATACAAGCCCAAGGACGAGCACGTGGAGGCATATCTGGAGGAGGTGCGCAAGATGGAAAAGCGGTTCCAAGGACTGGAGCTACAGCACGTGCCAAGGGGCACGAACAAGGAGCCGGACGACATCGCCAAACGAGCCTCCAGGCGGGAACCCCAGAAGCCGGGCGTCTTCGAGGAGCAGTTGGTCAAGCCGTCGGCAGCACCACTCGCTCCTGAGCCGGCATCCTCTCGGGAAGGGCTGCCTACGGCACCCGCAGCCCGAGCTCCGCCCTGCGGACCGACCTCCGGAGCCCACTTGCTACTCGCCGCGGAGCCCGAGGAGGGTTGTTGGACTAAAGAGCTCAAGATGTACCTACTACACGCCGCCTTGCCAGACAAGGAGGAAGACGTGGAGCGCGCGGCTCGGCAGGCCTCGGCTTATTGCATCCAAGACGGCAAGCTCTATAGGAGCCGCCCCAATGATGTCTCACTAAAGTGCATCTCGAGGAAGCAAGGACGCGAGCTGTTGGCCGACATCCATGGCAGAGACTGCGGCCACCATTCGTCGTCCTGCACCCTCGTGGGCAAGGCCTTTCGTAGCGGCTTTTATTGGCCCACATCACTCAACGACGCCATCGAGCTTGTGCAGGCTTGTGAGGCGTGCCAGTTTCACGCCAAGCAGATCCACCAACCAGCGCAGGGCCTCCACACGATTCCGCTCTCCTGGCCCTTCGCGGTCTGGGGATTGGACATCCTAGGTCCATTTCCCCGGGCGGCGGGGGGCTACCGCTTCTTGTATGTCTCCATCGACAAGTTCACCATGTGGGCGGAGGTGCAGCTTGTTCGCGCAATCCCTGCCGGGTAGGCGGTCAAGTTTATCCAGGGCCTCGTCAGGCAATTCGGGGTCCCCAACCGCATCATCACGGATAACGGTTCGCAGTTTACAAGCATTCTCTTCAGGACATATTGTGATAACCTTGGAACGCAGATCTGCTACGCCTCAGTGGCTCACCCCAAGAGCAACAGTCAGGCCGAACGCGCCAACGCAGAAGTCTTGTGTGGCCTCAAGATGCGCAGCTTTAAGAAAAAGCTCGAGGCTTGCGGTAGGGGCTGGATCGACGAGCTCCAGTCCGTGCTGTGGTCAATCCGTACCACAACAACCAAACCAATGGGAGAAACACCTTTCTTCCTCATTTACGGGGCGGAGGCGGTCCTCCCTCACGAGGTCAAGCAATGCTCCCCACGGGTATTGACTTGCAATGAGGAACGCTAGGGCGCCGCCGCCGAGCTGCACTCAGGGCAGCACAATATCAGCAGGCGCTGCAGCGATACCACTGCCGCAGCATCCGCACAAGAACACTTGAAGTTGGTGACTTGGTCCTGAGGTGGGTCCTCTCTAGGGAGGGGTTACACAAGCTCTTGCCCATGTGGGAGGGCCCGTTCAGAATTGCCCGTGTCTCTAGGCCTGGTGCTGTCCGCCTGGAGATGCAGGATGGGGTACCTATCCAGAATTTCTGGAACATTCAGCATCTCTGGAGGTTCTATCCGTAATCAAGGCTCTGTGCCCGTGAAGGTCTTCGCTCGTGACACTCTCACGTAATAATGAGTTGTGGCTGTACACGCCTCAGAGTCTCCTGAGAGTTGCCTGCGGGCCATCAGACGGGGCTCCCACCCATGTCCCAGTGGCAGTCCTGAGCTCCGCGCTGGGAAGAAGATGTAGTGTAGGGGTCAGACGCTACCTTTTTCCTTTTTTGTCTTGCTGTTTGGCTGTCAGCCTTTTCTACTTCCTTGGCTATCAGCCCTTCCTCTACCCCGTGCTATGAAGTTCTCATGTTTCTCGCGTTTGGTTGGGAGTCTTGCTTGGAGTTTTTCTCGCCGATTTTAAGTTCAGCATTTCAAGCAAGGGCTGCGCCGCTTATTCTCCTCCGTGCGCCTCACGCGTGGGGGCTGGGACACGGTCGGTCTCACCTCTCAGCTGCCGTGATCTCGTGACCTCACCTGGCCAAGCCTGCTTAGGCCTTGGCACCTTAACCCACGCTCGACACTCTCAAGCGAGCCCAAGGGCGCAAGCCCTCGGCAGCCCGCAGCGGCTCACTCATGGTCGGGGGCTCCACATGTTAGGATCCCCGAACTCAGCCACCCTCATGACCCGTCGGGGGCTCGTGACGCCGATGAGTCAGGAGCACTTCGTCTCAAGACGTCGCAACACATAAGCTAAGTAATCTCATCCAGACCAAAAGCATAATAGCAAGTTCTCGTTTCATACATATGCCATAGTCCATTACACGCCTTCTCGAGGCAACCTAAAATTTCGATACAGGATGGAAATGAAGAAAAAAAGAAAGAAGCAGAGGTTGACCCACTGAGCCGCAGGTCGGCAACCGTTGCCCCCACTCAGTCGGAATCTTCTAGCTCCTCCCGCTTCACCGGGGCGTGGCGGCGCGATGAATCTCCCCCCTCGCCGAGCAGAGCTCGGCGGTGCAGTGGCTCAGTGTAGCCATCGCTGCTGGAGGAGCTGCTGCTGCCACAGAGAGAGGACCCGCGGTGCCCACCAAGACCAAGCTTGTCTCCTGAGGAAGAGCTGCTCCTCCGAATGCCGACGCCACTCTCCTCGTCATCATCGGCCTCGGGACAGCATCCAAGGCGCCTTCCTTCCTCCGAGAAGACCCCGACGAACAGCGTCGAGACACCATCATACCTGAAGTGGAGCGTGCACCTCCCCTGCAGCCGGCGCGCGCGCAAACGACTGCCAGCCGCACTCCAGGAACACGTCGCCTGAGGGGGCAATGTCGACCTCCACCCAGGAAGCACCACTGCAACAGCCATCGGTCTGCAGCCAGAGGCCGCCAGGGCCTCCGGCTGGCATCACATTGCCAAACGAGCGGGGGAGTCAGAGCCACAAGACGCCAGGCTTCTCTGCCCACACCACGAACTCCGATGACACATCGAAGGAGTGGAGCTATGGGCGTGGAGAACGCACAACGGCCAGATGGTGTCCCGCGCCCCCTCACCCACCTCGGCCATGGCCACCTCCGCCGCGAGAAGAGGCGGCGCGCCTCCCGCCGACGACCGCGTCGGACCCCGGAAGGCCGCGCCCGCTTCATCGAGGAGCCGTCACGGGCATAGCAGTATACTTGCGGGGGCGGCCACGGCCCCTCTTCGGCGGCGGCGAGGCCAGCTCCTTCGAGGCATTCCCTTTCTCCGCGGCAGACAACTTCCTCAGTGGCGCCATGGAGACCTCGCAAAGACAAGAAGAACCGGGAGCGAACAAGAAAGCACATGGCGCTGGCTTGAAGATAGCTTGGGGGCTCCCCCCTAGTCCCATTTATAGGGCGGCGGAGCCCAATTGCCAATCACTGGCGTCACAACCATAGTGACCCCGTCATCCACGCTGGGGAGTTGTCAAGTCGCACGGTCATCAAAGCTGCATGGGGAGCGGAGTCGCCCACGTCCCATCCAACCGTCGCGCGCCATCCTGGCCCGCAGTCTTTTGGGGCCCGCGGCGCTTCGTCCTCGACTAAGGCTTCGCCCCAAAGCCAACTCCGCGGATGCCTTGGTCCTGGGGGCTACTGCTGGCGTCCTAGTAACCAGGGTACCCAGGCTTGTCTCCCTGCGGCCCGCGACGCGCTCCAACTATGGCCTGGTACGGCCTAGCTGATCGACCAACTGCTCAAGACCCTCGCGAGGGGGCTAAGCCTCGCAAGGAGAACAACACCAAGACCCTCTCAGGAGCGGCCTCGGCTAGGCTACTCTGGAGGGGCATAGAACTCAAGGACAAGCCTGCCTCAGGAGGAAGCAGTGACGCAAGAAGTGACACATCGCGCCAGCGGGTGCCAGCGCGTGCCAGCGGCGCAATTGCCGTTTTGGTGCAAATGGGGCAACGCAGGCGCAGGTTCTCGAGGGGCGAGACATAGGTTTCTCCTTCTGTGCAACAAGACCGAAGACCGCAAGGACAACAGGGAGGATGTCACCACCGAGCCCACCACCGCGTCACCGTCTGATCTCTTTGTAGGCGAAGATCACTTTTGTCAGGATAGGAGCGTCCTTATGTTCCCGCTCAAAATGAACATTGTGGGATCCCTTCCCGCCTAAACATTTCGGGGGAAGAGGACCCTGGCCACCTATATAAGTAGCTAGGGTATCCACTTTGGAGGAGGTCGGATCTGATCTGGATTGGCTCCATCTCGAACACCCCACCTTCGCTTCAAGGAGCAAGAACACTTGCCTCCTGACCCTCTTGATCTCTCCTCCTGAGCTCAAGAATCACTGTACCTGTTCATACTCAAGCCCTCCTGAGGCTAATCCACTCAAGCAAGACGTAGGGTTTTACACCACAAGGTGGCCTGAACCTGGGTAAACTCATGTGTGCTTTTACTTGTTGCTTGCTCGAATCTCACCACCGGGCGAGGGCGTGGCTCTAGGTAGACGTGAGCGGGAGAGATCTTTGTTCACGCGCCTGTGTTCGAACTTCTTTGGGTTTGCCGAGCCCGTAATCCGACAAAGTGCATCTGGATCACATACTTGAGGTGCTCTCCGGTGGGTGCTACGAGCAGCACACTAGCACTGGCGCCTTGCAGCGAGAAAGCCCCGTCAAAGTACATAATCCAGTCGCGACTCGTACCCTTGCCGGGGAGAGTAGTCTCCTACATCTCTTCGTCGAGTGTTGAGGTCCATTCTACAAAGAACTCTGCCAAGACTCTACTCTGAATTGTCGAAGTTCTGTCAAATTTCAAACCGAAGCTTAACAGCTCCAGGGCCCACTCCACAATCCTCCGAGGTGCATCTGGGTTATGCAATATCCGCTGCAACGGGAGGCGGGTGACAACGGTAATTGCATGTGCTTGGAAGTAATGACGCAGCTTCCTCGAGGCCATAAGGAGGCCAAAGAGCAATTTCTGCACGCCGGAGTACCTTGACCTAGCCCCCTGTAGTAGGGAGCTGACAAAGTAAACCGGGTGTTGCATCATCTTCTTCTTCTGCATCACTCCATCTGGTTGTGTCGCTTCGGCCCTAGTGGAATCAGGTTTTGTCGTTGCTATCACTTCCGTATTGATGTCCCTCTGGGCCACTAGCGCAGCACTGACCACTTGATTCGTTGCCGCTAAATATAGCAGCAACGGCTCTTGTGGTTTAGGCGCGACCAGTATCAGCGTAGAGGAGAGGTATTTCTTCAAATCTTGCAGTGCTGTTTCAGCTTCTGGGGCATATTTGGAGATGAATCTGCCCATGGCAGCAACGCAGCCAGCAAGCCAACACACATCCTTGATCCGCCTGGGTGCTTCAATCTTCTCGATGGCCTTGATCTTGTCTGGATTCGCCTCAATTCCATGCTGTGACACGAAGAAACTGAGAAGCTTGTCGGAAGGGACGACAAAGACACACTTCTCAGGGCTCATCTTAAGGTTGATCTTGCGCAGATTCGCGAACGTCTATACCAAATCTTGTACGAGCGTTGCTTTGTCCTTGGTTTTGACCACTATATCATCCATACAAGCTTCCATATTTCTATGTAGCTGAGGCTCAAAACCAATCCGGTCTGGTCTTGCAAATGTTGAGCCAACACTCTTGAATCCGAAAGGCATCCGTATGAAACAATACGTACCACGTGGGGTGATGAATGTTGTCTTCTCTTCATCTTCTCTCGTCATGAAGATCTGATGGTAGCATGAGTAAGCATCGAGGAACGATAACAAGTCACATCCGGCCGTGAATTCCACAATCTGGTCGATGGCGTGGCAATTGGAAAGGGTCTTTTGGACAAGCCTTATTGATGTCTGTGTAATCAATACACATTCTCCACTTCCCATTTGCCTTACGCACCACCACCGGATTGGCCAGCCACATTGGATGGAGCACTCCTCTCACTAAGCATGTTGCCTCTAACTTCCTAGTTTACTCTTTGATGAACTCTTGCCACTCCAGAGCTTGCTTCCTGACCTTCTGCTTGATGGGTTGCGCATAAGGGCAGACAGCAAGATTGTGCTCAATCACCTCCCTGGGAATGCCGGGGATGTTAGACGCTTGCCATGCAAACACGTTGACATTTGCCCGCAGGAAGGTGACGAGCGTGTCTTCCTATTTGTTGTCGAGGGCGGAGCTTATGGTGAAAGCCCCTCCCATGCCATCCTCCTTGACGGACACCCGCTTGGTTTCTGGTGGAGCAGCTCTGGATTTCTTGCTCTTGCCGGTGGAGCTCTCTAGCATGTTCTCGATGGGAGCACTGCACTCCGAAGAGGAGCGCTTGCCGGAGTAGGCGCGAGAGGCCTTACCGGTCTTCTTCCCCCCCAAGGCTTGAGTGGCAGGAGCAAGTTCCTTGGCGGCAGTTGCTGCAACTGCCTCCCGGTAAAGCCGATTAGCGCAGATCAGCGCATCCTTCCTATCGGAGGGGACGGTTATGATGGACATCGGTCCATACATCTTCAGCGTGTTGTAGGCGTAATGCGATGCCGCCATGAATTTGGCCAACACTGAGCGGCCAAGGATCCCGTTGTAAGGCAAGGGGATCTCGGCAACATAAAAAACAATCCTCTCCGTCCTGTAGTTTAGTTCGCCCCCGAATGTCACGGGCAGCGTGATTTTACCCTTGGGCTGACTTCTTCCTGGGTTGACCCCTTGAAACGTGCCCGTCTCCTCGAGGTCTCCATCAGGGATTTGCAGCCTTACGATCACGACGGGCGAGATCAAGTTCAGGCTGGCCCCGCCATCAACCAGCATCTTTGTCACCTTGAGGTTGTGTATTGTTGGTGAGACCAACAATGGCAAACACCCAACCACAGTCGTGCGATCAGGGTGATCCTCGGCATCAAAGATGATAGGAGTGATGGACCACCTCAGCCGCTTCTGGGCATCGAATGATGGCTCCGCTGCTGTGATCTCACGCGCCCACTGTTTAAGTTGGCGGTGAGAGGTGTGCAGGGAGGCACCGTCGTCGACGCACATGGCCTCTGTGGCCTTCTGGAACTCTTGCTCATCGGACTCGTCGTCCTCATCACGATCATCATCTTCTCGCTTCTTATCACGACCACGGGCGGGCCGCTCTTGTTGGTTATCTTTGCCTCGGCGGCCAGGCTGGCCGACATGTTTCTTGCCAGATCCCTCAGCACCATCTTGGCCTTTCTCCTTGTCTCGCATTTCATTCTCGGCCTTTTGCTTCTCTGCGAGCTGCTCGACTTGTCGGCAGTTCTGGAGATCATGTCCTTTGGTGCGGTGGATCTTGTAGTACTGCTTGTCGGAGCTTCCTGGCTTGTCGGCGGCCGCCAAGGCCCGACATGCGACACACCCGGCAATTTCTTTGCTGGGGTCGTCTGCCTTGGTTTTCTTGGCGGCGCCGGCATTGTCGGATCCCTCTACGGCAAGCACAGCCTTGCCCTTGCGTTTCCTATTGTGGCGTCGACCCTTTTTGGTCGGGGCAATGATGTCTTCGTCTGAGGAGCCGGTTTCCACGCCGCCGTCTTTGTCGGGGTACTTCCTTCCCTCTTCAGCCCGAGCACATCTGTCGGCTATAACGTAGAGTTCAGCCACATCCTTGACTTTATTCATCGCCAGCTCCTCACACATCTTGCGGTTGCGCACATTCTGGTGGAACACGCTGATGATGGCGGCAGGATGAATGTCTGGGAAGTTGTACTGCACTCGGCTGAACCTCTGTATGTACTTGCACATGCTCTCATGTTCCTTCTGGGGGATAACATGCAAATCGCTCGCTTGGCCATGAGCCTGGTAGCCTTCCGTAAAAGCGCCAACAAACTCATGGCACAAATCTGACCAGGAAGAAATGGAATTCGCCGGTAAGTGCATCAACCATGACATGACGTTGGGTTTAAGTGCCAACGGGAAATAGTTGGCAAGCACCTTGTCGTCGCGCGCCCCAGCAGCCTGCATCATGATGGTGTAGATGCTGAGGAACTCTGATGGGTGAGTCTTGCCATTTTACTTCTCGTCGACGTCGGTCTTGAAGGCGCGGTGGGTGGGCCACTGGAAACGCCGCAGCTCGCGGGTAAAGGCTGGACAGCCTATCTCGTAAGGTAAGCCTCCAGAGCCTCCCGGTGCTGGGTTGTCCGTAGTGGGCCCTGCCCACCTATCCGACTGGTGGCGTGCCTCACACCGGCGCTCGATGGTGGATTGAGCGTCCTCGTGGGCACACTCTCGAAGAACTTGGCGCTGATCACGGTGGGTCCGTGGGTCGGACGACGCTATGGATATGTCATCCCAAGCGTTGTCCCGATGAGCCGATACACGTGGTAGCTGGCGAGGAGGAGGAGAATGCACCGTGGTTGCGGCGCCACCAGTCCTTCCACCGGTGGCATGCGGCGGCTCGACAAAGCGTTAGCCCGAAGGCCCCACCAGCTGAGGTTCGTCTTTGTTGGCGATGGCAACGAGGCTACGAACGGTAGCTCTCCACTCGTCGAGCTTCTCCATAGCAGGAGGGAAGTCGAGGAGCAATTGCATGCACGCTAAGGCCTCCGCCGGCGTAGTTGGCGGTGAGAGCTGTGTGGATCGTGATGCGCTGTGACTTCTAACCATGTTAGAAGGAGCTCTACCACAGTCCTGCAGCTGCACGACATCCTCGCCAGCGCCTCGGCTGGCATGCTGATCCTCTGCATCTCGCGACTGATGCGTAGGGCTCTTTCCGTGGTGGCGCCCGGGGTCCTCCGCGCGGCAACGCTGCTCATCACGCACGACCTGGGAGTAACGCGCCATGGGCGTCTTGGAAGTCGCCGCGTCGCCCGTGCGTGGTACGACATCGCTCTTGGAGAGCCCCGCGCCGCCTGCGGGGGGCCCGGCTCCGCCCTTGGACTTGGTGGTGCATGGCTCGTTGTCCCAGACACGAATGATGCCGCTTGCCAGGCTTCGGCTGCTGGAACGACGCGGGTGTTCGTGGGTCGCGCCTCGGTTTCCATCCGCGACCACCCCGTCGCCAGCCTGTGCCGGCACGGGCCGTTCTGCTCTAGACGAACCGACCACCGCGGTCGTCTTCTTCTTAGGAACCATGGCGATGAAGAACTGCTACATTAACTGCTAGACCAAATTTTCACAACGGCGCACCCCCTACCTGGCGCGCCTGAGATGTCGGGGCGAAATGACACCTATGGGGTCACTGGAATCCCTTCTACGGTTGGCGAGTGCGAGGTTGTGCAAAGAGTGGGTCTAAGAGTCAGCACATCGATCGTTTACCCAGGTTCGGGCCGCGAGGATGCGTAATACCCCAGTCCTGCTTTTGTGTATATTGGAGTGTTCTTGAGTTCTTGAGCTAGCTACCGTCCCTGTCCACCTTTCCAGGGTCCGAATCCTTCTCCAGTATGCCGCGGGCCTCCTTTTATAGTCTAAAGGGGATGCCACAGTGGCACACAGGAGGTGGAAAGGTGTACAGTGCATAGGCTTAACCTATGCCATTACGGGACAAGACACATTAAATGTGCTGCTTACATGTCTATTTGCTTTATCGGGACGAAAAAGAAGCTCGTCCTGTCCATGGCCGCTCCGTCTGGTCGCGACGGGAGTCCAGGCCAGCGAGGCACGCAGCTGAGGTGGTGTGGTCGTAGGGTCTTCACGAAGATCTGCATGCCACCACGCAGGTGCTTGGTTAGCTGGCCTAGGAACCACGTATCGCCACGTGGGTGCCTGCCTAGGCTAGTGGGCACGCCGCTGAGCTGGGGCGACAACGGGGCGGCAAGGGCTTGATGCGGATCTACTTCTGTTCCCGGCAAGGGTCTTGCCGGCGCCTCTGTGAGTGTCCCTCGGCAAGAGGCTTGCTGGGGCTCTGGGGTGTCTTCGGCAAGGAGCCTGGCCGGGGCCTCGTGGGCATCCTCGGCAAGGAGCATCGGGATCGCCGTGTCTGCTGGTTCTTATCTTGGGAGTCATAGACCTTTGTCTTCACAAAGATCTGCATGCCATCACGTGGGCACTTCTCGAGCCTTGGTTGCAATTCTGTTGATGACGTTGGAGCTCCTAGGCTCAAGGGCGGCTTCGACGGAGGCGTTTGGGTCAATCGCCCCGGCAAGGGTTCTTGCCAGGGGTGCGCAGGCCGCCCCGGCAAGAGTCTTTGTCGGGGGGAGCCTGTCTCCTTGCTTGGCTTCTTGTGCCACCGTCTTGGTATTGCGCTGGTAACTTTGTGTCTCTGGCTTCCCTCCTCTGCATTGTTATGTGTGGTCGTAGGCGTGGCTCTGACTGCCCGTGCACAAGAAAGGGGTAAAAAAGAGAGCCCCTATTTTTGTACACCGACACCTAGCAACCTCCATTACAAAGGAAGTTGCATTACGCGGTCCAACCCGGCGCGCGCTGCTCAATCGCTGACATCAAGAAGGCTTCGGCTCATACCACGACGTCGAGCGCCCATAACTGTTCCCGCGTAGTCGGTTAGTGCGTATAGGCTCATAGCCAGACTCAGATCAAATATCAAGATCTTGTTAAGCATGTTTGTTTTTGTAATCGCGGATGCCAACTAGAACGAGGCCCACTTGTCTCCTAGGTGGTCACAACCTGCCCTGTCGCTCCACCACAAAGATCCACCCAGAGGGCCGTTGAGAAAAATGTCCTTTTAGCCCCCTATCTGTGAATCACTCGTGGGTACTCTACGAGCCGACCTGACTTTAGTCACAACATGTATCATGTAGTATGTATATAGTATATACATGTGATCACCTCCCGAAATGATCACGGTCCGATAGTATAGCATAGCAGACGGACAAGAGTGTAGGGTCACATCAGCTAACCCGAGTTAGCCGCCGACGCAAAGCAGGGCACGACAGAGGTTGCCGACCGACCGATTCTGGCGACCGGAGGACGCACCGCCGGGTCAACAAGAAGCTGGAGGAGCGGCGCATCGGAGGGGGGTGGCAGCCAGCGCGGGGATAACCGAAGTCGGCATCAACGGCAGGCAAGGCAGCGGTGCTCTTCGACAAGCGACGGAGTGGCTCACTCTGGCGACCATGTGGTTGGCTGTGAGTGCCAGGTGAACGAGCGCAACGGGGCGCGGGCGATGCTGTAAGCGGTGCACAGGGGGGTGGCCGAGAGCGACGGCAACGACGATGGTGAGCGGCGGCCGGAGCCAGAGATCGAGGGGATCGAGCCTATGGGCCGCGCACGAGCCAACAGAGAGGGGGAGAAGCGGCGGTAGCTCACGTCAGAGCTTTTGGCATGCTCGGACGCGTCGGGCAGTCGAGGCGGTGCAGATCGACGATAGTGGCATGGTGGCCGGAGGTGGAAGAAGAGGTTCGGAGGTGCAGAGAAGGAGAATGGCTCGATCCGCGTGAGGCAGGGTTCCTGAGCTTGATGGCGTCCACGTATTCTATGAATGCAAGAGAGCCGATGCTGCCAGCATAGTCTCAGGCGATGGGGAGGATAGTGGCCAAGTGGATGAGGTCGTCCTTGGCGACGACATCGGCTGTTTCGTGTAGGGGCGGGGAGAGCGTGTGACGGAGAGAGAGAACTGGGCGCTAGGGTTTGCCGAGGGGCTCGCGGGCGATGCACATATCCCCCTAGTGTCCTGTAGCGCCTCACTAGCGTTGATCCGCCGGTGGCATCGGCCGCGGGCGCGGGCGATGCTGCCACGAGGATGAAGACGACGACCTGTGCGTTGGGCTGGGCCTGGCACTATGTGCGCTGGCCCTGGTAAGTGCACAATGCATTTTATTTTTATTTTAACCTATTCTTTTCTATTTTTGTTTTAGCTACAGATTTCTATTTCCTTTTTGTAGAAAAATAGTTTTCTAAAACAAGAAATTTGCACCTAAATTAGTATAAATAATTAGGCCACTGCCACAATTAACTTTGGCACATAAATAATCTTGTTTATCATTTTTATCATTTTTATCATTTTAATTATTTGTTTTAGCCCTTGTTTCAATTATTTTAGGGTATTTAAACACTTTAGAAAAAGTTGGTTCACCACCATAATCAGTTATGGAATATTTGCAACATTGTGAACATTTTAGTTATCATGTTTGAGAATTTCTTTAATTCACTTATGATTTGAAATTGAATTTGACTTTGATTTTTCATCAAGTTATAATTAGCTTAGTAAGCATGGTGACATGGCATCATTAGCAGAGGTTCACTGTAGCTTAATTGCTCGGGCATCACAATTCTCCTCCACTACAAGAAATCTCGTCTCAAGATTTAAGGGGTGGAGTAAGGGGAAAGACTAGGTTACGAAATTCTAACGATTCTTCTTGGTCTTGGTTGGTCTTCTCAAAGAGGTCGATCCACTACGTTGTTGGCTTCATTTCTCTACTTCAGGTCATCATGATGAAGCCGACATCCTTTCTTCAGGATCGCCGTCGTACTTACGGTAAAGATAAGGGGAAGACTCGGGAAGGACGAAGCTCAACACATGCAAGGTACCTGGGGGCTATCTTAGTGAACGAAGCATAGAGGCATCTCTCGAGTTGAAATTCAAGAAAGTCACGAGAGCAAGGTAAGAAGGTGCAATAAGAAATTACAAGTGGATAGGCAATCGTTCGTTGCCCGAAACATGGCGTGAAAGGTGAGCAGAGCAACGAGATTAAGTATAGCCTCTGTTAACAGAATAGATCTCTAGAAACGTGGCTCCGGAATAACATACGAAGCCAAGCGTGAGTAATAACTTTAGAAACGGGGGGTGTACATGATAGTGAGGTTTCGATCATGTGGAACTATCGATTATGGGCCCACCATGTGGGTTAAAGGTAGAAGGAGCGGTGACATCTTGCACGGTCATGATAGCAAGGCATTTCAGAGGTAGCATGTCGGTTATGTCGGCAACAACGTCAGTACCAAGGGCGGGAGACGAAGAGAACCATTCTCCTGCTCGTTGAAACAAGCCGGACATGTAGGCAAAGTTCTCGTCCACTGGTGTATACCGGAGTGTTATCAATAATTGTAACATGGTCTTACTGACAGAGTTGTACACCGAGGTGTTTACATAAGCAGAGAATTATTACTTCCTATATTATATGTAGAGCTCAAGAAAGGTTAAACAAACCAACAGAAA
Organism: Secale cereale; assembly: GCA_902687465.1. Classification (NCBI taxonomy): domain Eukaryota; kingdom Viridiplantae; phylum Streptophyta; class Magnoliopsida; order Poales; family Poaceae; genus Secale; species Secale cereale. The sequence continues at coordinate 557,622,540 of LR738715.1, read as the reverse complement.
GGAAAGTGTGATTATCAGTATAAACGAACCAATGGGAAGGAAAATATATTTAAACACAAGTAATAGGAGTATATCCTCCCCAAGAATAAGCAGGGCCTGATATACGGGACATGAGATCAAGGACATGACCTTTTGAATAAAAGGGGTAAGAAGAATCATGATATGTACCCATACAATGGTGTTTGGATAAATGATAAATAAATTTTAGCATTCCTGATTCAAATGTTCTTATTGATGATCGAAGTACCTCAGACATGCTTCGAGATAGCATTGACTTGGTCATCAAGCAAAGGTCAGTCTCTGGATACACGAATTATCCATGATGAACAACTTATAGAATAAGTCGTACCCTTTTCCCTATGGAAGAATGGATAACTTTGCTTAAAAATGAAACTATAACAATAGATCCTCCGACCAGGTGTGCTAGGCATGATATCACCTTACCGGGTCATATAAAAGACCAACGTTATGACTCTGGGAAATATTTTCCAACCATCATATCTGACCAAGGTTCAAATCTGATTGGTGTCTGGATACCTCAGACTCAGGACGCCTGAGAAGCAAAGGTGCCACACCAATTGACGAGATGACATTGTAAGATTATCGAGAAATGAACTATGGAAGGAAGCCCCAAACATGGGTTCATCATTAAACCAAGGAAAGGATGAGGATGTGGCTGAGGGACTCACCGACAATTCATCGAGATTTCCAAAAAGATGGGTTTCCAAAATTATGTGAACAAGGAGATACCATTTGTCAGATCAAATGCTATAATGGTATGCTCGAGCAAAACACCCACAAATAATCATTGGTTGAAAAGGGCACCAGAAATATGGGTTGGGTTGCACGACCAATGTTAGAACGGTGATTTAGCAACCATTACACTAAATTGGAGTTATTGTCCATTAACTCGGAAACAATAGGGTTGCTAGAAATCCAAAAGTCTCACAACAGAGTTCAATTATTGGTATTCCGGTTAGAAGCAACACAGGGACCAAGAAAGAATGGTGATGGCGAGAAGTATCACTATACCCAGAATGCTTAAGAGGTGGAGCAATATCCACAACATCCTTCACATAAAAGGCAGTAATACTTCAAGGTATAACATAATACAAGTTGGATAGCAAGTTGCATCCATTACATGAACAAGTTTGTGATGAAAGGAAGGTAAGGATGTTGTCGATGGTGACTCAAATTACCGAGGGACGTGGATGGCACTTATCATCGTGAATTCAATTAACATCCGGGAATGAGTCAAAACGTTGATGATGATCACAACAAATTTTATCGAGAGACTCCACGAAGAAGCAATCGAACAATGACTAGATCAAGCAAAAGGACTAATGCAGCAGAAGATTATTGGATCCACGGATACGTCAGCAACTCAGAACCAAGCTTGATGTTCAAGGAGAAACAATATGACGAGGAAGATCGATCTAATATTAGCTCATCGTCATATATTTGTGCTCCGGGAATAAGGACCAAGTAACACATTAACGATATAGTCGATCATGCTAGGATTGACTTGAAGGATTATTAAACTCATAAGCAACAAAAATTACTTAGAGTTATTGAATCGGAGTGTGGAATCGTTTCACTTATCGGTGTTCTTGAGTGGCTATTAACTCAGAACAGAGGGGGAATTGGAATTGGCGTGAATAATAATTGATGAAGAACTCATAAGAAGTGACGTAGTTCCATGATACCCACGAGATACTAGAGGGTGTACTCGAAGGTAGAGCATAATAAAAGTTGGATAGGTGCATTAATCTACAAAAGACAAGTAATTCAACTTGTTTGAGATATGGGACCAAAGAAGAAAAATATGGTCGGAACCACGATTGCAAAGGATGAATTCCTAGATATAAGATGAACTTACACCAAGGGGATAATAAATTTTAAAAGAAGATTCCATGATAAGATCTACATCGTGTTCATGGGCATGAACAAAAAGTTCAAGGTGGACTCACACTTTTCCAATGCATAACCTTTCATTCACTTCTCATTTTCTAAGAAGTTGTAATGTTGAAATTTTATCTGGCATAACACCAGAAGAGTATGACTCGTGATAACTCTCGGGTTTACCCGGATTAAGGAAGGCACAGGTTCAACCCATCGGGGCATCTTAGAAACATATACTACAATCCTAGGGGTAAATATCTCAAGCTCAACAGTAGAGCATGGTTGGCAAAATCAGAGAATACCAATTGCCAAAGGCATTATTTATCAGGGGAAGAGCTCACAAGGTAATTGAATATGAATGAAACTGTCGGATAATAATCCGACAAAGGACTTGACGGTCCACAAAGGATCTGATGTGAGTTATCGATACTCAACCAGAAGATTAAAGAATACAAGACATCAGATTATAGTGACATATGGATAACTTGAGGTATATAGAATTCAAAGGGGTTGCAATTTCTATACCAGTGGACCAGAAGAAAAAGCTCTTATCGAGAATGGATAAGTTGAGTAGGCTTAGGGGTAGAATCGATGGCAATTTGATAGGCCGAGATCCAGCTCATCTTTAAAATGACGTCAGAGCCGGAAGGATAAATTCTAGGATCTGATTGAAGATTGCGAGCATTTGCAACATATTGAATCAAGGGACTCGAAATGATAATGACAAAGGATACTATGAATATTGCTAGTCATATGGAATGCAACCATAATGCAAGTAGACAAGTATTTGCAGAGCAATAGTGGGCAGAGGATTACCAGAAGATCAGATAGTACTTCAATGTATCTGGCTCATGGGCTCCATCTTCTGGTTGCATCATCCGAGAAGAAGGGACAAAAGGGGGAGCAAAGCAACCGTGAGTACTCATCCAAAGTACTCGCAAGCAAGGATCTATAGAAAAGGGGGAGCAAAGAAACCGTGAGTACTCATCCAAAGTACTCGCAAGCAAGGATCTATAGAAAAGGGGGAGCAAAGAAACCATGAGTACTCATCCAAAGTACTCGCAAGCAAGGATCTATACTACATATGCGATGATAATAATGATATGGTTAGTACCTGTGGACTGAACTACAGAATGCCAGAATAAGAGGGGGATAGCTAATCCTATCGAAGGCTACGCTTCTGGCAGTCTCCATCTTGCAGTAGTAGAAGAGAGTAGATGGTAAGTTCACCAAGTAACATCATATAGCATAATCCTACCCGGCGGCACTCCCCTTGTCACCCTGTGGGAAAATGATCACTGGGTTGTATCTGGCACTTGAAAGAGTGTGTTTTCTTAAGTATCTGGTTCTAGTTGTCATGAGGTCGGAATACAACTATGGGTCGTCCTTTTACCGAGGGACATGGCTATTCGAATAGATAAACTTCCTTGCAGGGGTGCACCACATTACCCAACACACTCGATCCCTCTGGTCGGGCACACTTTCCTGGGTCATAACCGGCCTCGGAAGATCAACACGTCGCAGCCCTACCTAGGCACAACAGAGAGGCCATCACACCAGTCTAAATCCTAAGCGTGCAGGGGTCTGGGCCCATCACCCATTACACACCTGCACGTTGCGAGGGCGGCCGGTGAGCAGATGTAGCAACCTCCATTACAAAGGAAGTTGCGTTACGCGGTCCAACCTGGCACGCGTCGCTCAATCGCTGATGTCAAGAAGGCTTCGACTGATACCACAATGTCGAGTGCCCATAACTGTTCCCGTGTAGTTGGTTAGTGCGTATAGGCTCGTAGCCAAACTCAAATCAAATATCAAGATCTTGTTAAGCGTGTTATTTTGAAGTAACCGCAAATACCGACCAGGACCAGGCACACCTATCTCCTAGGTTGTCACAACCTGCCCTACGCTCCGTCACAAAGATCCACACAGAGGGCCTTCGAGAAAAATGTCCTTTCAGCCCCCAATCCGTGAATCACTCGCGGGTACTCTACGAGCCGACCCGACTTTAGTCACAACATGTATCATGTAGTATGTATATAGTATATACCCGTGATCACCTCCCAAAGTGATCACGGCACGATAGTATAGCATAGCAAACGGACAAGAGTGTAGGGCCACTGCTGGAATACTAGCATCCTATACTAAGAATTCAGGATAGTAGGTAAAGGTATCAATAGTTGTAGCAACAATGATAGGCTATGCAACAGAATAGGAGCTATCGAATCAACAACAGTAACAAACCTAATGCAGGAATAAGAGAGAAGAGAGTGGGCAATATCTGGTTGATCAAAGAGGGTTGGCTTTCCTGGAAGCTCAGCAGAGAAGGAGAGTCGTCAACATCGTAGTCGATCGGGGCAATAGCAGTGGCCTCAGTCTCGAAGTCTACCAAAGAGAAGAGGGGGAAGAAACAATAAATACTGATCAAACGAAGCATCACAAAACGTAACATGGCAATACGAAGTGCCAGGTGTGGCCTAACGCAGTATTAGGCGATACTGGCGGATGGGGAAAACGTCTGGGAATGTTTTCCGGAAGTTTAGTATTTTCCGACGGATGAAACGGAGGGGTACGGTTGCATGTTCGCTATGTTCTGGACGTGTGGCGGAGGAACGGACTGCGTATTCTGATTCGTCTCATCATTCTGAGAAACTTTCATGTACAAAGTATTTTCATCCGAGTTACGGATTATTTTATATTAATTTTTAAAGATTTTAAATCATTTTCTAGAAGTAATATTAATTCCAAAATGAAATGAAATTGCTAGCTGTACCCAGCCCTGTGTACACAGAAGTGTACACACAGGCTGACGCATGGGTCCTATTGACTGGGTCAACGGCCCAGTCAGCAGAGGCTAACTAGTGGGCCAACTGTTGACTCAGCAGTTGATTGGGCGCATCTTATCCTCATAAACATTGCCAGGGCCACACGTCATACTCAGAAAGTTAATTAGTGTATTTATTTAAAACCGAGCTTAGTTAGTGCGATGGGGCCCGATGGACAGTGAGTCAGTGGGGTGGGATAGGGGCTAAACTAAGCGTGCCACGTCAGCTAACCGGAGTTAGCCGCCGACGCAAAGCAGGGCACATCAGAGGTTGCTGGACGGCCGATTCCGTCGACCGGGTCTAACGGGAAGCTAGTGGAGAGGCGCATCGGAGGTGGGTGGCAGCCAGCGCGGGGATAGCCGGAGTCGGCTTCAACGGCAGGCGGGGTGGCAGTGCTCTCTTGCGATCAACGGAGCGGCTCACTCTGGCGACCATTTGGTCGGCCGCGAGTGCCATGCGAACGACCGCAATGGGCCGCGAACGGTGCTGCAAGCAGTGCGCGCGGGGGGGGGGGG
>LR738715.1:557581051-557616982 GCA_902687465.1 Secale cereale | reverse complement strand
CAACGATGACGGTTAGCGGCGGCTGGAGCAAGAGATCGAGGGGACCGAGCCTATGGGCCGCGCACGAGCCAACAGAGAGGGGGAGAAGCTGCGATAGCTCACCCCGGAGCTTTCGGCGTGCTCAGACGCGTCAGGGCGGCTGAGGCGGTGCAGATCGACGACGGTGGTGTGGTTGCCGGAGGTGGAAGAAGAGGGCCGGCAGTGGAGAGAAAGGGAACAACTCGATCCGCGTGAGGCAGGGTTCCCGAGCTTGATGGCGTCCACGTAGTCGACGAATGCAACGGAGGCGATGCTACCGGTCCAGTCTCAGGCGGCGGGGAGGACCGTGGCCAAGTGGATGAGATCATCCTTGGCGACGACGGCGGCTGTTTCGTGTGGGGCGAGGAGAGTGCGTGAGGGAGAGGGAGAAGTAGGCGCTAGGGTTCACCGAGGGTCTCGCGGGCGATGCACATATCCCCCCTGGCGTCCTGTAGCGCCTCGGTGGCGTTTATCCGCCGGTGGCATCAGCCGCGGGCGCCCGCGATGCTGCCACGGCGATGAAGACGATGACCGGTGCATTGGGCTGGGCCTGGCACTGTGTGCGCTGGGCCTGGGAAGTGCAGAGTGCATTTTATTTTTATTTTAACCTATTCCTTTTTTCGTTTTAGCTACAGATTTCTATTTCCTTTTTGTAGTAAAATAGTTTTCTAAAACAAGAAATTTGCACCTAAATTAGTATAAATAATTAGACCACTGCCACAATTAAGTTTGGCACATAAATAATCTAGTTTATCATTTAATTTAAAAAGCAGTTAATTATTTGTTTTAACCCAAGTTTCAATTATTGTAGGATATTTAAACACTTTAGAAAAAGTTGGTTCACCACCATAATCACTTATGGAATATTTGCAACATTGTGAGCATTTTAGTTATCATGTTTGAGAATTTCTTCAATCCACTTATGATTTGAAATTGAATTTGACTTTGATTTTTCATCAAGTGATAATTAGCTTAGTGAGCATGGTGACATGGCATCATTAGCAGAGGTTCACTGTAGCTTAATTATCCGGGTGTCACACCTTGCCTACATCTCGAGCAAGATAAAATGAAGAGTGTGGTGGGGTGTGCCTAGATACAATCCACATTGCTCAAATCAATGATATTTAGCTCATGTCTTAACTCGCAAAATCTTGCTTCATCTAGAGGCTTGGTCAAGATATCCGCTAGTTGCTATTAAGTGTTGATGTAGATGATATCAATATCTCCCCGCTTGATGTGATCTCTAATGAAATGATGATGAATTTCAATGTGCTTCGTCTTGCTATGTTGCACCGGATTGAGAGAAATCTGGATAGCACTTTCATTGTCACATAGAAGAGGCACTTTGTCACAAGCGACACCGTAATCCTTTAATGTTTACGTCATCCATAGCAATTGTGAAATACAACTTGCGGCGGCAACATACTCAGCCTCGGTGGAGGAGAGAGATATACAATTTTGCTTCTTCAAATACCTACTTACCAAAGAGCGACCAAGGAATTGGCACCCTCCGGAAGTTGACTTCCTATCCACAAAATCTGCTGCCCAATCCGAATCTGAGTAGCCCATGAGATCAAATCTTGCTCCTTTGGGGTACCATAAGCCAAAGTTTGGGGTATGAGCCAAATATCGAAAGATTCGTTTGATAGCCACATAGTGACTTTCCTTAGGTGCGGCTTAAAACCATGCACAAATTCCACACTCATCATGATATCCGATCCAGATGCACAAAGGTAAAGCAAGGATCCAATCATGGAGCGATACACCTTTTGATCCACCGCTTTACCATTGGGATCAGTGTCAAGCTTGCATTTGGTGGGCATTGGAAACTTGACCGACTTAACATCAGCTAGCTTGAATGTCATGAGCATGTCTTGGGTGTACTTGGCTTGGTTGATGAATGTTCCTTCTCTTCTTTGCTTGACTTCGAACAAAAGAAAGAACTTCAACTCTCCCATCATAGACATCTCAAACTTCTCAGTCATTAGTGCGTCAAACTCATCATTAAATGATTTGTTAGGAGAACTGTCATGGTTTTGTGACGGCATATGTCCTAGTGTGAGGACTTAGTCGTGGAGCTATCGCGACGGGTTAGCTTAAAGTGGTTAAAGCGGGACACAGGATGCCAGGAATTTATACTAGTTTGGCCCCTTGCGGTGAAGGTAAAGTCCTAATCCAGTTGATGTGGAATTGCTAGGGTTTCGATGACCAGGGAGCGAATCCGCTTGACCTGGCTCTCGAGTTGTTGTCTGTCCTTCCTGAACCACTGTCAGGTCGTCCCTTTATATACACAGGTCGACGCCCGGCGGTTTACAGAATCCCGAGGCCGGCTCATAAACATGTCCAGTGATAACCCACAAGTGTAAGGGATCGCAACAGTTCTCGAGGGTAAAGTATTCAACCCAAATTTATTGATTCGACACAAGGGGAGCCAAAGAATACTCTTAAGTATTAGCAGCTGAGTTGTCAATTTAACCACACCTGGAAACTTAGTATCTGAAGCAAGATAGTTTAGTAGCAAAGTAATATGATAGTGGTGGTAGCAGCAATAAAAGTAACGATAGTGTTTTTGTAGTTTTTTGTCATTGTAGCAATGGAAAAGTAATAAACAACAAGCAATATAGGTAAAGCTCGTAGGCATTGGATCGGTGATGGGAGATTATGTTGGATGCAATACATCATGTAGAAGTTATAACCTAGGGTGACACAGAACTAGCTCCAGTTCATCAATGCAATGTAGGCATGTATTTCGAATATAGTCATACGTGCTTATGGAAAAGAACTTGCATGACATCTTTTGTCCTACCCTCCCGTGGCAGTGTGGTCCTATTGGAAACTAAGGGATATTAAGGCCTCCTTTTAATAGAGTACCGGACCAAAGCATTAACACATAGTGAATACATGAACTCCTCAAACTATGGTCATCACCGGGAGTGGTCCCGATTATTGTCACTTCGTGGTTGTCGGATCATAACACATAGTAGGTGACTATAGACTTGCAAGATAGGATAAAGAACACACATATATTCATGAAAACATAATAGGTTCAGATCTGAAATCATGCCACTCGGGCCCTAGTGACAAGCATTAAGCTTAGCAAAGTCATAGCAACATCAATCTCAGAACATAGTGAATACTAGGGATCAAACCCTAACAAAACTAACTCAATTACATGATAGATCCCATCCAACCCATCACTTTAACATCCCAAATTTTCAATTAGGAATGTTATACATAGATCATATTGCATTGCATGTTTATTTGCATTTTTTGTTGTGGCGATCCTCAAAATTCTAAGCAACTCAAGGACCTACGGAGAGAGTTGGGAATTCTACCATTTTGTATTTGAGTTCACTCGAATACCTGTATGAGGACGGTGTTGGTTTAATTATTTTCTCTCCTAAAAATATTCCTAAATACAATATATGAGCGGAGATAATATGACTTCTCCAAAATAACAGAAATATAGGAGGAAAAATGTTTAAATCACTTTTGGTATTTTTCTGGATTTATTTGCGATTTTATTTGCATAGAAAAAATGCGCATTTTTCAAAATTGCATTTAGGTCCGGGAAAAATGTTCACTTTGTCCTAAATAATATTAGAGGATGGTGAAAATTTATTTCGGGATTTTTGGAGTCCGTTTAGTATTTCTTTCGTTAGTTTTGCTACGTCAGGACTCTTTTAGAAAAAAAAGATTACGAATTGACTCCGGGCCGTAAGAGGCCAGGACTCTGGCCTTTATATAGCACCGGCCCGCTAGCGCCCCGAACCCCAGCCCGCTCCGTGCCCCGCCCCCGAACCCTAGCCGCCGCTGCTCGCCACCCGCGTCGCCTCCCGCCGCCCCACGCCGTCGCCACTCGCCGCCTGCGCCGCACCGCGCCGCCGCTCGCCACCTGCGCCGCCGCCGCCGTCGAGGTAGTTATCCACCATGTCAGTTTTTCGTTAGAAAGCGATCGTTTTTTTTAGAAAACCCTAGATCCGTTTTTTTAGGTTAGATCGGTTTTCTTTGGTTTAGTTATTCAGCGGACATTCGTCCGTACGTTCGTTGTAACGAACGATGTTCGCTCGTTAGCCGCAGACAGCGAACGTTCGTTCGTTAGTCTGTTCGTGAGTTTTCTTTTTCGTGTTTTTTATCCGCGATTATTTCGATCGCGATTTCTGCCCTAATCTTGTTTTTAATTTTTCTTTTCGCTCGAGAGTCAGAATGAGGTGATTCAAAATCCCAGATCTTCGTCTCGACGCCCTCTTTCCGTTTAACCAACTTGAACAAAGTTTTGGCTATTGTAAAATTTGACCTTAGATCAATTAGTAACCGGAGCTCGTTTCTTTCGCTGTTTGAGTTTCGTTGCTTCTTTCGATTTGATTCTTTTTGCAAACCGGAGTTCTTAAATTGAACTTTCTGGTTAGATTTTATCTTTTGGAGTTTTGTTTGTTCATCATTGCTTGTTTGCTTATGTATGTTATTGTTTGCTTGCGATAGAATACCCGGACTGTGAAGCGTGCTACTACGAGTCTCTAGGTTTTGCGAATCGTCAGCAAGGCAAGTAACACTTTGATCATACCTTTTATTACCCAATTTTTATGCATTGGATCAACCCCTCACACATTGCATGAGTAGGATCTCTTAACTTGTGGGACTGGGAAGTAGTTTGAGGTAGAACCTATTACCTGCATTATTTTTCAAACCCTTGGGACTTACTTCTACGTTTGCTTAGGTTGCTATGCTATGCTCGTTGACATTGTTTGGGTTTGAGTGAAATCCATGACAGATGTGAGTTGTTAACTAAGGATTCAACTTAAGGTGGCTACTTGAATGTCACATCCCCAGATCTGGTCTTCTCTGATCCAGTTAGTCTTGTGTGCATCATGTTTAACTTTGAAAGAAACTTGAAATGGGGATGACTAAACCCTAGCACCAGATGAATTCAACTAGGGTCAAATTAAAATCTTTTTCAATGAACCCAAAATGCCCTCTGGAAATGTTCAACATTTTTGGATTGAATAAAAACCTCTGCCAAAAATGTTGCACATATTTCTAGGACCATTCTGGATTTTTGAATTAAATCATATCTTACTTGCATTTGGGCATTTAAATTTTATATATTATTTTAAATGCTCAAATAATCATAAACTAAAATGTTTACTGTTGGTTTTATTCTAAATAGTAGCCATGCTTGGTTTCATGATTTTTGAAAGTGTCTAAGTATTTTTTTAATAAAGCCCTAAACAAAATAACAGAAATAGAAAACAGAAAGAAAATAAGAGAGAGAGAAGTACCCGGGCCTTCTTACCTGTGCAGCCCACTAGAAGCCCGCAGACAGCCGGCCTGCCAGGCCCAGCCCACCCCCACCGCGTCGTCTTCCTCCACCAGTCGGGGCAGCTCGCTGTCGCGCGCGCGCTCGCCCAGGCCAGCTCCTGCTTGCCACCTCCTGCTTCTCCTCGCGCCTGGAGACGTCCAGGGACTCACTAGTCCCCCTCTCTCTCTCCCTCGCTTCAATTTTTCCCCCTGGCTCTCTCCCTCGTCGTTCTTCACCTTGGTCGATCGCCACCGTCGCCGTCGTTGCCGTAGCCGTAGCCACCGTGACCCCGGAGCCTCTCCGACTCATCCACGAGCTCCGCCTCCGTCTTCTACGCCCCCCCTAAGTACCTACGCGACGCCGGACGCCCCCAAACGCCCTCGCCACCGTCGTCTTCAACCGCGGCCGTCCGACATCGCCGTCGTCTCTCCGTCGCCTCCAGAGCCTCCCCCGAGCCGCCGAGCTGCGCTTCGACCTCGCAGTGAGCTTCCCCGCCGTTTCCCCCTGTTCCCATGGCCTGCAACTCGCCGTAGCCGTCGCCCCCTTTTCTTCCCGTAGCCACCGCCGCATGGGCTCGTCGCCGGCGTAGCCTCTGTGATCTTTTGGTCCCGTGAGTACGTCCGTTGCACTCGCAACGTTCTGTAGAGCAACTCCAGCGCGACAATCAGTCCGTTTGCGAACCCCAGCACCCCGCCCGTACAGACCCGAGCTCCGGCCTCCGCAGACCTCGCCGCCGGCGCTGTTTCCGGCCACCCCAGGTCGAACAGCTCGCACCGTTGGATGCGGCCGAGTGCCAGCTTTCCAACGGGACTAACCGCGCCCAAAACCGTCCCTTGTACACGAAACCCGACCCTCTCCGGCGAGTCACCGCCGCGGATTGAGGCCACTGGCGAATAACTCCGGCGCGCTGACGTGGCATCGTCGTTAGTGACTAGTTAACCCAACCTAGAGTCACTGACTGGTGGACCCAGGCTCTTAACTAATTAAAGTTTAGTTTTAATTTAGAGTTATTTATCTCTGTTAGTTAGATTGGACACTGACATGTGGGCCCTGGGCCCACTGACAGTTTAGCTAGTATTAACTTAAGGCTAACTAACCCTGTTAGTTAGATGTGTCACTGACACGTGGGGCCCAGACTCTGTTAACCTTTAGTTTAGTTTTAAAAACGTTTAGTTAGCCCTGAGAGACTGACCAGTGGGACCCACTGGTCAGGTTTGACCTGGACCAGCCCGTTGACCTGCTGACGTCATGATGCCGCAGTGCTGATGCAGCAAGTATTTTCTGGAGTTTTAAATAAATCAGAAATGATTTATTTAATTCAGAAAATAGCCAAAACTTCTAAAAATCATATAAAATCAACCGTAGCTCAGATGAAAATAATTTATATATGAAAAATGATCAAAAAATCCAAAGAATCTGTTTATTGCAATTTCATGCATGTTTGAACAAGTTAAACCTGCTGATCAGGTCAAATCAATTAAATGGCATTTAAATAATCACATATGAAGTTTGAATTTGAACCTTTGTTTCAAACCAACTTCATTTATTTAAGTTGCTAGTTGCATTAGCTCAATAAACAGCATATTGCCATGTCATGATCATGCATCATATTGTCGCATTGCATTGATTGTGTTCTTTCTATGTTTGTCGGTTTTGTCCCCTCTCAGTAGACGACGTTCCGACGATGATTTCGATGACACCAATGAAGACTCAATGTTATCTTCAGAAGTGCCAGGCAAGCAAACCCCCATTGAGCATTCCGATACAATCCCACTCTCTCGCTCTTGCTCTCTCTTAATGCATTAGGACAACAACGCTTCAACTGTTACCTGCTGCGGTAGTTGAACCCCTTTCCACTGCATGACCCGTCATTGCCACAGTAAATAGTTGAAACCCACTAGTATGAGTAGGAGTTGTTTGAGCCATGTTGTGCCTACTCATTCATGCTTTCTGGTTATGCCTGCTATTGCTTAGAGTTGTGTCAGGTCTGATTCATCGGGGATGAATTGGAATGGTGATGAACATGTCCTAATGTGTGTGAGCTAAGTGTGTGAACACGATTTGGTAAAGGTAGCGATGAGAGGCCATGTAGGAGTACATGGTGGGTTGTCTCATTGCAGCCGTCCTCAGGAACTGAGTTCTGTGTTGGTTGATCCATGACCAGTTACTACCATGCATTGGGCCCGAAACCAATGGACCCTCTCGACTTATTAATCAACATGATCTCTGTCCAGGAGTTGCAACTAGTTTCTGGTGTTTGTAGTTTACTAGAGGTCGTGCGCAGCGCCGACCCTCGGGGTGGGCTGTGACGCGGCAGGTATGTGGCACGGTGTACCGATTGCCCGTTTGGTGATGCGGGAACCCTGTACACATCGTTTGGGGCCGTGAGCAACACCCCGGCCGGATCTCCCCACGGTGGAACCCAAATAGGCGATAAACCTGGACGAGAGACTTGTGTGGTTAGTCAGGTCGTTGCCGACACCCTCGCTGGGCCTCCGCTTGAACGTTGCCGAGTACATGTCGTGTAAACGACGGTAAGTGGTGAGAGCGTGTGTGAAGAAGTACACCCCTGCAGGGTTATATATATAATCTATTCGAATAGCCGTGTCCGCGGAAATGGACTTCTGGGTTACCTATTACAGTTCATAGACAAGTGAAAGTGGATACTCTAAAACGCGCAAGATAAGCGTGAGTGCTATGGATGGCCTTCTCGTAGGGAGACGGGAGCGGATCCATAGTGGTGTATTGATTGGTGAATATGTGGACTCGTGTGCGCCACCTCAAAAGAGTTACTTGCAGTCGTAGTTTAGGATAGCCACCAAGTCAAAGCTGGCTTGCTGCAGTCAAACTCCACCACCCCTTTGTTGATACTGATGCATATGTAGATATATCTGATGTAAGTCTTGCTGAGTACCTTTGTACTCACGTTTGCTTAATTTATGTTTTTGCAGAGAGACTTCAGTCTCGCTAGTGGTTCCGCGTGGACTTCGACGTTTAGCTTGTTACCTCAGCTACGATCTTGAACCCTTGGGAGGGTCTTGTAGATAGTCAGGCTTCTTAGTCTTTCTCATTTGTAGATGTCTGTACTCAGACATGTAATGCTTCCGTTGCCTGTATGCTCTGTATGTTGGGTCATGTGACTGTGACGCCCGAGACCGACGTCCCAGAAGATTCCAGAAGCTTCCAGAGGTTCCGGGTTGCCCGTGTGTTTCAGTTCTGCTTGTGTTATTTATTTTCGCTTTGCATCATGTCATCATGCCATCATGTCATTTTAAATTCTTGCATCTCAACCTAATAAACCGTGTGGACCTTCGGTCCATTTAAATCGAGGGAAGATGTCTTCTCTTTATAACATATAAAAGTCTCTCATTATTATGGAGCTATATTAATAATTATTCCATTTGTTGGAAATCACCGTAACACACTTGCAATATTTCTCCATGCATTTCTATCTCAATTCTTGCCTCAAACCTTGCTATAATTCTTTTCTCGTTGCTCGAGGTTCCTCCAAAAACCCTCCTTCTATTTTATTTAAATCCCTGACATTTTTTCGTGAGTCCAGGGATTTTACCTCTTGCCCTAACTCCTTTTCTAGCACCCCCTTCTTTCTTTCTTGTTGTGTTATTCTGTTTTATTTTGGGAAAAAGGCAGCAGCAGTTTTATTAACAAAAAGGTGCAGCCCAGGCCTTCCCTGGCCCATCTCCTCCCTCCTCCTTTTCCCTCTCTCTCTGGCCTAAGCCTCCTCCCTCTCCCTTTTGGCCCAACCAGGCCTTGGCCCAGCAGCCACCCAACCCTAGGGCGCCCGAGCCTCGCAGCTCCTCCCTCCGTTCCTCCCACCGAGCGCCGCCAGGCTCCCTCGCTCATCTCGTTTGTCCCGCTCACACCATCTTTCTTTTGCCCGGTCTCTCAACGAGTTACCGGAACCGATATGTTGTGTGCCTCATTTCGGATCGTTGCCGTGGCACCCTTTCATTCCACCACGGTGACATTGCTTCTTATCTTGTTAATTGTCAACCTTTTAATAAAACTTGCATAAAACTTGATCATGTCATCCGCATCATTTAACAACATGAGAATGTTAAATTGTTGTTGCTTTATAATTATTAAACATGCTCATGGGGATTTTCCGGATATGTTGTTGTTATTCTCCGGCCTCATTTAAAATGTCTTAATAGTGTAGTTTCTTTATGTTTCACCTCTTGCCATGCTAAAAACTTTTAACCTTGTCTGGTAAATAACAAGAGTCAACTAAATAATTAATGTGGTGTTTCTTCAATATGCAACTCGTTGCATATTGGTCTCCACTTAACTTGTAGTATTTGTTTGTGCACTTTGCCATGCCACGCATATTTAAACCGGACATGCATCATACTTGTTTGTGCATCGTATGCCATGTTTATGATTGTGTGTTTACCGTGTTGTTTGTTTTCTTTCCGGTTGCTTCTCTTGTTAGCTTCGGTTTCGTTCCGGAGTTGTGAGGATCCGCTCGACTGTTGCTCCGTCTTCTTCTTGGACCCGTTCTTCTCCCTTGTGGAATCCCAGGCAAGATGACCGAACCCGGATACCATTACTATCTTTGCCTATTGCTAGTAGTTCCGTTCTATAGTGTTGCCTCGATGCCCATGCCTTTCTTGTCAGCCTCCTACTTGTAACCAATTGCCTTGTTTAACCACCCTACCTATGCAAACCGTTGCTTGGCTAAGTACGCTTCGCTCAGCCCCTCTTATAGCATTGTTAGTTGCAGGTGAAGATTGAAGATGCTTGCTTCATGTTGAAGTTTGGTTGGGTTATATCACACTATATAAATGCTTAAATGAAATCATCTATATACTGGCAGGGTGGAAGGCTAAGCCTTTTGCTTGGTGTTTTGTTCCACTCATGCCGTTAGGAACCGTATAAACCGGTGTTATGTTCCTTGATTATGCGTTCCTAACACGGTTGGGGTGTATGGGACCCCCTTGATAAACCGCTAAGTGCTAAGTCTTTTCCAGCAAGTCCCAACTTTTGGTACTATTTGCCTCATAATAACAACTTAATTAAATTAATTAAATTTGCATAGGGGGTCGCTCCCTCGAGGATCCTTTATTTCTACATAGCAGGGGGGGCCAGTGCTGATGGCGTTGGTCCCAAACGGGGGTTCTGCGGGGCCACCTCAAGGAAACTCGAGGTTTGGTAAAAACCTGTAGAATCGCCCATCTGGTCGTGTCCTGAGACTAGATACGCGCGGCTACCTATCAGGGTGTCGACACGCCGGGAGGATTTGCTGGATTAGCCTTACCTTAGTTCGGTTTAACTTGAGCACGGGATTCCGAGAATACTCGGGCCTTCCCAACTATGGAGTTGCGACTCCGCGGATCGTGGGCTTGTGATGGGCCAAGTTGGAACACCCCTGCAGGGTTTGAACTTTCGAAAGCCGTGCCCGCGGTTATGTGGCAGATGGGAGCTTGTTAATTCCGGTTGTAGATAACTTGACACAATGTTACAATACACTACCAGCGTGTGTACCGTGACTGTCAATTTCCGAATAGGGATTCGGGAGTTGAACACGGTGGGGTTATGTTTGACCGGCTTTAGCTAGGATCACTTCGTGATCATCTTTCGACCGATGCTCTTCTCTTCTCGCTCTCTTTTGCGTAAGTTAGTGCTAGTTGCTGCTGCAGACACTTGTTTGTTCCTTCACCTCTCGTTCTTTCTTCAGCCTTGTCCTCACCCAAGGCTTAAATAGTCTTGTTACCCGGGAACGGGATTGCTGAGTCCTCTGTGGCTCACAGTTACTCCACCACACCAGTTGCAGGTTCAGCCGAGTTTGATGCAGGAGTTGGACCAGTTCTTCACCAGGAGTCCGATGAAGAGTGTGGCCTTTTGTTTGTGATGTTTCGATGTTCAGTAGTGGTTTCTACTAGGATTCGATCCTGACCTGTGGCTTTTGTTGTTTTGGTATCTTTCTTTTGGTTCTTACCCGTAGTCGGGCTGTGATGTTTTGAATGATGATTGTTTATGTAATGTTTTGTGTGAAGTGGCGAGTGTAAGCCAACTATCTCCTTTTGCAATTTAATCCCTCTTTTACATGAGTCGTGCAAAGATACCAAACTTGAGATCATTCTAGGATGGATTTATGCCTTTAAGTCGTGCCTCGACACGTAGGAGGTATAACTCCATCCTGGGCATTATAGTGACCTCTGATTGTAATGAATGCTATGATGGCTCTTCTGGGCCTTATCTATATGAGTTGTTGAGTTATGTTGTGATGCCTTGTTGTTCAGCACATACTTGCATGTTATGCGTACGTGTAATGTGTATTGCTATGTGTGGGATCCGACACCTAGTTGTTTACCTTTGGTAGCCTATCTTATAGGGAAATGTCTCCTAGTGCTTCCACTGAGCCTTGGTAGCTTGCTACTGCTCCGGAACACTTAGGCTGGCCGGCATGTGTCCTTCTTCATTCCTGTGTCTGTCCCTTAGGGGAAATGTCACGCGTTGTTCCTTTAAGTCCTTGTAGCTTGCTACGACTTGGGTTCATACGTTGATGACCGACACGTTCGTTGCTCGGTCATGTATGCTTGTCCCTGTAATTTAGTGCCACTTTTGGTTTATAACTAGTCATGTCGGCCCGGGTTCTCTGTCATATGGATGCTAGCGACACTATCATATACGTGTGCCAAAATGCGCAAACGGTCCCGGGCCAGGTAAGGTGGCACCCGTGAGGATACCGTGCGTGAGGCCGCAAAGTGATATGATGTGTTACCGGCTAGACCTGTGTGACTTAGGATCGGGGTCCTGACAGCTTTGGTATCAGAGCCTGACTGCCTGTAGGATTAGTAAGCCAAACTGGTCGAAGTCGTGTCTAGAAACTCTTTAGTTATGTAAGGGAATTGTTTGTGGAAGGGAACGTAAGGCTCTTTTTACTCCTTTACCACATGACTTTCTGATCTGAGTCACCTTCTTTTTCTACGGGGATTAAGAAACTAGGATTCTCATTTTATTTATCAGGATCACGTTAATGTGGTTTCAACCCTCAGTTCAGTTTCTTCTACTTCTGTTTGTTTAAGTGTTGGTCTCAGAACCTTGACATTATGATGTTAAGTGGATATGCTACCCTTTTGCTTGGATCTCAAAAGTATTTTCGAGCATTTGCAGCCGTTATGCTGTCCGAGTCATCCCAGGTCTCTAAACAATCTGATGCATTTGCAAATCATTCCTACCCGTTCTTAATGTCCTTTTAGGCCAGATTAACCACACTAGACGGTGAGTTGTGGTACTCCGTTACCTCAACACATGTGTTGGAATTATTATTATGGCCCTAAGTATCGTAGAAGATCACCCAGTAATGCAACAATACTTTGTATCCTCAGCGTGATGGTTCTGGCCGTCATTCCCGAAAGCATCTCGTGATGCTAATTAGTTGGTAGGTAATCTATTCCTGGGTTCTTGAACCCGAGCTTCACCCTACTTACTTCATGTTGATAGTATTTGCTCGTTCCTTTAGGATATTAGTAACCTTGCGATAGTCCTCGAGGTCCGTGGTTATCGTTCTTCCAATACCATGAACCATCCTTGGCAAAAGTTCTCCCGAACCAAAAGATCACAACCAGAGTGCTCCTGAGTGGTACTCCATTCATATTGTGACTCTGCCAGTCCTACCTTTCTGCATGGGTTATCCGGAAGAAATATGTGGAACTCGTTCGACATACTAACCTATGCATCCACAACTCAGAAGTAATATGTTCCTTGAGTTGTCTCCTTTTAGTTGTATTATGGCCCTCGTCTATCAGTTGATAGTCAGGAGTAGTCGTGCACTTGTGTTCATCGATGCTTTTTACTCTTGTGGTCCGTCAAGCCATTCTATTCTGGAATGACTAGGAGAAACAAACTCCAGTACCTTACCCATATCCAGGATTGGGTCAAAGAAGTTGTACTTCGCAGATGAAGAACGCTAATCCAGTTTCTAAACTGTTATATCCTGGAGTATTACCATCTTTATGTCAAGAATGTCATGGGAATTGCTCCACCTCCTATGAACCTTTGATAAGGTGATACTTCTCGCCATCATCGTTTATTTCTCGGCCTCCGTATTATTATAACCAGAATGCTGACAAGTGGATTGTGATGTGTGAAATCAATACTCCTAGCAACTTCGTTGCTTGGTAGCTAAAGGACAACAATCTCATTCTTAGCGTGTTGACTATTGAATCACCATTCTAAGATTGATCGTGCTACCTAGTCCACTTTCTTGGTGCACTCCTTGATTGATGAGTTAGGATTTTGTTAAGTCCTTGCTCATTCGATCATATCGTCCCGCCCTGAAAAGCAAGATTGATCTCGAGCTTAGTAACATATCGGTGGTTCGTGATTTCCGAACATCTTCTCGGAAGTATTACCAGGTTGTTCCCTGACCGCTATGTTGAGCTCGTGATCAAGTTGGTTTCTTGTAACCAATCCTTCTCCAGGAATCTGTATTGCATACCCTTGAGCTAGTTGGTTAAGCTAAATGAAAACTTGGAGAGTTGGAAGATAAAAGCTTGCCTGACTTAGTTCCTTTCAAGGGGTATGTTTGCGTGTGTTGAAGATAGATGACATCTTCATCAATTGGTCCCTGTGATCAGTTGTTGGCCCTATTGTCATATCAAAACTTTGATTTGAGTATGGGCTATCATCAAATCAAATCAGAACCAACGATGTTCATAATGTTGTCTTACTCGGGTATGATTCCTCGAGCCTACACCATTATATCCCCTTGGTCTGACCAATGCTACCACCTTGTTCATATAAATTGTGGAATTCCATCTTCATGGATATCTCGATGACCCGTTGTTGAGCCCATCAACATCGTTTATCTTGACCACGATTCATGCTGAACATTTAAGCTAGTATTGGAAACTTTGTAAGCATTGCCTTCGTGTCCCGTTCATGAGGCATATGTTCGGACGAAAGAAGTGTCTTCCTCTAATTCACGTGCATTTGATGCAAGTTGCCGCTGTGAATTCGAGAAAGTCAATATTGTTCCTGTGGAATCATCCCAAGTCAGTCATGCATACGTGCGAAGTATTCTGTGGTTTGGAGACTTGCAACCTTCACTCTATATGTATCCCTAGCACACCAAGCCACTGATTGATTTGTTTAAGGAGAAGGAGTTCCTTCTTAAGAGCTAACCCGGGCTTAATCAAGGACTTCGATATCCTCGATGATGGTTCCCCAACCCGAACTTGGTAGTGTTTCATTGTAAGACTACTACGTGGTCATGTTTGTCTTGGACAACGTGTTCACATGTATGTAGCAAAACCAGCTCATATTTTGGAGCTTGCTATCGTAGTTCACTTCCCGAGAATCTCGCAACAACATCTCGTCGATTTGTGTTGTAAACTTTCATTTCTCTTTCTAGACTCGATGAGTCTGGAATATCCTGACACCAACCAGAACTGAATCTCAGGCAGATATGATGGTTGGAGCATTTTCCCAGAACTATAATATTGGTCTCTCGATAACCGGTAAAGTGGATGTCGTGGCCAACACACCCAGCCGGAAGACCTATTGTTGTAGAATCTTGATTGAAGAAGCTGGCCACCTCCCCATAAGGATTTCGTAGGATTTACTCCCTAGTTGTTCCTTATGAACTTTTTGTGCTCCCGAAGTCCGACCCTTACTTGATGGCCATGTTGATGCTTTTAAGCATTGACCGTGGTACCTAGTACATCAAAGAGAACATTAGAAGCGGAGTGCTAAATGTCTCTCGGTCGATCATCCAGATTTTTGCTTTCTTGGCTCCGCTAAGGTAGAATTTGAGAAGGTGTTATCCTCATTTGCATCTGCATCATCCACCACTATTCATCATGGTAGTATGTTGTGTTGCCAGGATCCTTGACTCGGATATTGGTAAAACCTTGATGAATATGGGAATGCTCAAGTTCTTGAGAGCACGCACAAGCACAAGGTGTTATCACCGGCACTAACTGGGATTGTTCCTAGTCCCTTCGGTTATGCAATAACCTCTCAAAGAGTAGATTTACTCTCTACTGTTGGGATTCTTCCTAGTTTCCAGGATCATTCCCTACATTTGCATTTTGTTCCCAGCTTGTACCACCATCGTGCCAATTTTCCATGGATTGCCCTTTTCAGCAACTGCTATTCAGGATTATCTTCAAGAGTGGTCCTACCATAGGTTCCATCCATTTCCGATGATAAGCAAAATCATCTGTGGTGTTGTCTTCAACAAGGAAGTTCACATCATCCATTTTGGCCGAGAATGTCATTTCTTCGGACTCCGTCAAACGACCGATTGTGTTTGCCTTAGGTTGGTATAGGGAATTTCAATGATCTCTATATCAAAAGTAATTCTTTTTGCCACTTAAGGGAATAACTCTACGAGTCACCTTCTCTAAGGTGCCCCGTCTGGTGGTATCGATCACCATCTTCTTAGGTGTGGAATTATTGCCACTAAATGAACTTTCATCATTTGCTTCACTCCATCCCCCTGGAGGTGTACTCCGTGTCTCAGCTCAAGAGATGTTTCAACGTCTCACTCCAGAAGATGATCTTGAATTGCTCGATCTTTCGGAAGATCAATTTTGTAGAGTTTCTCTCATCGTCACCGTTTGGACAAAGATCTCGAAATCAAGGATGCCAAGAATTACATGATGCAATGAATCAACAATTTCGAGGAGGGAAACTGGATCGAGAAGATTGTGTTAGATAGTGTCCCCTCTGATTTCTTATCTCACGTCCTGAATCTCGGGACGAGATTCTTGTTTAGTGGGGGTGAGTTGTCACATCCCCAGATCTGGTCTTCTCTGATCCAGTTAGTCTTGTGTGCATCATGTTTAACTTTGAAAGAAACTTGAAATGGGGATGACTAAACCCTAGCACCAGATGAATTCAACTAGGGTCAAATTAAAATCTTTTTCAATGAACCCAAAATGCCCTCTGGAAAAGTTCAACATTTTTGGATTGAATAAAAACCTCTGCCAAAAATGTTGCACATATTTCTAGGACCATTCTGGATTTTTGAATTAAATCATATCTTACTTGCATTTGGGCATTTAAATTTTATATATTATTTTAAATGCTCAAATAATCATAAACTAAAATGTTTACTGTTGGTTTTATTCTAAACAGTAGCCATGCTTGGTTTCATGATTTTTGAAAGTGTCTAAGTATTTTTTTAATAAAGCCCTAAACAAAATAACAGAAATAGAAAACAGAAAGAAAATAAGAGAGAGAGAAGTACCCGGGCCTTCTTACCTGTGCAGCCCACTAGAAGCCCGCAGACAGCTGGCCTGCCAGGCCCAGCCCACCCCCACCGCGTCGTCTTCCTCCGCCAGTCGGAGCAGCTCGCTGTCGCGCGCGCGCTCGCCCTGGCCAGCTCCTGCTTGCCACCTCCTGCTTCTCCTCGCACCTGGAGACGTCCAGGGACTCACTAGTCCCCCTCTCTCTCTCCCTCGCTTCAATTTTTCCCCCTGGCTCTCTCCCTCGTCGTTCTTCACCTTGGCCGAGCGCCACCGTCGCCGTCGTTGCCGTAGCCGTAGCCACCGTGACCCTCGAGCCTCTCCGACTCATCCACGAGCTCCGCCTCCGTCTTCTACGCCCCCCTAAGTACCTACGCGACGCCGGACGCCCCCGAACGCCCTCGCCACCGTCGTCTTCAACCGCGGCCGTCCGAGATCGCCGTCGTCTCTCCGTCGCCTCCAGAGCCTCCCCCGAGCCGCCGAGCTGCACTTCGACCTCGCAGTGAGCTTCCCCGCCGTTTCCCCCTATTCCCGTGGCCTGCAACTCGCCGTAGCCGTCGCCCCCTTTTCTTCCCGTAGCCGCCGCCGCATGGGCTCGTCGCCGGCGTAGCCTCGGTGATCTTTTGGTCCCGTGAGTACGTCCGTTGCACTCGCAACGTTCCGTACAGCAACTCCAGCGCGACAATCAGTCCGTTTGCGAACCCCAGCACCCCGCCCGCACAGACCCGAGCTCCGGCCGCCGCAGACCTCGCCGCCGGCGCTGTTTCCGGCCACCCCAGGTCGAACAGCTCGCACCGTTGGATGCGGCCGAGTGCCAGCTTTCCAACGGGACTAACCGCGCCCAAAACCGTCCCTTGTACACGAAACCCGACCCTCTCCGGCGAGTCACTGCCGCGGATTGAGGCCGCCGGCGAATAACTCCGGCGCGCTGACGTGGCATCGTCGTTAGTGACTAATTAACCCAACCTAGAGTCACTAACAGGTGGACCCAGGCTCTTAACTAATTAAAGTTTAGTTTTAATTTAGAGTTATTTATCTCTGTTAGTTAGATTGGACACTGACATGTGGGCCCTCGGCCCACTGACAGTTTAGCTAGTATTAACTTAAGGCTAACTAACCCTGTTAGTTAGATGTGTCACTGACACGTGGGGCCCAGACTCTGTTAATCTTTAGTTTAGTTTTAAAAACGTTTAGTTAGCCCTGAGAGACTGACCAGTGGGACCCACTGGTCAGGTTTGACCTGGACCAGCCCGTTGACCTGCTGACGTCATGATGACGCAGTAAGTATTTTCTGGAGTTTTAAATAAATCAGAAATGATTTATTTAATTCAGAAAATAGCCAAAACTTCTAAAAATCATATAAAATCAACCATAGATCAGATGAAAATAATTTATATATGAAAAATGATCAGAAAAATCCAAAGAATCTGTTTATGGCATTTACATGCATGTTTGAACAAGTTAAACCTGCTGATCAGGTCAAATCAATTAAATGGCATTTAAATAATCACATATGAAGTTTGAATTTGAACCTTTGGTTCAAACCAACTTCATTTATTTAAGTTGCTAGTTGCATTAGCTCAATAAACAGCATATTGCCATGTCATGATCATGCATCATATTGTCGCATTGCATTGATTGTGTTCTTTCTCTGTTTGTCGGTTTTGTCCCCTCTCAGTAGACGACGTTCCGACGATGAGTTCGATGACACCAATGAAGACTCAATGTTATCTTCAGAAGTGCCAGGCAAGCAAACCCCCATTGAGCATTCCGATACAATCCCACTCTCTCGCTCTTGCTCTCTCTTAATGCATTAGGACAACAATGCTTCAACTGTTACCTGCTGCGGTAGTTGAACCCCTTTCCACTGCATGACCCGTCATTGCCACAGTAAATAGTTGAAACCCACTAGTATGAGTAGGAGTTGTTTGAGCCATGTTGTGCCTACTCATTCATGCTTTCTGGTTATGCCTGCTATTGCTTAGAGTTGTGTCAGGTCTGATTCATCGGGGATGAATTGGAATGGTGATGAACATGTCCTAATGTGTGTGAGCTAAGTGTGTGAACACGATTTGGTAAAGGTAGCGATGAGAGGCCATGTAGGAGTACATGGTGGGTTGTCTCATTGCAGCCGTCCTCAGGAACTGAGTTCTGTGTTGGTTGATCCATGACCAGTTACTACCATGCTTTGGGCCCGAAACCAATGGACCGTCTCGACTTATTAATCAACATGATCTCTGTCCAGGAGTTGCAACTAGTTTCTGGTGTTTGTAGTTTACTGGAGGTCGTGCGCAGCGCTGACCCTCGGGGTGGGCTGTGACGCGGCAGGTACGTGGCACGGTGTACCGATTGCCCGTTTTGTGATGCGGGAACCCTGTACACATCGTTTGGGGCCGTGAGCGACACCCCGGCCGGATCTCCCCACGGATGGAACCCAAATAGGCGATAAACCTGGACGAGAGACTTGTGTGGTTAGTCAGGTCGTGGCCGACACCCTCGCTAGGCCTCCGCTTGAAGGTTGCCGAGTACATGTCGTGTAAACGGCGGTAAGTGGTGAGAGCGTGTGTGAAGAAGTACACCCCTGCAGGGTTATATATATAATCTATTCGAATAGCCGTGTCCGCGGAAATGGACTTCTGGGTTACCTATTACAGTTCATAGACAAGTGAAAGTGGATACTCTAAAACACGCAAGATAAGCGTGAGTGCTATGGATGGCCTTCTCGTAGGGAGACGGGAGCGGATCCATAGTGGTGTATTGATTGGTGAATATGTGGACTCGTGTGCGCCACCTCAAAAGAGTTACTTGCAGTCATAGTTTAGGATAGCCACCGAGTCAAAGCTGGCTTGCTGCAGTCAAACTCCACCACCCCTTTGTTGATACTGATGCATATGTAGATAGATCTGATGTAAGTCTTGCTGAGTACCTTTGTACTCACGTTTGCTTAATTTATGTTTTTGCAGAGAGACTTCAGTCTCGCTAGTGGTTCCGCGTGGACTTCGACGTTTAGCTTGTTACCTCAGCTACGATCTTGAACCCTTGGGAGGGTCTTGTAGATAGTCAGGCTTCTTAGTCTTTCTCATTTGTAGATGTCTGTACTCAGACATGTAATGCTTCCGTTGCCTGTATGCTCTGTATGTTGGGTCATGTGACCTCTGATTGTAATGAATGCTATGATGGCTCTTCTGGGCCTTATCTATATGAGTTGTTGAGTTATGTTGTGATGCCTTGTTGTTCAGCACATACTTGCATGTTATGCGTACGTGTAATGTGTATTGCTATGTGTGGGATCCGACACCTAGTTGTTTACCTTTGGTAGCCTATCTTACAGGGAAATGTCTCCTAGTGCTTCCACTGAGCCTTGGTAGCTTGCTACTGCTCCGGAACACTTAGGCTGGCCGGCATGTGTCCTTCTTCGTTCCTGTGTCTGTCCCTTAGGGGAAATGTCACGCGTTGTTCCTTTAAGTCCTTGTAGCTTGCTACGACTTGGGTTCATACGTTGATGACCGACACGTTCGTTGCTGGGTCATGTATGCCTGTCCCTGTAATTTAGTGCCACTTTTGGTTTATAACTAGTCATGTCGGCCCGGGTTCTCTGTCATATGGATGCTAGCGACACTATCATATACGTGTGCCAAAATGCGCAAACGGTCCTGGGCCAGGTAAGGTGGCACCCGTGAGGATACCGTGCGTGAGGCCGCAAAGTGATATGATTTGTTACCGGCTAGGCCTGTGTGACTTAGGATCGGGGTCCTGACATTGAATACACGTCTGGGTGGATTGGTTGCAGGGCACCTGGAAAATCCAGTGTTGTCCTAGGAAATCCCGGGGTTCCGTGTGATTTTTCCTATGGAATGCCACCCAGGCTCAAAGGGATCATAAAACTATTCATGCTAGAAACTTCCGTGTGCAGCCACATGCCAATATGGGCTCTGGCATAGTTGAGTAAGTTATGGGAAACCTTTCCGTGATGGGCTAGCAAGTGTAGAGGGGTTGTAGGTGTACCAGCCTATCTATCTGGTTAAGGGGACCTCTTCGAAAAGACTGTGTCTCGGTCATCCGTTTCTCAAACACCATGTAGTGCGAGAAACTAAATGGAGGCGATCGAGTCTTGTGGGAAAAGTGCACAAACCTCTGCAGAGTGTACAAACTGATCATGATTAGCCGTGTCCCTAGTTATGGACATCCCGAGTATCTCGTACTTGAATTATTGGTTGATCTCATCACTCTATAATTTAATTTGTTGGCTTAATGATTACCATAATTTGGGATTGAGTTGGAGGTACCTTCTCAATGATTTTCAACCTACATGATAGTTAAAATAAGATTTATTCCTTTGTTGTAGGGAAAAATTGGCTTTACGCAAAAACTTTAACCTTAGAGCCTCCACCAGCCAAATATGCATATAGTATAGCCTTTATTCTGTTACTTGCATCGTATGTGTTATCTTGCTAGCATATTCCATGTGCTGACCCATTTTCGGGCTGCAACATATTACGTTGCAGACTTTTTCAGACGAGGAATAAGACGTTCTAGGTCGTTTGTCATGCACTCAGCTATGTCTTTGGAGTTGATGGACTCACTTATCTTCCAAGCCTTCCGCTGTTATTTTGTTAGATGGCCTTAAGCCATAGATTTTTGTAATAAGTTCTCATTGGAGACATTCGATGTAATAAGTGTGTGATTGCCACTCTGTTATAAATCCTTCAAGTACTGTGTGTGTCAGCATTACCGATCCAGGGATGACACTGAAACACAGAGACTTTTGTCCATTCGGATCGTGGTCGCTACAAGATAGTATCAGAGCACACGCTGACTGTAGGACACGACCACTAAGACAGATCCTAGATCACTCTTCTCTACTCATTTCTGACTTCTCTCCATTTTCTGTTTCTTTAGTATGGTGGACCCAAGGACAAGTTCACTCAACCGGATGAAGACACACCGTTTGGACGACACTTGAAGGAAGTCACTAGGTACCTGAACATAGGAATACCAAGCTTTACCAGGACCTACACTGCCACTTTACCGGAAGAGGAGCGATGGAGCATTCAAGTTCAAATTCCCGGAAGAACCTTCGCACCATCCACCGAGCCAATAGAGTTTTCTTTTGATGCGCCAACCTGGAGCCTAGGCAAGAGCATGGCCGCCCACATCACGATGGGAAGGATCGGGGAAGTCTACAAGCAGGAGCTGAAGGACACCATCTAGCAGATTTGTTGACGCCGAGATGAGTGTTGGGATATGATCAGCACCCGGAAGGATAGGTCCATTGCAGCGTTCATCCAGGAGTTGAACCAGCACATTCGACGACAGCAGCACCAGATGTGCGCTAGGATGATATAATTGAAGAAGGCACTAAACAGGAATTTGGAGCTAGAAGAAGAACTTAAGTCTACTAGTGACGGATACGAGGAGGAGATGTTGATACTAGTGGAGAAGAATGATGATTTGACAAGGAAGCTAGGAGTATTCATGGGAGATCCAGCACCAGGAGGTGAAGAAGAGGAAGAAGAACCCAAGGAGATTTGTCCTGATGATTACATTGTCATCGACGACACGGATTCAGAACCCGATGATAGTAAAGACGAAGACTATGAAGATGAAGCAGGAGCAGACATCATGGAATCTTCCGCCGATCAATATTTTTAGATGACCACCCTGTGATTAGTAGTTTACCCCCACATATTAGTATTTAGAGCACTTTTGTAACAGTAGTTAGATTTGTAATACCTTGTTTGAAATAGATTGGTGTGATATGATTGTGTTTGTAGCGACCAGACCTCAAACAGTCTGATCTCTGTGCATCAGTGTCATCCCTGGATCAGTAATGCTGACACGCACAGTAGTTGAAGGATTTATAACAGAGTAGCAATCACACACTTATTACATCGATAGTCCAACGATGAATTTATTACAAATAATATGGCTGAAGGCCATCTAACACGATAACAGCGGAAGGCTTGGAAGATAAGTGAGTCCATGTACTCCAGCGGCATCACTGAGTATAGAACCACGACCTAAAAGGCATCTTACTCGTCGTCTGAAAAGTCTGCAACATGAAACATTGCAGCCCGAAAACGGGTCAGCACATGGAATATGCTGGCAAGGTAACACAAGAGAATGCAATGAAAGTAAAGCTATACTATATGCAATATGGCTGGTGGAAAGCTCTATGGTTAAGTTTTTGCGTAAAGCCAATTTTTCCCTACTTCAAAGGAATATATTTTAATTAACTATCATGGTAGTTGAAACATCATTGAGAAGATAGACATCCTCTCAACCCCAATTAAAGTTCATCATTAACCCAACAATATTAAATTAGAGTAACATGTTGAGATGCACATGAAAATCCAAGTACTAGATACTCAAGACGTCCATAACCGGGGACACGGCTAATCATGATCAGTTTGTACACTCTGCAGAGGTTTGTGCACTTTTCCCACAAGACTCGATCGCCTCCGTTTGGTTTCTCACACTGCATGGTGTTTGAGAAACGGATGACCGAGACATAGTCTTTCAGAAGCGCTAGCACCTTACGATCGGGCAGACCGTACCAACCTACATCCCCTACATCTGCTAGTCCACCACTGTAAGAGTTCGCACAACTTACTCATAGTATGCTAGAGCCCATAATAGCATTGTGGCCGGACACGGAAGTTTCTAGTATGAATAATCTCATGATCCCTTTGAGCCTGGGTGGCGGTCCATAAAAAAAACAGGCAATCGCTGGAATACCCAGGTGCCTCAATCCACCCAGATGTGTATTAATGTTGCCACCTTAAGTTGAACCATTAATTAAGAAACTCACATCTGTCATGGATTTCACTCACCCAATCCACGTCTACGAGCATAGCATGTCCTAATAGCAAACGTAGAAGTAACTCCCAAAGGTTTGAATGCAATGTAGGTAATAGGTACTACCTCAATCTACTTCCCAGTCCCACAAGTTAATTGATCCTACTCATGCAATGTGTGAGGGTTGGACTAATGCAATGAAAACTGGGTAATTGGAAAGTATGATCAAAGTTTTACTTGCCTTGCTGATAATCCGCAAAACCTAGAGACTCAAAGTAGCAAGCGGTGCACTCCGGGTAATCTATCGCAATCAAACAAGCACACAATAAGTACTTAACTAATGCACGGTAAAACTCAAATAAGAGATCTAACTAGAAAGTTCAACTTAAGAACTCCGGTTTGCAAAAAGAATCAACTCGAAAGAAGCAACGAAACTCAAACTGCGAAAGAAACGAGCTCCGGTTTACTAGTTGGCCTAAAGTCAAATTTTACAATAGCCAAAACTTTGTTCAAGTTGATTAAACGTAAAGAGGGCTTCGAGACGAAGATCTGGGATTTTGAATCACCTGATTCCGACTCTCGAGCGAAAAGAAAAACGAAAAACAAGATCAGGGCAGAAATCGCGATCGGAATAACCGCGGATAAATACCCCGAAAAAGAAAAACGACGAATAGGCTAACGAACGAACGTTCGCTGTCTGCGGCTAACTAACAAAAACCGTTCGTTAAAATGAATGTACGGACAAATGTCCGCTAAATAACTAAACCGACGGAAAATCCGAACCGATCTATTCTAAAAAAACAGATCTAGGGTTTTTCCTAAAAAAACCGATCGGTCTTTGAAAAAGAAAAAAAACCGATGGCGGCGGCGGTTGCTACCTCCGGCGACGGCGGCGAAGTCCGGCGACGGGGCGGCGACGGCGGCTCGAGGCGGCAGGGTGCGGCGGGAGGCGGCGGCGCGGGGTGCCGCAGCGAGGTGCTGTGGCGCGGGGCGGCGAGGTGCGGCGCGGTGGCTGGCGGCGGCGGCGGCGCCGGCGGCGGCGCGGGCGGCGGCGGCGGCTGGTGGCGGTGGCGTGGCGTGGCTGGCGGCGGCTAGGGTTAGGGCAGGGGCGGCTGCAGGCTGGGACAAAACGGGCCGGGGCGCTGGCTTATAAAGCCCACAGTCATACTCCTATACGAATCCTAAGTCGGTTCACTTTTTTTTTTAAAGAGTCCCGGCGGAGAAAAACTAACGAAAGAAATACCAAACGGACTCCAAAACTCCCGAAATAAATTCCACCGTCCTCTAATAATATTTAGGACAAAGTGAACATTTTTCCCGGACCTAAATGCCATTTTAAAAAACGAGCATTTTTCCTATGCAAATAAATCCGCAAATAAATCCAGAAAAATACCAAAAGTGATTTTAACATTTTTCCTCCAATATTTCTGTTATTTTGGAGAAGTCATATTATCTCCGCTCATATTTTGTATTTAGAAATATTTTTAGGAGAGAAAAATAATTAGAATCACACTGTCCTCGTACCGGTATTCGAGCGAACTCAAATACGAAAACGGTAAAATTCCCAACTCTCTCCGTAGGTCCTTGAGTTGCTTAGAATTTTCGAGGAACTCCACGAACAAAAATGCAAAAACATGCAATGCAGATATGATCTATGTATAACATTCCAAATTGAAAATTTGGGATGTTACAAACCTACCCCCCTTAGAATGAATCTCGCCCTCGAGATTCGACTTGGCTAGAGAACAGGTGTGGGTGGTCCTTGCGTAGATCATCTTCTCGCTCCCAGGTGGCTTCTTCCTCGGTGCGGTGACTCCACTGAACTTTGCAAAACTTGACAACCTTGCTGCGAGTAACTCTGCTCGAAAATTCGAGAATTCTCCTCGTAGGTCAGATCACTGTCCAACTGAATTGCTTCCAGGGGTACTGTGTCTCTAAGCGGTATATCGACCATCTCCGCATGGCACTTCTTGAGCTGTGAAACGTGAAACACGTCGTGCACTACTGCCAATCCTTCGGGCAATTCCAACTTATAGGCAACCTCTCCCATGCGTTCCAAAACACGGTAAGGTCCCACAAATCTCGAGGCTAACTTCCCTTTAACTCCGAAACGTTTTAACACCTCGCAGAGGTGATACTCTCAGGTATGCTCTGTCTCCGATCTCATAGGTTATCTCCTTACG
This sequence comes from Secale cereale, assembly GCA_902687465.1. NCBI lineage: Eukaryota > Viridiplantae > Streptophyta > Magnoliopsida > Poales > Poaceae > Secale > Secale cereale. The sequence goes on along the minus strand of LR738715.1, from coordinate 557,591,465 downwards.
CTTCGAATCTGCATAACTTTTCTGCTTGGACTGAGCTACCTTCAGTCTATCTCGGATCAACTTCACCTTCTCCTCATACTCTTTGATTAAGTCTGGTCCGAACAACTGTCGGTCTCCAACTTCGTCCCATGACAACGGTGTTCGGCATCTCCTTCCATACAATGCCTCGAACGGTGCCATCTTCCAACTGGCTTGGTAACTGTTGTTGTATGAGAACTCCGCGTAAGGCAAGTTGTCATCCCAACTAGATCCATAATCTAATGCACAGGCTCTCAGCATATCCTCCAAAATCTGGTTGACTCTTTCAGTCTGTCCATCTGTGTGCGGATGAAACGCTGTGCTAAACTCTAGCCTGGTACCCAAAGTTTCATGTAACTGATTCCAGAACTTTGAGGTAAATTGGGTTCCTCTATCTGATACGATGCTCCTCGGAACTCCATGCAGACATACAATTCTGGTCATATATATCTTAGCCAACTTTGCACTGGTATATGTGGTTTTCACAGGAATAAAGTGGGCTACCTTCGTCAATCGGTCTACTACTACCCAGATTGAATCATATCCTGCTTTGGTCCTGGGCAATCCGGTGATAAAATCCATGCCAAGCTTCTCCCACTTCCATTCGGGTATTGGCATAGGTTGTAACAATCCTGCTGGCTTCTGATGTTCTGCCTTCACTCTCTGGCATACATCACAACTGCTACATACTCCGCAATATCCTTCTTCATACCGGTCCACCAGAAATATCCTTCAAATCCAAATACATCTTAGTATTTCCTGGGTGAATCGAGTATGGTGAATCATGGGCCTCCTGTAAAATCAACTTCCTGATCTCCGGGTCATTGGGCACATAGATTCGATCCTCAAACCATAGGGTGTCGTGTTCATCCTCACGAAATCCTTTAGCTTTTCCTTCGCTCATCCTCTCCTTTATAGAGGCAACCTCCTTGTCGGCTTTCTGAGCTTTTTTGATTTTATCCATCAGGGTAGACTGGATTTCTAGTGTTGCTACATAGCCTCTCGGAACTATCTCCAAACGTAGTTCTCGTAGGTCCTCGGCTAACTCCTTTGGAAACTCCTCCATCATTAGGGTATTGACATGGCTCTTACGGCTTAGCGCATCAGCTACTACGTTAGCCTTTCCAGGATGATAATGCAATCTCATGTCATAATCCTTAATGAGTTCCAGCCATCTCCTTTGCCTAAGATTCAGCTCCTTCTGAGTGAATATATACTTCAGACTCTTGTGATCCGTATATACTTCACAATGGTTTCCAATGAGAAAATGTCTCCACGTCTTCAATGCATGCACTACGGCTGCTAACTCCAAATCGTGGGTGGCATAGTTCATCTCATGAGGTTTCAGTTGTCGTGAAGCATACGAAACAACTCTTCCTTCCTGCATAAGAACAGCTCCAAGTCCTCGACGTGAAGCGTCGCAATACACCTCATAATCCTTATGTTGATTTGAAATAATCAACACAGGGGATGAGACCAACCTTTTCTTCAATTCCTGGAAACTGGCCTCACATTCTTCCGTCCAACTGAACTTGGTGTCCTTCTTTAACAACTCCGTCATTGGCTTTGCAATCTTCGAGAAATTCTCGATGAATCTCCGGTAGTATCCTGTGAGTCCAAGAAAACTCCGGATCTCTCCAACTGTTGTCGGTGCTGCCAAATTGGTCACAGTGTCCACCTTAGCGGGATCTACTGCTATTCCTTCTCCGGATATAACATGTCCGAGGAATCAGACTTTCTTCAACCAAAACTCGCATTTGCTAAACTTGGCATATAACTGATGTTCTCTGAGCTTCTCCAATACCAAACGGAAATGCTCTGCATGCGCCTCTTCATCCTTCGAGAAGATCAATATATCATCTATGAACACTACGACGAACTTATCCAAATACTCCATAAACACTTTGTTCATCAGGTTCATAATGTATGCCGGTGCGTTTGTCAGACCAAACGACATAACGGTATACTCATACAACCCATACCTAGTGGTAAAGGCCGTCTTAGGTATATCCTGCTCTCGGATCTTCAATTGGTGGTACCCTGATCGCAGATCGATCTTGGAAAATATCTTAGCTCCTTGCAATCTATCGAACAGATCATTGATCATTGGCAGTGGGTACTTGTTCTTGATCGTTACTTCATTCAATCCTCGGTAATCGACAACCATTCTTAACGATCCATCCTTCTTCTACACTAGAAGTACTGGTGAACCCCTAGGTGAAGAACTTGGGCGTATGAATCCTTTATCCAGTAACTCCTTAATCTACTTCTTAATTTCCTCCAATTCCTTTGCGGGCATCCTATATGGTCTCTTAGAAATTGGCCCGGTTCCTGGCAAAAGTTCAATCAAAAACTCTATATCTCTATCCGGTGGCATGCCAGGTAACTCCTCTGGAAACACATCCGGATAATCCTTCACTACTGGCACTTCCTCCTAAACAACTCCTGACAAGGAATTTAACCTACTCCTCTTTGACTCATGCCGGGATACATACTTGATCCTTCTTCCTTCCGGCGTAGTAAGGAAAATGGTCTTACTGGCACATTCAATATTCCCTTCATACTTAGATAACCAATCCATGCCTAATATCACATCCAGTCCTTGAGATTCCAATACTATTAGCTCCGAAGGGAAAATGTAATTACCAATCCTTAGGGGCAACTGATCACACCATGACCTAGCCATATACTCCACTCCTGGTGAGGTTACTAACCTGGGCGATCTAAGGGCTTGGGTCGGTAGCTTATACTTATCCACGAATCCCCTTGAAATTTATGAATGCGATGCACCAGTATCGAAAAGAACGAGTGCAGTAAAGGACTTAACTAAGAACTTACCTATAACTGCATCTGGTTGCTCCTCTACCTCCTCCACAGTCACGTGGTTCACTTGTCCTTTGTTGAACGGGTTGGGCTTCTTCCCGGCGCTTCCATTGCCGTTCCCATTCTTAACTTCTGGGCATTCATTGGCATAATGTCCATTCTTCCCGCACTTGTAACAAGTGACATGGCTGAAATCCCTCTTGGTGGGTGTGGACGGTGTAGGGCGGTTCTGGTTTCCATTGGCTCTATTCCCATTTCCATTGCCATTCTTGGTGCCATTGTGATTGTGCGAGCTACCTCCACCATGGGTATGCTGAAACAGTCCTATCGCTTTAGGGGTAAAACGGGGCTTCTGCTGAGTTCCAGAGTTATACTTTCCTTGCCCATACTTCCTCTTGCGACTCTCAATCTGTTGATGCTTCCTTTCAATCATTAGGGCGCGGTCAACCAACTCCTGGTAGTTATTGAAAGTTGCCACCATCAACTGTACACTCATCTCATCATTCAGCCCTTCCATGAATCTCTCCTGCTTCTTGGCATCTGTAGCCACATCATTTGGGGCATAACGAGATAGGGTACTAAACTCATCCACGTACTAGGCCACAGTACGATTTCCTTGGCGCAAATTGCGAAACTCCTGCTTCTTCATACTCATGGCTCCAGTTGACACATGGGCGGTACGAAAAGCTTGCTGAAACTGATCCCAAGTCACATTGGCTATGGGGTAAGTGGCTGTGTAGTTCTCCCACCATGCTGCGGCTGGTCCAAACAACTAGTGTGCGGCAAATCGCAGCTTCTCAGCATCCGAGCAATTGGCAATGGTCAAATCCCTTCCAATCATGTGTAGCCAGTCATCAGCCACAATTGGTTCGATGCTGCTAGCAAACACGGGTGGTTGCAACCTTAAGAAACGTATTAGGTTGTCCACAGGTGGTGGTGGTGGAGGGTTGTTGTTGTTGTTGTTGTTGTGGTTGTTCTGAGTATTCTGGACAAGAAGTTGCATCAAGGTGTTCTGCTGCTGGATCAACTTGGTGAGCTCAGGGGGAAACTCGAATTCACGTCTTGGAGGCATCTGATGGGTGTAGAGGGAAGATATTAGAATAGAAAAGAGGTCTAAGGGAAAATCACTACCCATATGCACATGAGGCAAACACACAATCATATCACACCAATCAATTTCAAACAAGGTCTTACAAATCTAACGATCATTACAAAGGTGCTCTAAATCTAATATATGGAGGTAAACTACTAGTCACAAGGTGGTCATCTAAAAATATTGATCGGCAGAGGATTCCATAATATCTGCTCCAGCTTCATCTTCATAGTCTTCATCCTTGCTATCCTCAGCTTCCGAATCCATGTCATCTATTATGATATAGTCTTCCTGTGTTATCTCCTTGGCTTCTTCTTCCTCGTCTTCTTCTCCCATGAGTATCCCTAACTTCCGGGTCAAATCATCATTATTCTACACAAGTATCTTCATCTCCTCCTCATATCCGTCGCGTGTAGACTTGAGTTTTTCTTCTAGCTCTAAATTCCTATTCAGGGCCTTCTTCAAATCTATCATCCCTGCACACATCTGGTGCTCCTGGCGACGAATGTGGTGGTTCAACTCCTGGATGAATGCTGCAATGGATCTATCCTTCCGGGTGCTGATCATTTCCCAATTCTCATCTCGGCATCCACAAATCTGGTAGATGGTGTCCTTAAGCTCCTGCTTGTAGACTTCTCCAATCCTTCCCATAGCAATATGGGCTGCCATGCTCCTTCCTAGGCTCCATGTAGGCGCATTAAAGGAAAATGCTATGAGTGAGGTGACGGGTGCGAACATCCTTCCTGGAACTTGAGCTAGAATCAACCAACGCTCCTCCTCAGATAGAGTGGCATTGTAGGTTCCGGTGAAACTTGGTAATCCAATGTTGAGCTATCTTGTGACTTCCTTCAGGTGTCGTCCAAAGGGTGTATCATCATCCGGTTGCATGAACTTGTGCTTTGCTTCCACCATCCTAAAGAGTAGAAAAGATGAGGAATCAGAAAGAGAAGAGTGAACTGTGCTCTAGGGCTTGTCTTAGTGGTCGTGTCCTACAGTCAGCGTGTGCTCTGATTCCATCTATAGCGGACAGACCTCAAACAGTCTGATCTCTTTGCATCAGTGTCATCCCTGGATCAGTAATGCTGACACACACAGTACTTGAAGGATTTATAACAGAGTAGCAATCACACACTTATTACATCGATAGTGCAACGATGAATTTATTACAAATAATATGGCCGAAGGCCATCTAACACAATAACAGCGGAAGGCTTGGAAGATAAGTGAGTCCATGTACTCCAGCGGCATCACTTAGTATAGAACCACGACCTAAAAGGCATCTTACTCGTCGTCTGAAAAGTCTGCAACATGAAACGTTGCAGCCCGAAAACGGGTCAACACATGGAATATGCTGGCAAGGTAACACAAGAGAATGTAATGAAAGTAAAGCTATACTATATGCAATATGGCTGGTGGAAAGCTCTATGGTTAAGTTTTTGCGTAAAGCCAATTTCTCCCTACTTCAAAGGAATATATTTTAATTAACTATCATGATACTTGAAACATCGTTGAGAAGATAGACATCCTCTCAACCCCAATTAAAGTTCATCATTAACCCAACAATATTAAATTAGAGTAACATGTTGAGATGCACATGAAAATCCAAGTACTAGATACTCAAGACGTCCATAACCGGGGACACGGCTAATCATGATCAGTTTGTACACTCTGCAGAGGTTTGTGCACTTTTCCAATAAGACTCGATCGCCTCCGTTTGGTTCCTCGCACTGCATGGTGTTTGAGAAACAGATGACCGAGACATAGTCTTTCAGAAGCGCTAGCACCTTAGGATCGGGCGGACCGTACCAACCTACATCCCCTACATCTGCTAGTCCACCACTGTAAGAGTTCGCACAACTTACTCATACTATGCTAGAGCCCATAATAGCATTGTGGCTGCACACGGAAGTTTCTAGTATGAATAATCTCATGATCCCTTTGAGCCTGGGTGGCGGTCCATAAAAAAAACAGGCAATCGCTGGAATACCCAGGTGCCTCAATCCACCCAGATGTGTATTAATGTTGCCACCTTAAGTTGAACCATTAATTAACAAACTCACATCTGTCATGGATTTCACTCACCCAATCCACGTCTACGAGCATAGCATGTCCTAACAGCAAACGTAGAAGTAACTCCCAAAGGTTTGAATGTAATGCAGGTAATAGGTACTACCTCAATCTACTTCCCAGTCCCACAAGTTAATTGATCCTACTCATGCAATGTGTGAGGGTTGGACTAAAGCAATGAAAACTGGGTAATTGGAAAGTATGATCAAAGTAGCAAGCGGCGCACTCCGGGTACTCTATCGCAATCAAACAAGCACACAATAAGTACTTAACTAATGCACGGGTAAAACTCAAATAAGAGATCTAACCAGAAAGTTCAACTTAAGAACTCCGGTTTGCAAAAAGAATCAACTCGAAAGAAGCAACGAAACTCAAACTGCGAAAGAAACGAGCTCCGGTTTACTAGTTGGCCTAAAGTCAAATTTTACAGTATCCAAAACTTTTTTCAAGTTTATTAAACTTAAAGAGGGCTTCGAGACGAAGATCTGGGATTTTGAATCACCTGATTCCGACTCTCGAGCGAAAAGAAAAACGAAAAACAAGATCAGGGCAGAAATCGCGATCGGAATAACCGCGGATAAATACCCCGAAAAAGAAAAATGACGAACAGGCTAACGAACGAACGTTCGCTGTCTGCGGCTAACTAACGAAAACCATTCGTTAAAACGAACGTACGGACGAACGTCCGCTAAATAACTAAATCGACGGAAAAAACGAACCGATCTATTCTAAAAAAACAAATCTAGGGTTTTTCCTAAAAAAACGATCGATCTTTGAAAAAGAAAAAAAAAACGATGGCGGCGGCGGTTGCTACCTCCGGCGACGGTGGCGAAGTCCGGCGGCACCGGCGGCGGGGCGGCGACGGCGGCTCGGGGCGGCGGGGTGCGGCGGCGCGGGGTGCGGCGGCGGCAGCAGGCGGCGGCGGCGCTGGCGGCGGCGGCGGCGGCTGGTGGCGGTGGTGCGGCGCGGCTGGCGGCGACTAGGGTTAGGGCAGGGGCGGCTGTGGGCTGGGGCGAAACGGGCCGGGGCACTGGCTTATAAAGCCCACAGTCCTACTCCTATACGAATCCTAAGTCGGTTCACTTTTTTTTAAAGAGTCCCGGCGTAGAAAAATTAACGAAAGAAATACCAAACGGACTCCAAAATTCCCGAAATAAATTTTCACTGTCCTCTAATAATATTTAGGACAAAGTGAACATTTTTCCCGAACCTAAATGCAATTTTGAAAAACGCGCATTTTTCCTATGCAAATGAATCCGCAAATAAATCCAGAAAAATATCAAAAATGATTTTAACATTTTTTTCTCCAATATTTCTGTTATTTTGGAGAAGTCATATTATCTCCGCTCATATTTTGTATTTAGAAATATTTTTAGGAGAGAAAAATAATTAGAATCACACTGTCCTCGTACCGGTATTTGAGCGAACTCAAATACGAAAACGGTAAAATTCCCAACTCTCTCCGTAGGTCCTTGAGTTGCTTAGAATTTTCGAGGAACTCCACGAACAAAAATGCAAAAACATGCAATGCAGATATGATCTATGTATAACATTCCAAATTGAAAATTTGGGATGTTACAGTGTTTGTCTCATGTGCAGATGGGTAGTGATTTTCCCTTAGACCTCAATTCTATTCTAATCTCTTCCCTCTACACCCATCAGATGCCTCCAAGACGTGAGCCCGGATTTGAGTTTCCCCCTGAGCTCACCCATTTGATCCAGCAGCAGAACACCTTGATGCAACTACTTGTCCTGAACACTCAGAACACCCAGAACAACAACAACAACCCTCCACCACCACCACTCGTGGACAACCTGACACGTTTCTTAAGGTTGCAACCACCAGTGTTTGCTAGCAGCATCGAACCAATAGTGGCTGATGACTGGCTACGCAAGATTGAAAGGGATTTGACCACCGCCAATTGCTCGTATGCTCAGAAGGTGCAATTTGCCGCACACCAGTTGTCTGGACCAGCCGCAGCATGGTGGGAGAATTACACATCCACTTTCCCCATAGCCAATGTCACTTGGGAGCAGTTTCAGCAAGCTTTCCGTATTTCCCATGTCTCAACTGGAGCTATGAGCATGAAGAAGCGGGAGTTTCGCAACTTGCGCCAAGGAAATCGTATTGTAGCACAGTACGTGGATGAGTTTAGTACCCTATCTCGTTATGCCCCAGATGATGTGGCCACAGATGCCGCTAAGTAGGAGAGATTTATGGAAGGGCTGATGAGATGAGCGTACAGTTGATGGTGGCAACTTTCAACAACTACCAGGAGTTGGTAGATAAAGCTCTTATGATTGAAGGGAAGCAGCAGCAGATTGAAAGCCGCAAGAGGAAGTATGTACAAGGAAGGAATAATTCTAGAGCCCAGCAGAAGCCCCGGTTCACTCCAAATTCGGGAGGGTATACCCATAACCATGGAATTCCCCACAACCACAATGGTCCTAAGAATGGAAATGGAAATGGGAACGGACCAAGTAATAACTAGAGCCGCTCTACCCCGTCCACACGCACCAAGAAGCATTTCAGCCATATCACCTGTTTCAAGTGCGGGAAGAATGGACACTATGCCACGGACTGCCCTGAAGCTAAGAGTGGTAACGACAATGGAAGCGCCGGGAAGAAGCCCAACCCGTTCAACAAAGGACAAGTGAACCACGTGACTGTGGAGGAGGTAGAAGAGCAACCAGATGCTGTTGTCGGTAAGTTTTTGGTTAAGACATTTACCGCAATAGTTCTTTTCGATACTGGTGCATCGCATTCATACATTTCAATGGGATTCATAAATAGACATAGGATGTCCACCCGAGTTCTTAAGACCCCCATGATAGTAAGTTCACCCGGAGCAGAGTATATGGCACACCAAGGATGTTTTCAGACGCCATTGACCATAGGACGCCACACTTTCCCCTCCGACCTAATAGTTCTGGAGTCACAAGGATTAGATGTGATATTAGGTATGGATTGGCTATCGAAGTATGGAGGTAATATCGATTGTGCCAGTAAGTCTATTTTGCTCACCACCCCAGAGGGAAAAAGGATTAAGTATTTATCTAGGCATTCGCCTATAAGGAGCCAAGTACATTCTCTCACGGGAGTTGTTCAGAAGGAAGTGCCAGTAGTAAAGGATTATCCGGATGTGTTTCCAGAGGAGTTACCTGGCATGCCACCGGATAGAGATATTGAGTTCTTAATAGAGTTGTTGCCTGGCACCGGACCAATATCTAAGAGACCGTATCGGATGCCACCGAATGATCTGGAGGAGATCAAGAAGCAGATTAAGGAGTTATTGGAGAAAGGTTTTATTCGCCGAAGTTCATAACCTTGGGGAGCCCCGGTGCTTTTGTTCGAAAAGAAGGATGGATCTTTAAGAATGGTCGTTGATTATCGTGCGCTGAATGAAGTGACTATTAAGAATAAGTACCTGCTGCCGATGATTAATGATTTGTTCGACCAACTCTAGGGAGCGAAAGTATTCTCCAAGATAGATCTACGATCTAGATACCACCAATTGAAGATCCGAGAGAAGGATATACCTAAGACAACCTTCACCACGCGATACGGGCTATATGAGTATACAATTATGTCATTCGGATTGACTAACGCGCCTGCCTATTTCATGAGTATGATGAACAAGGTGTTCATGGAGTTCTTGGATAAGTTCGTCGTGGTATTCATTGACGATATTCTAGTATACTCGAAGGATGAAGAGGAACATGAAGAGCATTTGCGTTTGGTATTGGAGAAGCTCAGAGAACATCAGTTGTATGCCAAGTTTAGAAAATGCGAGTTTTGGTTGAAGGAAGTCGGATTCCTAGGGCATGTTATATCGGGAGAAGGTATAGCAGTGGACCCCGTCAAAGTGCAGGCAGTCACTGAGTGGTTGGCACCCACTTCAGTCGGAGAGATCCGTAGTTTTCTTGGACTCGTGGGATACTACCAGAGATTCATAGAAAATTTCTCCAAGATTGCAAAACCAATGACGACATTGTTGAAGAAGGAGACCAAGTTTGACTGGACTGAAGAGTGTGAAGAAAGTTTCCAAGAGTTGAAGAAACTGTTGACGACAGCCCCAGTGCTGATATCGCCCGATATACGCAAGGATTTCCAAGTGTACTGTGACGCTTCACGCTTAGGACTTGGAGGAGTACTTATGCAGGATGGAAGATTTGTTTCTTATGCATCTCGTCAACTGCGACCGCACGAGATGAATTACACGACGCACGATCTGGAGTTAGCAGCCGTAGTGCACGCACTGAAAACCTGGAGACATTTCCTTATTGGAAATCGTTGTGATGTGTACATGGATCACAAGAGAACCTCAGACAGAAGGAGCTGAACCTCAGACAAAGGAGATTGTTGGAGCTTATAAAAGATTATGATATGAAGCTGCACTATCACCTTAATAA
>LR738715.1:557563277-557574070 GCA_902687465.1 Secale cereale | reverse complement strand
TGAATGCAAGCATGAGTAGGATATAAATCACCATGAACATAAATATCATCGAGGCTATGTTGATTTGTTTCAACTACATGCATGAACATGTGCCAAGTCAGATCACTTAAATCGTTCAAAGGAGGATACCACCCCATCATACCACGTCACAACCATTTTAATATCATGTTGGCACGCAAGATAAACCATTATAAACTCTCAGCTAATTAAGCATGGCATAAGCAGCTATGATCTCTGATTGTCATTGCAAACATGTTTCATTCATAACAAGCTGAATCAAGAACGATGAGCTATCATATTTACAAAAACAAAAGAGGTCGAGTTTACCAGCTTTTCTTAGCTCAATTAGTTCATCATATATCATCCTTATTGCCTTTCACTCGCATCATCGAACGGTGTGGATAATAATAATAGTGCACGTGCATTGGACTAAGCTGGAATCCGCAGACATTTAATACAAGAGAGAAGACAAGGTAATATGGCTCAAGGTTAAATCAACAACAAAACATATGAGAGCCACTAATAATTTTTATCATGGTCTTCTACTCTTAACCCCCAAAGAAAAGAAAAGAAACTATTTAAACGGGAAAGCTCCCAACAAGCAAAAGAAGAACGGGAAGTCTTTTTGGGTTTTTCATTTTAACTACTACTACAAGCGAAGAAAGTAAACTAGCTAGAAGCTACAACTAGTATTATTTTTGTTTTTTGTGGGTTTTTCTAGCACACAAGAAAAAGACTAAGAAAAAGAAATTCAAACTAAACATGGATGGTACAGTGAAAGAGTGTGAGCACCAACAACTAGAATAAGTGTCTGAACATGAATGTAAAGTTGGTTAGAAACACGTACTCCCCCAAGCTTAGGCTTTTAGCCTAAGTTGGTCTATGGCCACGGATCGAAGCCACTCCCTCCAGTGTACTGAGATGCATCCTTTGGGTGCCACTGGTTGGCAAGCTCATCCAGCTCCCACCCAAAAACAGATTGACGAGAAGGATCAAGTGGTGGCTCCGGCTCAGGCTCTGAAGCTTGTGCCTGGCCTTGGTACTTGTAGAAGGCATCTGATGTAATGAGATACTTGCCTATGGACAGATCAAACAAAGATGGTGCAGGCAAGGTAACAATTTCACAGTATATTTCATCAAATGTTAATTTATAATTAAGCTGCATATTCTTATCTTTAACAATAAAATCATGAGCTACCATGCTCTTGTAGTCTAGATAAACAGGGGCAAGCAATTTTTCTTCCCTCTCATGATGCCTAATAGGTATTCTAAAATGTTCAGCAAGGTGAGAAGAAAAGATGCCTCCAAAGATGGTCCCCTTTGAGCGGTTCAGACTCAGCTGTTTAGCAAAGACGGCGCCCAAGCTAAAAGTTGTGTCTTGAAACAAAGCATGGCCTAAAATGATAATATTAGGGGCACTAAGATTCCCACTGCTCCCGCGACCAATTAAACATCTACTAGCAAATAAAGCAAAGTAGCGCAGAACAGGGAAATGTATACTAGTGATTCTTGCCCCAAAAACTTGTCTAGTTTCCCCTACAACTATCATATCAATAAACCCTTCAACGTCTTCACGACGTGGTTCATCAAGTCTACCTCCAAAGGGTACTTTGCATATTTCACAAAAGTCTAAGAGTGATAACTCCTTAATCACATCATATAAATGAAACTCCACCATAGGTGGTGTTTTCCTAGAATGAAAATGAAAGCTTTGCGTGAAAATATTGGTGAGTAAGAGATACTGTTCTTTCTGGTCGTGGAGGAAGTCAGTGAGGCCTACATTATTTGCCAACCAACAAAAAGTCTTCGTAAATCCCGCAGGCATCATGAAATCATTACAAGGCCATTCACACGGTCGAACTTCCGCCATACGAGGAAGATTATACTTGGGGTTCTTATTTTCTTCTTTCTTCTTCTCCTCTGAGCTCTTGCTGGAGGAGCCCCTCAACAATCTCTTTAACCTTTTCCTTTTCTGAAAATTTCTGAAATTTTTAGTAACTTCAAAATAAAAGTTAACCAAACTCTAGAAGATCGATAGCAACAACTCCTACTAGTGCCTAGGGACTATATCATGCATTAGAAATACTTGGGACCAAGAAAATTTGACATGCAAGCTCAAGAACAAGGTCACCACAGCAGCAAAAATTTGCAACAAATAGAGAACTAGAACAAAAACTAATTGGACCAATGGAGAAGTCACATACCAAGGAACAATCTCCCCAAACAGTTTGGTGAATGGTGCTTTGAGCAAGGAGATCGAAAATGGCAGCAAGAAGAGCTAGTACTCGGGTTTGAGCTAGTTGGGGATTTTTTTGGGAGGAAGAAGAAGAGCATGGGTGCAGGAATAAGTGGAGGGGGCACGTGGGGCCCACGAGGCAGGGGGTGCGCCCTGGGTAGGGGGCGCCCTGGACCCTCGTGGCCACGTGCTGGCTCCCCTCGCTGTGTGTTCAGTGCCATATTTCCTCAAATATTCTACAAAAAAAATCATATTTCATTTTCATGGAATTTGGAGAACTTTTATTTTCGGGATATTTTTTATTGCACGGATAAGTCTTGAAACAGACAGAAAATACTATTTTTGCTTTATTTATCTTAATTAACAGAAAGAAAAAGAGGGTACAAAAGGATGTGCTATCTAGATTCACCTATCCCATGCTCATCAAAAGGAATCCATCAACAAGGTTGATCAGTTCTTGTTAATAAACTCTTTCCGAGTAACATGAAACCGGAGATTTTTCGAATAACACTAGGTTACCTCAATGGGGATATGTATGTCCCCAACAATAAGAATGTCATATGTCTTCTTGATAGAAGGAATAGGAAACTCAAAACCTCCAATAGTAATAGTTGAAAATTTTCCAATATAATTGATACTTTGGACCTGAGGTTGTTTCCTTGGAAAGTGTACCGTATGATCATTACCATTGACATGAAAAGTGACATTGCCTTTGTTGCAATCAATAACAGCCCCTGAAGTATTCAAAAAGGGTCTTCCAAGGATAATTGACATACTACCGTCCTCGGGAATATCAAGTATAACAAAGTCCGTTAGAATAGTAACATTTGCAACTACAACAGGCACATCCTCACAAATATCGACAGGTATAGCAGTTGATTTATCAGCCATTTGCAAAGATATTTCAGTAGGTGTCAACTTACTCATGTCAAGTCTATGATATAAAGAGAGAGGCATAACACTAACACCAGCTCCAAGATCACACAAAGCAGTTTTAACATAGTTTCTCTTAATGGAGCAAGGTATAGTAGATATTCCTGGATCTCCTAATTTCTTAGGCATTCCACCCTCAAAAGTGTAATTGGCAAGCATGCTGGAAATTTCTACTTCAGGTATCTTTCTTTTGTTAGTAATAATATCTTTCATATTCTTGGCATAAGGATTTGTTTTAAGCACATCAGTCACACGCATACACAAAAAGATAGGTCTAATCATTTCAGCAAAGCGCTCAAAATCCTCATCATCCTTTTTCTTGGATGGTTTTGGAGGAAAAGGCATGGGTTTCTGAACCCATGGTTCTCTTTCCCTACCGTGCTTCCTAGCAATAAAGTATCTCTTATCATAACGTTGATTCTTTGATTATGGGTTATCAAGATCAACAGCAGGTTCAATCTCTACATCATTATCATTGCTAGGTTGAGCATCATCATGAACATCATCATTAATATTATCACTAGGTTCATGTTCATTACCAGATTGTGTCTCAGCATCAGAAACAAATATATCATTGGGATTCTCAGGTGTGTCAGCTACAGGTTCACTTGGAGCATGGAAAGTCCTATCATTTTTCTTTTTCTTCTTCTTAGAAGAACTAGGTGCATCTAAATTAGCTATCTGAGAATCTTGCTCAATTCTCTACGGGCGGCCTTTAGGATATAGAGGTTCCTGAGTCATTCTACCACCTCTAGTCACAACTCTAATGGCATTATCATTATTCTTACTATTTAATTCATTGAGCAAATCATTCTGAGCCTTGAGTACTTATTCTACTTGAGTGGTGACCATGGAAGCGTGTATACTAATAAGTTTCAGTTCACCTTTAGCTCTAGACAGATAGTCACTCAAGGGTTCACTCATATAAGCATTGTGTTGTAATTGTCTACCAATATAAGCATTGAAGTTTTTTTTCACAATAAAATTGTCAAACTCATCTAAGCATTGGCTAGCAGACTTATAACGAGGAATATTGAAGGAAATATACCCTAGAGGCAATAATAAAGTTATTATTTATTTCCTTATATCATGATACACTACAGGAATCAGCTTCTTTGCCGACTGCCATGGCAGTCGGCAAAGGCATGAATGGCAGTCGGCAAAGCTCTTTGCCGACTGCTAGCAGTCGGCAAACAGTCCGGCTGAATTAGCGGCGGTAAAGGCCTTCTTTGCCGTCTGCTTCATAGAAGCAGTCGGCAAAGCTCTTTGCCGTCAGCCTTTTGCGGCCAGCAGACGGCAAAGAGCGTAGACGGCAGTGAGGTGAGGTGGGAGCCGTTAGGGGTTAACGGCGTGGTTTGCCGTCAGCCGGCAGACGGCAAAGAGGCTAAGGTCTTTGCCGTCTGCTGGCAGACGGCAAAGAGGCCAAATAGGAGTCACTGGGAAGCTGCCACGTGGCCTTTTTTGCCGTCTGCTGGCAGTCGGCAAAGACCTTAGCCTCTTTGCCGACTGCCGGCAGTCGGCAAAGAGCTGAGCCTCTTTGCCGTCTGCCGGCAGTCGGCAAAATGCCCAAATAGGCAACCAGTGTTCCCAGGTTGAACAGGGAGCTGCCACGTGGCATTCTTTGCCGACTGCTGGCAGACGGCAAAGAGCCTATATAACCCCTGTTTTTAATTGAATTCATTCAATTTGACAGAAATTCATAGATATACACAGATAATACATATATACTCAACAAGCATATCCAACAATATATTTACTCAAGTCCAACATATATATATCCATATGACATAAGAAGTTTCCAACAACATATCCAACAATATATTTCCTCAAGTCCAACATATATCCATATGGCATAAGAAGTTTCCAACAATATATTTCCTCAAGTCCAACATATATCCATATGACATAAGAAGTTTCCAACAATATATTTCCTCAAGTCCAACATATATCCATATGACATAAGAAGTTTCCAACAACATATCCAACAATAAGAAGTTCCCAAACATGTTTTCATAAACAAAAAGGAAGCACAAGGAGAATATATGAGTCCATCAATGCAAGCTTCCTCATCTCAAGCAAATCTGCAAATTGGGAAAGATGAAAGTTAGAAGAAGAAGAATAGCTAGAAGAGGAAAAGAAGAAGAAGAAGAAGAAGAGGAAAATAAGAAGAAGATTTTATCTTCTCTTTCTTTCTCTCCTCCCCCTCTTCTTTATCTTCTTCTTTTCCAACAAATGTAGTTAAAAAAGCCAATTCAGAGCTAAGCTAGGTAAATAGGTCATTTTGGAGATAAGATAAGTTCAATGTATCATATTGGAGCTAACCTAGGTAAACTTGGTCATTTTGGAGCTAAGCTAAGTTAAATGGATCATATTGAAGCTAACCTAGGTAAACTTGGTCATTTTTTAGCTAACCTAGGTAAAAATGTCATTTTTTGCTAAGCTAGGTAAAAATGCTAAGTGTGTAGGTCAATTTAGAGCTAGCTTAGGTAAATAGGTCATTTTGGAGCTAACGCGGGTAAAATGGATCATATTGTAGCTAACTTAGGTAAACTTGGTCTTTTTGGAGCTAACGTAGGTTAAATGGATCATATTGGAGCTAACATAGGTAAACTTGGTCATTTTGGAGCTAACCTGGCTAATTAGGCCATTTTTGACATAACTAAGCTTATTGTGTCATTTGTGGACTAAATAGGCTAAATTATGTTATAAATGGACTAAATAGGCTAAATAAGAGGAGGAAAAGAAGAAGAAGAAGAATAAGAAAAGAAGAAGAAGAAGAAGAATAAGAAAAGAAGAAGAAGATTTTCTTCTTCTTCTTTTCTTATTCTTCTTCTTCTTCTCTTCCTATTCCTTCTTTTCTTCCTATTCCTTGATTTTCTTCATCTTATTATGTCATTTGTGGACTAAATAGGCTAAATTATGTCATAAATGGACTAAATAGGCTAAATAAGAGGAGGAAAAGAAGAAGAAGAAGAATAAGAAGAAGAAGAAGAAGAAGAATAAGAAAAGAAGAAGAATAAGAAAAGAAGAAGAAGATTTTCTTATTCTTCTTCTTCTTTTCTTCTTCTTCTTCTTCTTCTTCTTCTTCTTCTTCTCTTCCTATTCCTTCTTTTCTTCCTATTCCTTGATTTTTCTTCATCTTATTATGTCATTTGTGGACTAAATAGGCTAAATTATGTCATAAATGGACTAAATAGGCTAAATAAGAGGAGGAAAAGAAGAAGAAGAAGAATAAGAAGAAGAAGAAGAAGAAGAATAAGAAAAGAAGAAGAATAAGAGAAGAAGAAGAAATGTTCTTCTTCTTCTTCTTCTTTTCTTATTCTTCTTCTTCTTCTTCTTCTTCTTCTCTTCCTATTCCTTCTTTTCTTCCTATTCCTTGATTTTCTTCATCTTATTATGTCATTTGTGGACTAAATAGGCTAAATTATGTCATAAATGGACTAAATAGGCTAAATAAGAGGAGGAAAAGAAGAAGAAGAAGAAGAAGAAGAAGAAGAAGAAGAAGAAGAAGAATAAGAAAAGAAGAAGAATAAGAAAAGCTAGAAGAAATGTTCTTCTTCTTCTTCTTCTTTTCTTATTCTTCTTCTTCTTCTTCTTCTTCTTCTTCTTCTTCTTCTTCTTCTTCTCTTCCTATTCCTTCTTTTCTTCCTATTCCTTGATTTTCTTCATCTTATTATGTCATTTGTGGACTAAATAGGCTAAATTATGTCATAAATGGACTAAAAAGGCTAAATAAGAGGAGGAAAAGAAGAAGAAGAAGAAGATCTTCTTCTTCTTCTTTTCTTATTCATCTTCTTCTTCTCTTCCTATTCCTTCTTTTCTTCCTATTCCTTGATTTTCTTCATCTTATTATGTCATTTGTGGACTAAATAGGCTAAATTATGTCATAAATGGACTAACTAGGCTAAATAAGAAGAAAAATACCGTTATCACGGAGGTGAAGGACCGGTCGAGGCTGCGCCAGTGCCAGACTGAGGTGAAGGGCCGGTCGGGGTTCCACCAAGGGCAGACCGAGAAGGATCGGTTGATGCTTGTCGGGAAGCATTCTACACCAAAGATCATTTGCAATGTCTCGTTAGCATGATGCAACATAAATGTGAATACTAGTAACTAACGACCATTCAAATCAAACTCACCGTGGTCGCCGGAGCAATCTGGGGCATCGGCGGAGGGGTCTGACCGCTTTTCTCACACATGCTCTGAGACGTCGATCTGAGACGTCAGATCGTGGGCTGTTACCGACTCGAACGTGGGTCCAACCCACGTCTCTCCACGCGACCGCGCATATATATGTGAAGCATCTGTCAACCCTAGCCGTCACACGACTGCTGCTGCTGCCACTGCCGCCGCCGCGGCTTCTGCCTGGCCTACTAGGGTATAACTCGTTTATCCCGCTCCTATTGATTTCTGTTTTAGCCATGCTAGCATTATACGAAGATGTGTTTGCTATTAGCGTAGTATGCTTGCATGATCGAATATCAGCATGTGTTTATTTCAATGCCATGCTAGTGATTTATTCTTGGATTAAATTAATCAAAAAACTTCCTATTTACTTAGCATTTTTCACCATCTTGGCATTCTTCTTCTAATACAAAACGGCATGTGTTTCGATGCGTGTTCGGGATAAAAGTAACCGCTGAATTGCATTGATATAATATGGTAGAAAGATGAAGAAAAATGCACTAGAAAGCAATGACAAGGTGCACATAAAACTAAAATTAGCATATCGTTAATTGTCCCTGCCTCTGCATCATAAGATGCACACAGCCAATATTATCCATTATTATGCTGGTTTTACAGCACGAATGCTTGCCCTATTCATTATATCTTTATGCAACTTTTATCAAGTGTTTTACGATATGAATAGAATAGCACTTAACTGCTATAAGAAATGAAAACTGAAAAGATCAATATCGAAAGCAAAGACAAACCAGAAAGATGCCGGAGCCCGTTGCTTCCAATTGCAGTGTCAGAAAGCTCCAAACTTTTCAATAACACAAGGCCTACATTAACACAGGGACAAAATCTCGTAAGCATAAAGAGAACAATATTACCAATGATTACAATCAAGTACAGTGATACTCTAAAACAGCCACAGGTACAAGCCAACATAACAATCTAGCTAAATAAAGTGCAGACACCATCATATGACTGATGCTTGTTCTGCCCTAATATTAAGGGAATCGCAAGGAATAAAAAAATTACAAAATCAACTTACTAAATACAACCCAATTTTGAGATCAAACGGCTACTGAAGACCACGAACAAAAAAAATTAGAACGGTACTTCGTAAATGCTAAGCCACCAGATTGTTCATAAATGCTATGCCTCAAACACTGGTAAGAAAATAACCCACCCTTCAGATGTAGTAGACCTTCATCTCCGATCTTGCATGAATCCAGGTTCAAGGACTCCAAATTGATTAATCCTAGAAGAAGAAAAATGCACAGCTAGGTTTATATACCGCATAAAAGCTGTGAAACTCAAAAATGATTGTCTAGCTTTGATGTCAGGCACCAAAACTAGAAGAAGTGCGGTCATCAGTCTACAGCGACTACCATCATGGCCAATGTACATGGGAATCCCATGCCTTGCTTTTTATCTTGTCTTCACAGTTTGTGATGCACATTTAACTTAGAGGCACATATGAAGTACAATAATATATTGCCTTTATTAATGGACAAATATCTCCAACAATTCAGCTTCAAACCAACCACCAACAATTTGTTAATTTCATGTTTTATAAAAACATCAAGTGTTTCCAGGCATGTTCATCATTAATTCATTATAAGATAACCATTAATGGCACCAAGTTATTTCTCCTTCCAAACACACTTACTTGAGCCGTTACAAGAAAGAAGCATGATTGGATATCTAATAAGGTGATATCGGGGTGCAAATCAAGCTAGAAGTTCTGCGTAGATAAACTAGCAGATGTGACTCCAACACTTACACATTCTATATGTGAACATAAAAAACTGAAGAATATGAGAAAAATATTAACCAGCATAGTCATACCTTTCAGATGCACCAAACATGCATCTAAGATTAAGGATGGCAATGGGTAGGGTATGGGGCGGGTAGAGCAATACCATACCCATACCCGTGTAGTCAATGGGTACAAAATTCTATCCATACCCGTACCCATGGGTAGGAAACTTTACCCGTACCCATACCCGGTGGGTATCCATACCCGTTGGATACCCAATGGGTAGATCAAATAGTACACAAATTATTCACAATTTTACATTCATCCATAGTACATTTGACAAAAAACATTTATCTAAACTCAATAACGAATAGATGAGTATTAGACAATCTCAATTGAAATTTACAATTAATGACAACTTCAACATAGGTTCACGAAATGACCAAATAACATCCGACACGTAACATGTCAGTATAAATGGGTAGGGTATGGGTATATCCATGGGTACAAGCCAGTACCCGTGCCCTACCCATGACTTAATGGGTAAGGTATGGGTACTACCCATGGGTATAAATTTCTACCCATACCCTGCCCATGCGGGTACGGTATCCGCGGGTACCCGTACCCATGGGTAAAATTTCCATCCTTATGCATCTATAATATGGTTAAAGCCCAAATTTAAGACCTTCAATTTTTTAAGATCTGCGAAGCAGCAGCATTTTAACGAATAAGACAACAGTACGATACAAATTTGCAGAGTGCTAGGTAGTTATCATGACAATACATATCAAGTGGTAACCAAGCGAGGTGTATTGAGAAAACCTTCTCGATATCACAGTTATGGTAGACATTCAACAAAGCAGAGGAGAGAAGAACCTGAGTCCTCTTTGCGTAGCACACAAATGGCAGATTCACACAGGTTCACATGCACTGTGAAGTTTTCAAGGAGGACCTAAACGAAGAATTTCCAAAAGAGGCTACATGATAATTTTTTGAAACTGCCAGACCAAACAAAAGTTTCATAACCGTTTTTGTTAACACATATAATTATTGTTAACACATAATTTTTTGTTAACACACATGGCGCATGCGAGGTGTACAAGCTACGGCCTCCATGGCGCATGCACCCGACTACCCCAACGAGGATAATGCTTAAAATTGGATCTCCATGTCGCATGCTATTTTATTCCATTCAACCAGCTGCATGCGGCCACACCCCCACAGAGTACTGTACAATTAAGGATGGATGGTTGAGCACCATTCTAAGTAATTCAACGCCACATGCACCAGAAGCAAAAGCTCAGCTCTGGAAAGAAGGATTTCTTGGGACGAATCACGCACGCATGTCACGAACGAATGATGACAAGGAAGAAACCTATCAAAGATATGTACTACCTCCGGCTTAACCCGAGCACCGTCTCTCAGTTGGTGGCTTTAATACAGGTTCGGGTGCCGTTAGCTTGTCGGTTATGCCTGCCCTACTGCCATCTAATAATCCATCCACTTACTATGTTGGATGCCTTAAAATGTGACAAATATATGCCCTGCCACTTTGAGTTGTAATAGATACACTCAGTGCTGAGGCACAATTTGAAGAGAACCAAGAGTTATATCACAAATAATACAGATGGATGTAACTCGACATTCAGCACAACAGATAGATCAACATAGAGTGGTTTCATGACAAGATGTACC
>LR738715.1:557530634-557562279 GCA_902687465.1 Secale cereale | reverse complement strand
GTGGGGGCAACGGTTTTTTTTACCCAAAAAAAAATAGCCCCACCTCTTTGCCGACTGCCAGCAGATGGCAAAGAATTCTTTGCCGTCTGCCAGCAGACGGCAAAGAGGATAACCGTTAGCCCTCCCACGCCGTTACACTGTGGGCCCCATCTTACCTCTTTGCCGTCTGCTGGCAGATGGCAAAGAAATCTTTGCCGTCTGCCAGCAGACGGCAAAGAAGTGGCCGGTGTGACCTAGCCAGTGCAGTACCCCCATGGGGCCCACTTTGGTCTTTGCCGTCTGCTGGCTGATGGCAAAGACCTCTTTGCCGTCTGCTAGCAGACGGCAAAGATCTGGCAGATGGCAAAGACCCTCTTTGCCATCAGCTGGTTCTTTGCCGTCTGCTTTGACAAGACAGACGGCAAACAGCCTCTTTGCCATCAGCTGGCAGACGGCAAAGAGCTGGCAGATGGCAAAGACTCAGATTCCAGTAGTGATAAATGTTTATTATTCATGCTAGAATTGTATTAACCGGAAACTTAGTACATGTGTGAATACATATACAAAACAGAGTGTCCCTAGTATGCCTCTACTAGACTAGCTCATTGATCAAAGATGTTTATGTTTCCTAGCCATAGACATGAGTTGTCATTTGATTAACGGGATCACATCATTAGGAGAATGATGTGATGGACAAGACCCATCCGTTAGCTTAGCACTATGATCGTTTAGTTTTACTGCTATTGCTTTCTTCATGACTTATACATGTTCCTATGACTATGAGATTATGCAACTCCCGTATACCAGAGGAACACCTTGTGTGCTATCAAACGTCACACCGTAATTGGGTGATTATAAAGATGCTCTACAGGTGTCTCCGAAGGTGTTCGTGGTGTTGGCATAGATCAAGAATAGGATTTGTCACTCCGAGTGTCGGAGAGGTATCTCTGGGCCCTCTCGCTAATACACATCAGAATAAGCCTTGCAAGCAAATGACTAATGAGTTAGTCAGGAGATGATGTATTACAGAACGAGTAAAGAGACTTGCCGGTAACGAGATTAACTAGGTATGGTGATACCGACGATCGAATCTCGGTCAAGTAACATACCGATGACAAAAGGAACAACGTATGTTGTTATGCGGTTTGACCGATAAAGATATTCGTAGAATATGTACGAGCCAATATGAGCATCCAGGTTCCGCTATTGGTTATTGACCGGAGATGAGTCTCGGTCATGTCTACATAGTTCTCGAACCCGTAGGGTCCGCACGCTTAACGTGTGATGACGATTGGTATTATGAGTTTATGAGTTTTGATGTACCGAAGGTAGTTCGGAGTCCCGGATGAGATCACGGACATGATGAGGAGTCTCAGAATGTCCAAGATGTAAAGATTAATATATTGGACGACTATATTCGGACACCGGAAGTGTTCCGTAAAGTTTCGGAATTAACCGGAGTACCGGGGGGGTTACCGGAACCCCCTGGGAAGCTATGGGCCTTAATGGGCCGTAGGAGAAAGAGGGAAGGAGGGCCAGGTCTGGGCCACGCGCCCCCCACCCCTTGGTCCAAATTGGACAAGGAAGGAGGGGGGGGGCGGCGCCCCTTTCCTTCTCCTTCTCCCTCTCCTTCCTTTCCCCCTTCTCCCTTTTGGTAGTTCCTACTAGGAATAGGACTGCAATCCTATTCCTAGTAGGATTGCTCCTCCTTGGAGTGCCAATAGGGGCCGGCTGGCCTCTACCCTTGCTCCTTTATATACGGGGGCAGTGGGGCACCCAAAGACACACAAGTTGAATTGTTTTAGCCGTGTGCGGTGCCCTCCTCCACAGAAACACACCTCGGTGATACTGTCGCAGTGCTTAGGCGTAGCCCTGTGCCGGTAACTTCATCATATCCGCCACCATGGCGTCGTGCCGACGAAACTCTCCCGTGAAGCTCAACTGGATCAAGAGCTCGTGGGACGTCATCAAGCTGAACGTGTGCTGAACACGGAGGTGCCGTACGTTCGGTGCTTGATCGGTTGGATCGCGAAGAAGTTCGACTACATCAACCGCGTCACTTGACGCTTCTGCTCCTGGTCTACGAGGGTACGTAGACACACTCTCCCTCTTGTTGCTATGCATCTGGTAGATAGATCTTGTGTGATCATAGGAAAATTTTAAAATACTATGTTCCCCAACAGTGGCATCATGAGCCAGGTCTATGCGTAGATGACATGCACGAGTAGAATACAATGAGTTGTGGGCGACACTAGTCATACTGCTTACCAGCATGTCATACTTTGCTTCGGCGGTATTGTGAGATGAAGCGGCCCAGACCGACATTACGTGTACGCTTACACGAGACTGGTTTCACCGTTATGAGCACTCATTGCTTAAAGGTGACTGGCGGGTGACTGTCTCTCTCACTTTAGCTGAATCGAGTGTGGCTACGCCCGGTCCTTGTGAAGGTTAAAACAGCACATACTTGACGAAACATCGTTGTGGTTTTTGTATGCGTAGGTAAGAACGGTTCTTGCTAAGCCCGTAGCAGCAACATAAAACTTGCAACAACAAAGTAGAGGACATCTAACTTGTTTTTGCAGGGCATGTTGTGATGTGATATGGTCAAGACATGATGATTTATACGGTTTTGTATGAGATGATCATGTTTTGTAATGTTATCGGCAACTGGCAGGAGCCATATGGTTGTTGCTTTATTGTATGAAATGCAATCGCCATGTAATTGCTTTACTTTATCAATAAGCGGTAGTGATAGTCGTAAAAGCAATAGTTGGCGAGACGACAATGATGCTACGATGGAGATCAAGGTGTCGCGCCGGTGACGAAGGTGATCATGACGGTGCTTCGGAGAGGGAGATCAAAAGCACAAGATGATGATGGCCATATCATGTCACATATTTTGATTGCATGTGATGTTTATCTTATTATGCTTCTTATTTTGCTTAGTACGACGGTAGCATTATAAGATGATCACTTACAAAAATTTCAAGGTATAAGTGTTCTCCCTGGGTATGCACCATTGCGAAAGTTCGTCGTGCCGAGACACCACGTGATGATCGGGTGTGATAAGCTCTATGTTCAAATACAACGGGTGTAAGCCAGTTTTGCACACGCAGAATACTCGGGTTAAACTTGACGAGCCTAGCATATGCAGATATGGCCTCGGAATACTGGAGACCGAAAGGTCGAGCGTGAATTATATAGTAGATATGACCAACATAAGATGTTCACCATTGAAACTACTCCATCTCACATGATGATCGGACATGGTTTAGTTGATTTGGATCACGTGATCATTTAGATGACCGGAGGGATGTCTATCTAAGTGGGAGTTCTTAAGTAGTATGATTAATTGAACTTAAATTTATCATGAACTTAGTCCTGATAGTATTTTGCAAATTATGTTGTTGATCAATAGCTCGCGTTGTTGCTTCCCTATGTTTATTTTGATATGTTCCTAGAGAAAAAATTATGTTGAAAGATGTTAGTAGCAATGATGCGGATTGGATCCATGATGTGAGGATTGTCCTCATTGCTGCAAAGAAGAATTACATCCTTGATGCACCGCTAGGTGACAGACCTATTGCAGGAGCAAATGCAGACATTATGGACGTTTGGCTAAGCTCAATATGATGACTACTTGATAGTTTAGTGCACCATGCTTAACGGCTTAGAATCGGGACTTCAAAGACGTTTTGAACGTCATGGACCTTATGAGATGTTCCAGGAGTTGAAGTTAATATTTCAATCAAATACCCGAGTTGAGAGATATGAAGTCTCCAACAAGTTCTATAGCTAAAAGATGGAGGAGAATAGCTCAAGCAGTGAGCATGTGCTCAGATTGTCTGGGTACTACAATCGCTTGAATCAAGTGGGAGTTAATCTTCCAGATAAAATAGTGATTGACAGAATTCTCTAGTCACCACCACCAAGTTAGTAGAACTTCGTGATGAACTATAGTATGCAAGGGATGACGAAAACAATTCCCAAGCTCTTCGCAATGCTAAAATCGGCGAAGGTAGAAATCAAGAAAAACATCAAGTGTTGACGGTTGACAAGACCACTAGTTTCAAGAAAAGGGGCAAAGGGAAGAAGGGGAACTTCAAGAAGAACGGCAAGCAAGTTGCTTCTCAAGTGAAGAAGCCCAAGTCTGGACCTAAGCCTGAGATTAAGTGCTTCTGCTACAAAGGAACTTATCACTGGAAGCGGAACTACCCCAAGTATTTGGCGGATAAGAAGGATGGCAAAGTGAACAAAGGTATATTTGATATACAGATTATTGATGTGTATTTTACTAGTGTTCATAGAAACCCCTCCGTATTTGATACTGGTACAGTTGCTAAAGAGTAGTAACTCGAAACGGGAGTTGCATAATGAACAGAAACTAGTTAAAGGATGAAGTGACGATGTGTATTGGAAGTAGTTCCAAGATTGATATGATCATCATCACACACTCCCTATACATTCGGGATTAGTGTTGAACTTAAATAAGTGTTATTTGGTGTTTGTGTTGAGCATGAATATGATTTGATCATGTTTATTGCAATACGGTTATTCATGTAAGTTAGAGAATAATTGTTGTTCTGTTTACATGAATAAAACCTTCTATGGTCATACACCCAATAAAAATATTTGTAGGATCTCGATCGTGTGATACACATATTCATAATATTGATGCCAAAAGATGCAAAGTTAATAATTATAGTGCAACATATTTGTGGCACTGCCGTTTAGGTCATATTGGTGTAAAGCGCGTGAAGAAACTCCATGCTGATGGATTTTTGGAATCACTTGATTATGAATCACTTGATGCTTGCGAACCATGCCTCATGAGCAAGATGACTAAAACGCCGTTCTCCGGAACAATGAAGCGAGCAACTGACTTATTGGAAATAATAAATGCTGATGTATGCGGTCCGATGAGTGCTAAGGCTCGCGGCAAGTATCGTTATTTTCCGACCTTCACAGGTAATTTGAGCAGATATGGGTATATCTACTTGATGAAACACAAGTCTGAAACATTTGAAAAGTTCCAAGAATTTCAGAGTGAAGAGGAGAATCATCTTAACAAGAAAATAAGAGTTTCTATGATATGATCGCAGAGGTAAAATATTTGAGTTAGCGAGTTTGGCCTTTAGTAAAAACAATGTGAAATAGTTTCACTACTCACACCACCTGGAACACCACAGTGTAATGGTGTGTCTGAACGTCATAACCGTACTTTATAAGATATGGTGCGATCGATGATGTCTCTTACCGATCTACCACTATCGTTCTGGGGTTATGCATTAAAGACAACTACATTCACGTTAAATAGGGCACCATCTAAATCCGTGGAGATGACACCGTATGAACTGTGGTTTGGCGAGAAACCTAAGCTGTCATTTCTTTAAGTTGGGGACTGCGATGCTTATGTGAAAAGGTTTCAACATGATAAGCTCGAACCCAAATCGAGGAGTAAATCTTCATAGGATACCCAAAAAGAAACAGATGGGTACACCTTCTATCACAGATCCGAAGGAAAGGTCTTTGTTGCTGAGAGTGGATCCTTTCTAGAGAAGGAGTTTCTCTCGAAAGAAGTGAGTGGGAGGAAAGTAGAAACTTGATGAGGTAATTGTACCTTCTCTCAAATTGGAAAGTAGCTTAGCACTGAAATCAGTTCCAGTGATGCCTACACGAATTAGTGATGATGAGCATGAAACTTCAGATCAAGTTACTACCGAACCTCGTAGGTCAACCAGAGTAAGATCCGCACCAGAGTGGTACGGTAATCCTGTTCTGGAGGTCATGTTACTTGACCATGACGAACCTACGAACTATGAGGAAGCGATGATGAGCCCAGATTCCGCAAAAAGGCTTGAGGCCATGAAATCTGAGATGGGATCCATGTATGAGAACAAAATGTGGACTTCGGTTGACTTGCCCGATGTTCGGCAAGCCATCAAAAATAAATGGATCTTCAAGAGGAAGACCGACGTTGACGGTAATGTTACTGTTTACAAAGCTCGACTTGTTGCAAAAGTTTTTCAACAAGTTCAAAGAGTTGACTACGATGAGACTTTCTCACCCACAGCGATGCTTAAGTCTGTCCAAATCATGTTAGCAATTGCCACATTTTATGAAATCTGGAAAATGGATGTCAAAACTGTATTCCTGAATGGATATCTTAAAGAAGAGTTGGATATGATGCAACCAGAAGGTTTTGTCGATCCTAAAGGTGCTAACAAAGTGTGCAAGCTCCAGCGATCCATCTAGGGACTGGTGCAAGCATCTCAGAGTTGGAATATACGCTTTGATAAGTTGACCAAAGCATATAGTTTTATACAGACTTGCGGTGAAGCCTGTATTTACAAGAAAGTGAGTGGGAGCACTACAGCCTTTCTGATAAGTACATGTGAATGACATATTGTCGATCAAAAATCATGTAGAATTTTCTGGAAAGCATAAAGGAGTGTTTGAAAGTAGTTTTTTCAAAGAAAAACCTCGGTAAAGATGCTTACATATTGAGCCTCAAGATCTATAGAGATAGATCAAGATTCTTGATATGTTTTTTCAATGAGTACATACCTTGACAAGTTTTTGAAGTAGTTCAAAATGGATCAGTCAGAGAAGGAGTTCTTGCCTGAGTTGTAAGGTATGAAGTTGAGTAAGACTCAAAGCCCGACCTCGGTAGAAGATAGAGAAAGAATGAAAGTCATTCCCTATGCCTTAGCTATAGGTTCTATAAAGTATGCCATGCTGTGTACCAAACCTGTTGTGTACCTTACCATGAGTTTGGCAAGGAGGTACAAAAGTGATCCAGGAGTAGATCACTGGACAGCGGTCAAAATTATCCTTAGTTACTGGATGACTAAGGAAATGTTTTCTCGATTATGGAGGTGATAAAGAGTTTGTCGTAAAGAGTTACAACGATGCAAGCTTTACACTATTCCAGATGACTCTAAGTATCAATCTAGATGCATATTGGAAGTGGGAGCAATTAGCTAGAATAGCTCCATGCAGAGCATTGTAGACATAGAAATTTTCAAAATACATACGGATCTGAATGTAACAGACCCGCTGACTAAACTTCTCTCACGAAGCAAAACATGATCACACCTTAGTACTCTTTGGGTGTGAATCACATGACGATGTGAACTAGATTGTTGACTCTAGTAAACCCTTTGGGTATTGGTCACATGACGATGAGAACTATGGGTGTTAGTCACATGGTGATGTGAACTATTGGTGTTAATCACATGGTGATGTGATCTAGATTATTGACTCTAGTGCAAGTGGGAGACTGAAGGAAATATGCCCTAGAGGCAATAATAAAGTTATTATTTATTTCCTTATATCATGATAAATGTTTATTATTCATGCTAGAATTGTATTAACTGGAAACTTAGTACATGTGTGAATACATAGGCAAAACAGAGTGTCCCTAGTATGCCTCTACTAGACTAGCTCATTGATCAAAGATGGTTATGTTTCCTAGCCATAGACATGAGTTGTCATTTGATCAACGGGTTCACATCATTAGGAGAATGATGTGATGGACAAGACCCATCCGTTAGCTTAGCACTATGATCGTTTAGTTTTACTGCTATTGCTTTCTTCATGACTTATACATGTTCCTATGACTATGAGATTATGCAACTCCCGTATACCGGAGGAACACCTTGTGTGCTATCAAACGTCACAACGTAACTGGGTGATTATAAAGATGCTCTACAGGTGTCTCCGAAGGTGTTCGTGGTGTTGGCACAGATCAAGAATAGGATTTGTCACTCCGAGTGTCGGAGAGGTAGCTCTGGGCCCTCTCGGTAATACACATCATAATAAGCCGTGCAAGTAAATGACTAATGAGTTAGTCAGGAGATGATATATTACGGAACGACTAAAGAGACTTGCCGGTAACGAGATTAACTAGGTATGGTGATACCGACGATCGAATCTCGGGCAAGTAACATACCGATGACAAAAGGAACAACGTATGTTATTATGCGGTTTGACCGATAAAGATCTTCGTAGAATATGTAGGAGCCAATATGAGCATCCAGGTTCCGCTAATGGTTATTGACCGGAGATGAGTCTCGGTCATGTCTACATAGTTCTGAAACCCGTAGGGTCCGCACGCTTAACGTTTGATGACGATCAGTATTATGAGTTTATGAGTTTTGATGTACCGAATGTAGTTCGTAGTCCCAGATGAGATCACGGACATGACGAGGAGTCTCAGAATGTCCGAGACGTAAAGATTAATATATTGGACGACTATATTCGGACACCAGAATTGTTCCGTAAAGTTTTGGAATTAACCGGAGTGCCGGGGGGGTTACCGGAACCCCCTCGGAAGCTATGGGCCTTAATGGGCCGTAGGAGAAAGAGGGAAGGAGGGCCAGGGCTGGGCCGCGCGCCCCCCATCCCTTGGTCCGAATTGGACAAGAAAGAAGGGGGGCCCGCGCCCCTTCCCTTCTCCTTCTCCCTCTCCTTCCTTTCCCCCTTCTCCCTTTTTGTAGTTCCTACTAGGAATAGGATTGCAATCCTATTCCTAGTAGGATTGCTCCTCCTTGGCGCGCCAATAGGGGCCGGCCGGACTCCCCCCTTGCTCCTTTATATACGGGGGCAAGGGGCACCCAAAGACACACAAGTTGAATTGTTTTAGCCGTGTGCGGTGCCCCCCTCGACAGAAACACACCTCGGTCATACTGTCGCAGTGCTTAGGAGAAGCCCTGCGCCGGTAACTTCATCATATCCGTCACCATGCCGTCGTGCGGACGAAACTCTCCCATGAAGCTCAACTGGATCAAGAGCTCGTGGGACATCATCAAACTGAACGTATGCTGAACGCGGAGGTGCCGTACGTTCGGTGCTTGATCGGTTGGATCGCGAAGAAGTCCGACTACATCAACCGCGTCACTTGACGCTTCCGCTCCCGGTCTACGAGGGTACGTCGACACACTCTCCCTCTCGTTGCTATGCATCTGGTAGATAGATCTTGTGTGATCGTAGGAAAATTTTAAAATACTACGTTCCCCAACAAATATCACCTTCATCAAATCTATAAAGAGAATTTACCTTTACTACCTGTGTCGGGTTATCAAGACCATGTATTTCTTCAATAGGAGGTAAATTCTTAACTTCTTTAGCTTTAATACCTTTTTCTTTCATAGATTTCTTTGCCTCT
Organism: Secale cereale; assembly: GCA_902687465.1. Lineage (NCBI taxonomy): Eukaryota > Viridiplantae > Streptophyta > Magnoliopsida > Poales > Poaceae > Secale > Secale cereale. Next base: position 557,553,128 of record LR738715.1, on the reverse strand, counting down.
TGCATATCTTCAGGACTGAGAAATAGAACACATCTTTTCTTTGGAGTTGGCTTAGGGGCTGGTTCACGAAGTGTCCAATTGTTTTCATTGGCCAGCATATTATTCAATAGTAATTCAGCTTGTTCAACTGTTCTTTCCCTGAAAACACAACCAACACAACTATCCAGGTGGTCTCTGGAAGCATCGGTTAGTCCATTATAAAAGACATCAAGTATATCATGCATCTCAAGAGGATGATCAGGCAAAGCATTAAGTAATTGGAGAAGCCTCCCCCAAGCTTGTGGGAGACTCTCTTCTTCAGTTTGAGCAAAGTTATATATTTCCCGTAAGGCAGCTTGTTTCTTATGAGCGGGAATTTTTTTAGCAGAGAAGTAATACATCATATCCTGGGGACTACGCACACAACCAGGATCAAGAGAATTAAACCAAGTCTTAGCATCACCCTTTAACGAGAACGGAAATATCTTAAGGATATAGTAGTAACGAATCTTTTCATCATTGGTATACAGGGTGGCAATATCATTCAACTTAGTAAGATGTGCCACAACAGTTTCAGACGCTTAGCCATGGAAAGGATCAGATTCAACCAAAGTAATTAACTTAGGACCAGCAGAGAATTCATAATCCTTATCAGTAACATAGATAGGTGAAGTAGCGAAAGCAGGGTCATGTTTCATTCTAGCATTCAAGGACTTTTCTTTCAGCTTAGCTAATAACTTCTTAAGATCATATCTATCATTGCAAGCAAGAAAATCTCTAGCAGTTTCTCCATCCATAACATAACCCTCAGGCACAACAGGCAATTCATATCTATTGGGAGTAGTTTCATCACCACTTTCATAAATATCATCAGTTTCAACATTTGCATTCTCCCTAATCTTAGCAATTTGTTCATCTAGAAATTCACCTAGTGGCACAATATTAGGCATAGAGGTAGTTTCATCATACATAGCAGAAGTAGCATCATCAAGAGCATACGACATATCAGATTCAATAGTAGGAGTAGGTGTCGCAAGTTTACTCATAAAAGAAGGAGAATCAAGTGCGGAGCTAGATGGCAGTTCCTTACCTCCCCTCGTAGTTGAGGGTAAGATCTTGGTTTTTGAGTCCTTCAAATTCTTCATAGTGATCAACAGATATAAATCCCAAGTAACTTAAAGAATAGAGCTATGCTCCCCGGCAACGGCACTAGAAAATAGTCTTGATAACCCACAAGTGTAAGGGATCGCAACAGCTTTCGAGGGTAAAGTATTCAACCCAAATTTATTGATTCGACACAAGGGGAGACAAAGAATACTCTTAAGTATTAGCAGCTGAGTTGTCAATTCAAACACACCTGGAAACTTAGTATGTGCAACAAAATAGTTTAGTAGCAAAGTAATATGATAGTGGTGGTAGCAGCAATAAAAGTAACGATAGTGTTTTTGTAGTTTTTTTGTAATAGTAGCAACTGAAAAGTAATAAGCAACAAGCAATATAGGTAAAGCTCGTAGGCATTGGATCGGTGATGGGAAATTATGTCGGATGCAATTCATCATGTAGAAGTTATAACCTACGGTGACACAGAACTAGCTCCAGTTCATCAATGCAATGTAGGCATGTATTCCGAATATAGTCATACATGCTTATGGAAAAGAACTTGCATGACATCTTTTGTCCTACCCTCCCGTGGCAACGGGGTCCTATTGGAAACTAAGGGATATTAAGGCCTCCTTTTAATAGAGTACCGGACCAAAGCATTAACCCATAGCGAATACATGAACTCCTCAAACTATGGTCATCACCGGGAGTGGTCCCGATTATTGTCACTTCGGGGTTGCCGGATCATAACACATAGTAGGTGACTATAGACTTGCAAGATAGGATCAAGAACACACATATATTCATGAAAACATAACAGGTTCAGATCTGAAATCATGGCACTCGGGCCCTACTGACAAGCATTAAGCATAGCAAAGTCATAGCAACATCAATCTCATAACATAGTGGATACTAGGGATCAAACCCTAACAATACTAACTCGATTACATAATAAATCCCATCCAACCCATCACCGTCGAGGAATCCTACGATGGAATTACTCACGCACGGCGGTGAGCATCATCGAATTGGTGATGGAGGAAGGTTGATGATGACAATGGCGACGATCTCCGCTGTCCGGAGCCCCGAACGGACTCCAGATCAGCCCTCCCGAGAGAGATTAGGGCTTGGCAGCGGCTCCGTCTTGTGAAATGCGATAATTCCTTATCCCTAATTTTTTTTTCTACCCGAAAGCGAAGATATAGGATCTGGGGTACATCGGTAAGGCACCAGGGGGGCCACGAGGTAGGGGCGCGCCCTGGGTAGGGGGGCGCGCCCCCACCCTCGTGGACAGGCCTTGGGCCCCATGGTGTGGATCTTCTTGCAGATATTTTTTATATTTTACAAAATAATTCTCCATTGATTTACAGGCGATTCCGAGAACTTTTTATTCTGCACAAAAACAACACCATGGCAGTTCTGCTGAAAACAGCGTCAGTCGGGTTAGTTCCATTCAAATCATGCAAGTTAGAGTCCAAGACAAGGGCAAAATGGTTTGCAAAAGTAGATACGTTGGAGACGTATCATCCGGCTCGGTTTATATCCTTTTCTATCTTACGACACAAGTTATACACCTTATGGCGGTGCTACTTCTCGAGCTTGCGTTCTATTCCCTCGAAGAGGAAAGGGTGATGCAGCACAATAGCGTAAGTATTTCCCCCAGTTTTTGAGAACCGAGGTGTCAATCCAGTAGGAGACCACGCGCGAGTCCCTTGCACCTGCACAAACAAATAAGAACTTCGCAGCCAACGCGTGATGTAGGGTGGAACCCTAATCAGCAGATCTTTCACGATTGGAGAGTATCCCACGACGAACACGGAGAACACAAGGAGGAAAACGGGGAAAACACGAGAGGAAACACTCAATTCAACACAAAGATGATCACACAAGTGCTAGATCCACGATACATATCGAGCTACACGATCCATAGTCAACGTCGGTGGTACAAGGATAGTCTTCTCGTGAGGAGGTCGTGGTATCCCATAGGATCTTCCCCGATGTGGAGGCCTTGAATCCGAGGTAGATCTTCTCCGAAGAGGCGCGGTCTCGAAGGAGAGAATCCACACAAGTCTGGAAATGAGCTATATCCAAGCTAACCCTAAACGGAAAGGGGAAAGGAGTATATATAGTGTACGGGGCAAATGGGTACACGGGCCTCGGCCCAGGGGATGCACGCAGGCATATCAGGGGCCGGACGTCCGGGCGTCGGGCCGGATGTCCGGGGCTTCGCGGGGCGCCGGATGTCCGGGGTGAGGAGCCGGATGTCCGGGCCGGAGCGGTCGAGTATCGGGTGCCCTCTGTAGATGGGCGCCGGATTTCCGGGCCCGAGGCCGGATGTCTGGGCCGTGCCTGCCCGGATGTCCGGGGCCTGGCCGGATGTCCGGGCCCTATAGCTTCTTCTGTTGGTAGCTTTCTGGAGTTGATCGTCCAGGGGCCGGATGTCCGGGCCAGGGGGCCGGATGTCCGGGGCCTGGAGCCCTCTTCTGCCCTTCTCGATGTAACATCTCGTCCGTGAACTTGGGGACTTGTCCATCTTCACGCCCTTCTCCAATGTGGTCTTCTTCACACCTGAGCACACAAAGCACATCCGTTTGAGGTAGCAACCATGTCTCGCAAGATTTGTATGGAAGTAGGGTTAGGAGCGATGTCACCTCGGTCTCGAGAGCTCTAGCACGAGCACGTGTCGTTGGTCCTTGAGGCACTTGAGGAGGTGAAGGAGGGTCCATGGGGATGACCTCGGTATGCTCCGCATCATCTCCCCTCCCTTGGGAAAGATCCGACCTCGGATCGAAATCTTCATCACCATGGAAAGGAGATAGATCCTGGATGTTGAAAGTGTCGCCCACTGTAATGCCCAGGATGGGACTATACCTCCTACGTGTCGAGGCACGACTTAAAGGTATAAGCCCATCCTAGAATGATCTCAAGTTTGGTATCTTTGCACGACTCATGTAAAAGAGGGATTAAATTGCAAAAGGAGATAGTTGGCTTACACTCGCCACTTCACACAATACATTACATAAGCAATACATCATTCAAAACATCACAACCCGACTACGGGTGAAGATCCAAAAGAAAGATACCAAAACAACATAAAGCCACAAGTCAGGATCGAATCCTAGTAGAAACCACTACTGATCAACGAAACAACACAAACAAACGGCAACTCTCTTCCTCGAGCTCCTGGTGAAGAACTTGAACCAGCTCCTGCTTCATACTCGGCTGAACCTGCATCTGGTGTTGTAGTAACTGTGAGCCACGAGGACTCAGCAATCCCATAACCATGGGTAACAAGACTAGCAAAGCTTTGTGGGTAGGAAGAGGTAAAGTGGTGAGGCTGCAGCAGCGACTAAGCATAATATGGTGGCTAACTTACGAGTACCAGAATAAGATGAGAAGCTACGCAAACGGTCGCAAAAGGAGTGATCGCTAAAGATCCTAACTACATACGGTCAAACATAACCCCACCGTGTTCTCTTCTCAAAGTGAAAAGAGACAGTCACGGTTACTCACACAGTTGTGTGTTTTACTTCGGAACCTCTGTCAAGTTTTCTACAACCGGACATTAACAAATTCCAATCTGCCACATAACCGCGGGCACGGCTTTCGAAAGTTCATAACCCTACAGGGGTGTTCCAACTTAGCCCATCACAAGCTCTCACGATTAGCTGAAGTGATAAATATAATATCATCACCCCTTATCTTAGGGAAAAACCGATCAGGCTCGGAATCCCTGTAGCACAAGTCATTTCGACAATGGTAAAACAAGTCCAGCAAGACCTCCCGGCGTGCCGACACCCTGATAGTAGCCGCGCGTATCTCGTCTCAGGCCACGACCGGATGAGCATAGCGTACAGCAACCGAAGACCCCAGGTGACTGGGTGGCACCGCACACGACTCTATTTGGGACCAACACCATCAGCACTGGCCCCCCCTGCTATGTAGAATTAAGAATCCTCGGGTAGCGCTAACTCCCTATGCAAATTTAATTAAATAATTAAGTTGTTATTATGAGCAAATAAAACCAATGTTGGGCCTTGCTGGAGGAGTTTTATTCAAAGTCGAACTGTCAAGGGGTCCCCATTACACCCATCGTGTTAGGAACGTAAAATCAAGGAACATAATGCCGGTTTATCGGCGCCTAAGGTGGCATGAGTGGAACAAAACACCGAGCAAAAGGCCAAGCCTTCCACCCATGCCCAGTATATAAGGTGTGTTAATAAATTATAGATATTGTGATATATCCAACAACAAGTTCCCTCCTGGAACAATCTTCATCTTCACCTGCAACTAACAACGCTATAAGAGGAACTGAGCAAGCGAGGCTGAGCAAGCAGGTAACATAGCCAAACAGTGGTTTTGCTAGGAAGGTTTCAAATGTTAGAGGTTTCATGGCAACAAGGAGAGGCTGACATAAAAGATGGGTAGCGCGACATGTAACGATAGCATCGAGACAACTAAGCATGGCAATGGTAGTAAAGGTATCCAAGGGTATGATCATCTTGCCTGGGATTCCACAAGGGAGAAGAACGGATCCAAGAAGTAGACGGAGCAACAGTCGAGCGAATCCTCACAACTCCGGAACGAAACCGAAGCTAACAAGAGAAGCAACCGGAAAGAAGAAAACAACACGGTAAACACACAAGCATAAACATGGCATACGATGCACAAACAAGTATGATGCATGTCCGGTTTAAATATGCATGGCATGGCAAAGTGCACAAACAACACTACAAGTTAAGTGGAGCTCAATATGCAACGAGTTGCATATTGACGAAACACCACATATAAATTATTTAGTTGACTCTCGTTATTTACAAGGAAATATTAAAAGTTTTAAACATGGCAAGAGGTGAAGCATAAAGAAACTATACTATTAAGGCAATTTAAATGAGGCCGGAGAATAACAACAACATATCCGGAAAAATCCCCATGAGCATGTTTAAATAATTATAAGCAAACAACAATTAAACATTCTCATGTTGTTATCATGATGCGGATGACATGAACAAGTTTATGCAAGTTTTATTAAAAGGTTGACTTAAAAGAGATATGAAGCATTTGTCACCGTGGTGGAATGAAAAGAGTGCCACGGCAACGATTCCGAAAATGATGCCACGGCAACATAACGGTTCCGGTAACTCGTTGAGAGTCCGGTGCAAACAAAAGGTGGAGTGAACGAGTCAAACGAGATGATGGGGTGATCCCGTTACCGGGTTCCCACGAGTCGGTGACGAGGCAACCGAGGAACATGACAAAAGGTCGGAACGGGCACGAAGCACACACGGGAGACATTTCATACAACACAACAAGCATGCATCACACGGGTCATCCACGGGGTTATACCTTCGGAACCAACGTTTCGGGACGGTTCGAGACGTAGAGGAAGGAGTCGTTCACGTCGGAGAGGAGTAGCCGTTCCGTAGAGGGAAGTAGTCGTTCTCGCAACTCGTAGAGGAAGTAGTGGTTCACGTCATCGTGTCGTGGTACTTGGCGAATTCCTCATTTCCGGGCGACGGTAGTTGTACTCGGGGCGACGGTAGACGTTCACGTAGGCGTTTCCGTTTCCAAAGAGGTACTTGTCGCGTCGGCGTTCGTAGTGGTACTTGTGGTCTCCGAACTTGTCGACGGTAGTGGTACTCGCCGTAGGGGTACTTGGTCGGGTCGCCGTGTACTCGTTCGTGTAGTCGAACTCGGCTGTAGTTTGTACTTGTCACGGAGGGGTACTCGTCGTCGGTCACGTTCACGTAGCCGTTCACGAGCTCGTTTTCCGTAGATGTTCAAGTCGTCGGTCTTTGGCGGTAGACGTTTCCGTTCTCTGTCAAGGTCAACACCAGCAACAAAACAAAAAAAACAAAACTACAACAGGAGGGGTCATCCACGGAGGCAAGGGCAGCAGCAAAACAACAGAGCTCGGCTCCAGGCGCGATCCGGCGCGGACGAGGAGGAGTGCACGGGCGCAGGGCGCTGGAGATGGAGGAGGGGCCGCGGACGAAGGTCGAAGAGGAGGCAGCAGGCGCTGCTGGAGGACGGGTCCGGCCGGCCCTGGCGTCGGGGATGGGCGCAGCGGCAAGGGAGGCCACGACGCTCATCCTTGGCTGGAGGTGGTCCTCGCGTCGTCGTAGGAGGAAGGAGGCCGCGCGGCTGGCTGGCTTCGGCCGAAGCAACGAGGAGGAGGCGCACGGGGGCGACCCGGCTGGGAAGGGCGCTGGCGCCTGGGGCGCTCGGGGCCTTGGTCTTGGGCGCGAGGAGACGAGAGAGCTTGGCCGGCCCTGGCTGCGGCTGGTGCGAGCCGGTGGCGCGGCGCACGCGCCTGACCGAGAAGGGATGCGGGGCGCGCAAGGAGCGGCGCGGGGCACTGGGCATCGATGGGAGGAGGAGGAGGCGCACGAGCAGGGAGAGCGGGCCTGGCTGCGCGAGCGCTGGGGAGAGAAGAGCGAAGGGGAGGAAGAGGGGACGATGCGGGAGATGCGGGATCGAGAAGAGGGACGAGGGGGCGGCGCTCGAAGGAAAAAGAGGGAGTCGAGCGAGCGACTGCGGAGGGAGTTAGGATTAGAGATGGTGGGCCGGCCTGGTGGAGCATGGGCCGCTGGGGCCTGGGCCAAAAGAGGGAGGAGGAGAGGCCTGGTGCGGCTGGGCCTAGAGATGGTGGAGCTGATGGTGGGCTGCTGCTCTTATTCTTCTTTTTATTTTCTTTAGCAGAAAATAAAAGAGAAGAAAGAAAAGAGGAGGGAAGAGGAAAAAGATAGCACACGGGAGCATTTTTCTCGGGCATCATAAAATGAGCAAGGACCGAGAAAAATAAGAAAGGCATGATTGAAAAAAATAATTCAACATATTTGAATTTAATTCAAATAGGTTTGAACTAAGACGAGATTATTGAAGTGTCCAAAAATGTTCAAATTTTTGGAGGAACCTCGAAACAACGGAAAGAATTATAGGGAAGGTTTTTGAAGGTGAAACTCGAAGTGAAAAGACATGGGGAAATATGCAAGTGTGTTACGGTGATTCCGAAGCAATGGAATAAATAATAAATATAGCTCCCTAAATATTGAGAGACTCTTATATGTTATAAAGAGAAGACACCTTCCCTCGATTTAAATGGACCGAAGGTCCACACGAATTATTTAGGTTGAGATGCAAAAATTAATGAGATAATGGCATGATGACATGATGCAATGCAAAAATAAATAAATAACACAAGCACAACTGAAACGCACGGGCAACCCGGAACATCTGGAATCTTCTGGAAGCTTCTGGAATCTTCTGGGATGTCGGTCTCGGGCGTCACAACTCTCCCACACTAACAGAGGATCTCGACCCGAGATCCTAGAGATATCATCGGGTAAAAACGGAAGAGGAAGAGGTAAAACAAAGTTGCTTCTTTGACAGACGAGTGAAACCAAGGAACCTTGAGAGGTTAAACAAGTTGAAAGAAAGAAAAAAATGCAACGAAGATGAACGAAGATGAAAACACTCCGTTAGAAAAGAGGAACAAGTAACATTATGAGAACCTTGAAGGTTGAAAGACATGAAACAAGAGCTCACGGACCAAAAGAATAAGAAACCGCAATGGTATAGCCAAGGAATAAGAATGACAGAATTCGGACAGCACTCCGTCTGAAAATGGAAGGAAAAAAATAACAAGAACTTTAGGAGATGAGATGATACTTGATGAAATCAACAACATACTGCCTCTGAAACAGTTGAAAGAATGGCACAAGAGGTAAGAAGGATTCAGACAGCACTCCGGTTAAAAGACAGGCAAAACTTGATAAGATGAGGTTACTTGAATGAAGAATACAAAACTCCGGTTAAAAGATAAGCAAGGGAAAGAACAAGATCTCGATAAAACGAGATGATGGTTAAAGAGAGAAATATGACAAAGCCTCCGGAATGAAAGAATAGCATATAGTTGAAAGAAAGAAATGAACGGAGAAAAGTATGACAACTTCTCCCAAAATGAATTAGGAAATCCTCCTTACAAAGAAGGGTTGGATAGAGTTGTTGGAAAAAATCAACAACGAAAGAATAAGTTCGTTGTGGGCTTATGGAAAACATCTCAAAATTAAGAGGTGACAACCAGCCACTGACTTAAACAATTGATTGGATTGAGATCAACAAGGAGATGAAAAACTTATTTCATCGGAATGATAAATGAAGAACTTGGGTCATTTATAAGCACCATAATTAGTAACAATCCTTAGGGAAAGCTTTTAGGTGAAATACAACCCAAGATGACTCCAAGAAATAAAATGAGGGTTGAAAGGATCTCCTAAAGAGAAGAAATGATGGCTTAAATTATCTCATTCTTGATAACTCGTGAATCATAAAACATGAAGGAATTGACAAGAATGACATAACACCATCTGAAAGATAAGGAAGCAAGAATTGCACTTAGAAAGCATGATGAAGAATGCTTGAGCTCCAACAAGAATCTTGAAGAAGACTTCGAGGATGAATTAAATGATGATGAACCACCATGAGAACTCCGGTAATGAAAGCAAGAGAAGTGAAAGATGGAAAGAATAAGATTCAAGGCCTGCGATGAATTAGATGGAGCTTTGAAATGATATAATAGAAATAACTTGGAACTCCGGAAAACAAGATGAACAATTTAGAACCAAGGATATGATATGATGAACAAGCTCCCGACAAAAGAATTAAGTCACCTTGAAGGAATAAGAATAAGAATTATGTCATGCATCTCCTTCACCAATTAAATTGATGACAACCAAAGGATTTGGCATACTACTTATTCTCATTGCAAAGAATTAAAGAGAGATCTAGCACAACCTCGGATAAATCTTCAAGGAACCACCGGTAGGATTATGAAAAGAACAAATGAATTAAAATGATAACAACGGAAGGGTAAACTTGAAAGAACCACCGTAAGAATAAGGAGACGAACGAAGAAACATCAATGAAGAATATTTGGAGGACGAAGTTGAAAACTGAGAACGAAGAGATATTCTGAAAAGGTGGCCTTCGGAGGAACACAAAGAAAAGAATTCATGAAATGCTCCGGACGGTATGAAAGGATCTCCTCACAATCGAAAACAATTATGAGGATGGCATGAAGCTAGAACCACGAATCTTCAAGAAGACAGGCCAAGATTTAAGAGAAACACTTCTGCGGTCTCCAAATGTTGAGAATGAAGACGAGAAATGCCATAAGAATTGTTGAGCACTCCGGAATGAAGAATTAAAAGGTTGAACCAATGAAGAAAAGAATTTGAAAGCGATCTTGGAGAAGGCATGTGACTGATGGGAATCATTCTTACGTCACACTTTGAAAAGAATTTGATAATAACTCCGGAATAATTAGAAGAGTCAGGTAAGATCCTGGGAAAAGACCTGTGGGTTAAGGCCCACTCAAAAGAAATCACCGTTGGAAAAGATAGCTTAAGAGATATAGCACCGGTTGAATTAAAAGGCTTGAGTAAGATAACAACCTCAAAATAGCTTGAACGGATTAAGAATGGAATTATGAATCTTCAGCACTCCGGATATGAATAACAAGAGGAGAATGATTAATTGGTGCACCGGAATAAGAAAGCATTGTGAAATGAGGAAAATGATAAGATCAACACCGAAATCTTGAATTACATCCACCGGCGGGATTTGAGAACAAAAGAATGATGAACTTGAAGCTTCTTGAGCATCTTCACGATAAATCACCGGATAAGAACATAGAAGGAAAAGAATGAAGAAATATCACATGAATAAAAATGGATACTTCATTTAAGAATTTCTGGCTCCAAGAAGAAGAAGGGTGGGAGGGTGGGGAAAACAAAGACAACTTGAGACGAACAAAGTGGACACCGGTTGAAAAAGAATTTAACATAACCATCTTGATGATTAAGAAGGACTAGCACTCCCATAGAAATATGAGAACACCGATTAAGAAAGGTATGGAATCAACATTTGACATCGAAGCAACTCGAATACCAGAATTCAAAACAAAACAAAGGATAGATATGCAACATCCTAATCTTCACAATATCATCCGAACAGAGACTTGAACGAATGAGTTCCGCAGGTACATCAGCTTGACGAGAAGCCACTGGGAGAAGAAAAGATAAATAAAAAGAAACAAGGATCAGATAGAACAAATGCAAGATAGAAGTTTCGTTCGACATCTTCGTGCTGAAAGCTCATGGAACGTGTTACAAAAGGGTTTTGCAATCCCCGGATCAGCATAGCCAAGGACCCTTTAAGATGCAACTCCCGATCAGAACAAGTCCATAAAACCACTTCACTCAATGTAGAACCCCAACTTCATATCGTGCATCCGTTGGAAGAATGCCTAGAACTACTAGATGAACCCAGCTATAGATTTCCGAAAGTTCCCAGTTATGCAATCAGGTGTTGGGGATACACGGGAAGCACCGCGCAATCAACTCTAAACCTACATCCAGGTGTATCCATCCTTCAACACATAACCAGTCTTTCTCGGAAACTGTTTACCTCGGACCTTCGAAAAGCATCCACTATAACAAGCTATGGCAATACTCTCGAACTACCTCCCCAGTACTGGGTGATGTCGGGGTTATCTTGCCACTGGCCGTATAGGAGAGATTTTTGATGTCGGCCGTCTTAAGTATTTAGTACTGCCGCGATATGCTTGTGTCAATGATACCCCGAAGCTCAACTCCTCGGTAACAGGAGGCATCGAGAACAATATCCTTGTCACAAGAACATCGAAACAATCCCAGAATACGCGCGGGATCCTAAAAAAAAATTTGTGCGATTTTTGAAGATAGAAGAGACAAGAGTAATCGTCAGGAGTCCTCACTAGAGAGAAAGGGGATGAGAAGCAAAGAAATCCTACTGTCCGATATAATATAGGACTCAAAAAGTTTTCAGTGTGTGCCTAGACTCAACCGTCAACGATTCGATCAATCAGTGGGGGCTTCTAGGTCGGAGAAGGCTCTGATACCTACTTGTAATGCCCAGGATGGGACTATACCTCCTACGTGTCGAGGCACGACTTAAAGGTATAAGCCCATCCTAGAATGATCTCAAGTTTGGTATCTTTGCACGACTCATGTAAAAGAGGGATTAAATTGCAAAAGGAGATAGTTGGCTTACACTCGCCACTTCACACAATACATTACATAAGCAATACATCATTCAAAACATCACAACCCGACTACGGGTGAAGATCCAAAAGAAAGATACCAAAACAACATAAAGCCACAGGTCAGGATCGAATCCTAGTAGAAACCACTACTGATCAACGAAACAACACAAACAAACGGCAACTCTCTTCCTCGAGCTCCTGGTGAAGAACTTGAACCAGCTCCTGCTTCATACTCGGCTGAACCTGCATCTGGTGTTGTAGTAACTGTGAGCCACGAGGACTCAGCAATCCCATAACCATGGGTAACAAGACTAGCAAAGCTTTGTGGGTAGGAAGAGGTAAAGTGGTGAGGCTGCAGCAGCGACTAAGCATAATATGGTGGCTAACTTACGAGTACCAGAATAAGATGAGAAGCTACGCAAATGGTCGCAAAAGGAGTGATCGCTAAAGATCCTAACTACATACGGTCAAACATAACCCCACCGTGTTCTCTTCTCAAAGTGAAAAGAGACAGTCACGGTTACTCACACAGTTGTGTGTTTTACTTCGGAACCTCTGTCAAGTTTTCTACAACCGGACATTAACAAATTCCAATCTGCCACATAACCGCGGGCACGGCTTTCGAAAGTTCATAACCCTGCAGGGGTGTTCCAACTTAGCCCATCACAAGCTCTCACGATTAGCTGAAGTGATAAATATAATATCATCACCCCTTATCTTAGGGAAAAACCGATCAGGCTCGGAATCCCTGTAGCACAAGTCATTTCGACAATGGTAAAACAAGTCCAGCAAGACCTCCCGGCGTGCCGACACCCTGATAGTAGCCGCGCGTATCTCGTCTCAGGCCACGACCGGATGAGCACAGCGTACAGCAACCGAAGACCCCAGGTGACTGGGTGGCACCGCACACGACTCTATTTGGGACCAACACCATCAGCACTGGCCCCCCTGCTATGTAGAATTAAGAATCCTCGGGTAGCGCTAACTCCCTATGCAAATTTAATTAAATAATTAAGTTGTTATTATGAGCAAATAAAACCAATGTTGGGCCTTGCTGGAGGAGTTTTATTCAAAGTCGAACTGTCAAGGGGTCCCCATTACACCCATCGTGTTAGGAACGCAAAATCAAGGAACATAATGCCGGTTTATCGGCGCCTAAGGTGGCATGAGTGGAACAAAACACCGAGCAAAAGGCCAAGCCTTCCACCCATGCCCAGTATATAAGGTGTGTTAATAAATTATAGATATTGTGATATATCCAACAACAAGTTCCCTCCTGGAACAATCTTCATCTTCACCTGCAACTAACAACGCTATAAGAGGAACTGAGCAAGCGAGGCTGAGCAAGCAGGTAACATAGCCAAACAGTGGTTTTGCTAGGAAGGTTTCAAATGTTAGAGGTTTCATGGCAACAAGGAGAGGCTGACATAAAAGATGGGTAGCGCGACATGTAACGATAGCATCGAGACAACTAAGCATGGCAATGGTAGTAAAGGTATCCAAGGGTATGATCATCTTGCCTGGGATTCCACAAGGGAGAAGAACGGATCCAAGAAGTAGACGGAGCAACAGTCGAGCGAATCCTCACAACTCCGGAACGAAACCGAAGCTAACAAGAGAAGCAACCGGAAAGAAGAAAACAACACGGTAAACACACAAGCATAAACATGGCATACGATGCACAAACAAGTATGATGCATGTCCGGTTTAAATATGCATGGCATGGCAAAGTGCGCAAACAACACTACAAGTTAAGTGGAGCTCAATATGCAACGAGTTGCATATTGACGAAACACCACATATAAATTATTTAGTTGACTCTCGTTATTTACAAGACAAGATTAAAAGTTTTAAACATGGCAAGAGGTGAAGCATAAAGAAACTATACTATTAAGGCAATTTAAATGAGGCCGGAGAATAACAACAACATATCCGGAAAATCCCCATGAGCATGTTTAAATAATTATAAGCAAACAACAATTAAACATTCTCATGTTGTTATCATGATGCGGATGACATGAACAAGTTTATGCAAGTTTTATTAAAAGGTTGACTTAAAAGAGATATGAAGCATTTGTCACCGTGGTGGAATGAAAAGAGTGCCACGGCAACGATTCCGAAAATGATGCCACGGCAACATAACGGTTCCGGTAACTCGTTGAGAGTCCGGTGCAAACAAAAGGTGGAGTGAACGAGTCAAACGAGATGATGGGGTGATCCCGTTACCGGGTTCCCACGAGTCGGTGACGAGGCAACCGAGGAACATGACAAAAGGTCGGAACGGGCACGAAGCACACACGGGAGACATTTCATACAACACAACAAGCATGCATCACACGGGTCATCCACGGGGTTATACCTTCGGAACCAACGTTTCGGGACGGTTCGAGACGTAGAGGAAGGAGTCGTTCACGTCGGAGAGGAGTAGCCGTTCCGTAGAGGGAAGTAGTCGTTCTCGCAACTCGTAGAGGAAGTAGTGGTTCACGTCATCGTGTCGTGGTACTTGGTGAATTCCTCATTTCCGGGCGACGGTAGTTGTACTCGGGGCGACGGTAGACGTTCACGTAGGCGTTTCCGTTTCCGAAGAGGTACTTGTCGCGTCGGCGTTCGTAGTGGTACTTGTGGTCTCCGAACTTGTCGACGGTAGTGGTACTCGCCGTAGGGGTACTTGGTCGGGTCGCCGTGTACTCGTTCGTGTAGTCGAACTCGGCTGTAGTTTGTACTTGTCACGGAGGGGTACTCGTCGTCGGTCACGTTCACGTAGCCGTTCACGAGCTCGTTTTCCGTAGATGTTCAAGTCGTCGGTCTTTGGCGGTAGACGTTTCCGTTCTCTGTCAAGGTCAACACCAGCAACAAAACAAAAAAAACAAAACTACAACAGCAGGGGTCATCCACGGAGGCAAGGGCAGCAGCAAAACAACAGAGCTCGGCTCCAGGCGCGATCCGGCGCGGACGAGGAGGAGTGCACGGGCGCAGGGCGCTGGAGATGGAGGAGGGGCCGCGGACGAAGGTCGAAGAGGAGGCAGCAGGCGCTGCTGGAGGACGGGTCCGGCCGGCCCTGGCGTCGGGGACGGGCGCAGCGGCAAGGGAGGCCACGACGCTCATCCTTGGCTGGAGGTGGTCCTCGCGTCGTCGTAGGAGGAAGGAGGCCGCGCGGCTGGCTGGCTTCGGCCGAAGCAACGAGGAGGAGGCGCACGGGGGCGACCCGGCTGGGAAGGGCGCTGGCGCCTGGGGCGCTCGGGGCCTTGGTCTTGGGCGCGAGGAGACGAGAGAGCTTGGCCGGCCCTGGCTGCGGCTGGTGCGAGCCGGTGGCGCGGCGCACGCGCCTGACCGAGAAGGGATGCGGGGCGCGCAAGGAGCGGCGCGGGGCACTGGGCATCGATGGGAGGAGGAGGAGGCGCACGAGCAGGGAGAGCGGGCCTGGCTGCGCGAGCGCTGGGGAGAGAAGAGCGAAGGGGAGGCAGAGGGGACGATGCGGGAGATGCGGGATCGAGAAGAGGGACGAGGGGGCGGCGCTCGAAGGAAAAAGAGGGAGTCGAGCGAGCGACTGCGGAGGGAGTTAGGGTTAGAGATGGTGGGCCGGCCTGGTGGAGCATGGGCCGCTGGGGCCTGGGCCAAAAGAGGGAGGAGGAGAGGCCTGGTGCGGCTGGGCCTAGAGATGGTGGAGCTGATGGTGGGCTGCTGCTCTTATTCTTCTTTTTATTTTCTTTAGCAGAAAATAAAAGAGAAGAAAGAAAAGAGGAGGGAAGAGGAAAAAGATAGCACACGGGAGCATTTTTCTCGGGCATCATAAAATGAGCAAGGACCGAGAAAAATAAGAAAGGCATGATTGAAAAAAATAATTCAACATATTTGAATTTAATTCAAATAGGTTTGAACTAAGACGAGATTATTGAAGTGTCCAAAAATGTTCAAATTTTTGGAGGAACCTCGAAACAACGAAAAGAATTACAGGGAAGGTTTTTGAAGGTGAAACTCGAAGTGAAAAGACATGGGGAAATATGCAAGTGTGTTACGGTGATTCAGAAGCAATGGAATAATTAATAAATATAGCTCCCTAAATATTGAGAGACTCTTATATGTTATAAAGAGAAGACACCTTCCCTCGATTTAAATGGACCGAAGGTCCACACGAATTATTTAGGTTGAGATGCAAAAATTAATGAGATGATGGCATGATGACATGATGCAATGCAAAATAAATAAATAACACAAGCACAACTGAAACGCACGGGCAACCCGGAACATCTGGAATCTTCTGGAAGCTTCTGGAATCTTCTGGGATGTCGGTCTCGGGCGTCACACCCACGGAGTACTTGTCGTGTGGAATGTCGATCTTGTAGGCGTTGTTGTTGTAGCGTGCTAGCACCTTGAAGGGTCCGTTGGCGCGAGGTAGAAGTTTGGACTTGCGCTCTTGTGGGAAACGGTTCTTGCGAAGATGTAGCCAAACAAGATCTCCCGGTTGGAACACCATTGGTGCCTTGTTGACATTGAGCTTGGTGGTGAGGCGATGTACTTGTCGCTCGATCATTGCTCTTGTATCCGCGTGCACCTTCTTGAGATAGCTTGCTCGTGCACTTGCGTCCATGTTCGTGCGCTCTTGGAGAGGTAGCGGTAGGATGTCCAATGGGGACAACGGGTTGAAGCCGTAGACGATCTCGAATGGAGACTTGCCGGTTGTCGAATGTCTTGCGCGGTTGTAGGCGTACTCGGCGACGGGCAAGCATTGCTCCCATTCCCGGATGTTCCTCTTGATCAGCACACGAAGAATTGTGGAAAGCGTGCGGTTCGTCACCGCCGTCTGGCCGTCCGTTTGTGGGTGGTACACCGAAGAAAAGAGTAGCTTGATTCCTAGCTTGGCACATAGTGTTTTCCAAAAGTAACTCAAGAACTTGACGTCCCGGTCCGACACTATCGTTTTGGGCACGCCGTGTAGACGAAGTATCTCCCTACAAAAGAGATTTGCAACATGTGAAGCATCGTCGATCTTGTTACACGGAATGGAATGAGCCATTTTAGAGAATCTATCTACCACGACAAGCACGGAATCTTTTCCATTTTGAGTCCTAGGCAAGCCAAGTATGAAATCCATGCTTATGTCTTCCCATGGGTGGTATGGAATAGGAAGAGGCATGTAAAGACCATGAGATTGAGATTTGGACTTAGCTTTGCGGCATGTAGAACATCGGTTGGTGAGGCGTGAGACGTCACGGAGCATCTTGGGCCAAAAATAGTTCTTAGAGAGGGTAGCAAACGTCTTGTCGCGTCCAAAGTGTCCCATGAGTCCTCCTCCATGAGATTCCTGCAAAAGTAGCAAACGAAGCGAAGACTCGGGAATGCAAAGTTTGTTAGCTCTCATAAGGTATCCATCCTTTAGGTAGTAATGTTCCCAAGAAGTGTGAGTCAAGCACTTAGCATAGGCATTTGCAAAGAAAGGATCATGCTCATATAAATCTTTTATGTGCTCAAAGCCAATCACATTCAACTCAAGTTTTGTTACAAGCATGCATTTGCGGGAAAGCGCGTCCGCCACAACATTTTCTTTGCCCTTGATGTATTTGATGACATAGGGAAAAGACTCAATGAACTCACTCCATTTAGCATGACGCTTGTTCAACTTAGTTTGACCTTTGAGATACTTGAGTGTTTCATGGTCCGTATGAAGAATGAATTCATGAGGTCTAAGATAGTGTTCCCAAACACGTAAAACTCTCACCAAGGCATAAAGCTCTTTATCATAGATGGGATAGTTAAGTTGCGCTCCCGATAGCTTCTCGCTAAAGTACGCTATTGGGCGCTTTTCTTGCATTAGCACGCCACCTATGCCGGTACCGCTAGCATCACAATGAATCTCAAACGGTTTGTCAAAGTTTGGTAGGGCTAGAAGTGGTGCATGCGTGAGAAAGCTTTTGAGCTCATTGAACGCGGTGTCTTGCGAAGGACCCCAAATGAAGGGTGCGTTCTTCTTGCTCAACGCATGTAGAGACATAGCAATGGTGCTAAAGTCCTTCACAAAACGTCGATAGAAACCGGCTAGACCAAGGAAACTACGCACTTGCCTGAGATTCGTTGGTTGTGGCCAAGTTTTAATTGCTTCAATTTTAGTTTCATCAACATGAACACCTTGAGAAGAAACGACAAATCCTAGAAAGACAACCTTGTCAACGCCAAAAGTGCATTTTTCCATATTAGCATATAATTGTTGTTTGCGAAGGGCTTGCAAAACCATACGGACATGGTCAACATGTTCCTCAAGCGACTTGCTAAAGACTAGAATGTCATCAAAGTAAACCACTACAAAGACACCTATGTAGGGTCTAAGAACAAAGTGCATAAGACGCACGAAAGTGCCGGGCGCTTCCGATAAGCCCATCGGCATGACCAACCACTCATATAGTCCAAACTTGGTTTTGAAAGCTGTTTTCCATTCATCACCCTCTTGAATGCGAATTTGGTAATAGCCACTTTTAAGATCAATTTTGGTAAAAATTGTGGCACCACATAATTCATCAAGCATGTCATTGATACGTCCAAAACGTATCTATAATTTCTGCTTGCTCCATGCCACTTTTGGGTGATATTGCTATGATATTCATACACTTCCATACACTTTTGATCATATTTGGACTAACTTACTAATCCAGTGCACCCCAGTGCCAGTTTCTGTTTTCGGCTGTTTTTGTATTTCAGGATTTCACGTTTCGAGAACTGCCCAGAAAAATCCAGAAAAATTATATAAAAAATCAGTGTTCCGGAAACAACATTGCGTCCGAAGGGTAGCCTGGGGGGGCCACCAGGGCTCCAGGCGCCCTGGCGGCACCCCCCCCTTGGGCCGCGCCGGGGGGGCGCCTGGGCCCCCCGAAGCTCCCCCGGTGCCCTACTTTGGCATATATTTAAAGGACCCTCCGAAACGCTCAGAGAGGAACTCTTTTTGCGATCCCATCTTTGTTCCGCCGCCGCCGCCGCTTCCAAGATCGGGAGCACGAGGAGAACTCTTCCCGGCACCCTGCCGGAGGGGAGGATCACCACCGGGAGCTTCTCCACCACCATGGACGCCTCCCGGATGACTCGTGAGTAGTCTCCCTTGGACCATGAGTCCATGACCAGTAGCTATGTGATGTTCTCCTCCCGTTCTTGTGCTTCACTAATTAGTCCTCGTGAGCTGCCCTACATGATCGAGGCACCTATGTAATCCTTATGTTGTTGCTATGTTGAGTTTGCTGGGATCCGATGGATTATGAGATTATGTTCAGATTGATCTTGAGTAATATATTTGATCTACCTCTTTTATATTTTTGTTCATAAGTAATTCTTGCATGTTCTCCGTTGTTATTTATTGCTTTGGCCGAGTAATAGGTAGTGACTCCAAGAGGGAACGTTATGCTCGATTGTGGGTTCATGCCCCTCGATGACTAGCTTGAGTGACAGAAACATGAGTCTAGGGGATGTGCTGTTGCCACAAGGGGGAAAACAACGGTGCTTGTGCCCGCGGGTGCAAGGATTGTTTACTTTACGCAAAGTTCTTTTAATGCAGTTGTCTGTTGCATTGAGTTTACACTATGGGTGGGACTCGCAACTTAATACCTGCGAGATGTTCTGGATAGATATCTCAAGGTGGATGATTAGTAGTAGATATTGATGGATTTCAGTCTACTTACTTTGGCGTACCGCCCATGCTTTGAACCTCAACCTTTCTTGCAATGTAGTCAGCATTGGTTTGCGTTCGTGGTCCTGTCAATTGCCCAGCTGTAATTTTTTTACCTCACATAGCTGTTTTATCGTCTTTTGGGAGAGAGACATCACTAGTGAACATCATGAGACTCCGGTCCATATTACCATCATTGATCACATCCACTATTTACTTTCCGTTACTATTTACTATTGCAAAACACTATCTATCACTACTATCATTGCTTTTAATCCTTTGTGAACTACAAGGCCGGAGGGATTGACAACCTCTCTGTACTCGTTGGGAGCAAAGTTATTTGTATCTGTGTGCAGGTCCAAGTTGATTGCTACTAATCTGGCGCCGTAGCAATTGACACCTACTTGTTGAACCTAGGAGTCTCTGGGGATTCGATCCTTGGTATCTTTGCTAAGGGAAAACACTTCTACTTACTGCATCTTACACCTTCCACTTGGGGTAACCAACGAGGGGTTCGAGGCCCATCAGTCATCTAGGCGTGGAATAGGGTGACGGTATCTAACGGTGATAGCATTTATCGGACGGCAATCGGAACACATGCGAAAACTTCCGTCCTTCTTAGGCACGAGAATAACCGGAACGGCACAAGGGCTTAAGCTTTCACGTACATGACCTTTGTCGATGAGTTTTTGCACTTCCCGTTGTATCTCCTTTGTTTCCTCGGGGTTGACGCGGTAGGGAGCCTTGTTTGGAAGTGGTGCGCCTGGCATGAGGTCGATGCGGTGTTCGATTCCGCGAAGTGGAGGTAGACCCGGAGGTAGTTCATCGGGAAAGACGTCCGAGAATTCTTGCAACAATTGAGACAACACAAAAGGTGGAGGTGGTGAAGTGTTAGTAGGTTTGGCTTCCCCTTTGCATAAAAGCACAAGGTGGAAGACGCTCGATGGGTTCTCACACACTTCTCTCATCTCACGTTTGGTGGCAAATAGGACTAGTTCCTTCTTGTCGCTCATCGTGGAGTCGCTCATATTTGGCTTGTGGCTCTCACTCTCTTTTTGGTGGCTCACTCTCTCACCGTTCTCTCCATGATGGTTGGTAGGTAAAAGCTTGTCGGCGGCTACTGGACTTGGAGAAATTGGTCGAAGCACGAATTCCTTGCCCTTCATCTTGAAATGATAGTGATTTGTCCGACCATTGTGTGTGACTCCACGATCATATTGCCATGGATGTCCAAGAATAAGGTGGCACACGGACATGGGTATCACATCACATTCAAGAGTGTCCTCGTAGGCGCCAATCTTGAAACATACTTGCACGGTGTGCTCGACTCGAAGAATTCCGGCGTCGTTGAGCCACTGGAACTTGTAGGGGTGAGGATGCTTCGTCTTGACCAAATGAAGCTTGTCGCATAGCTCTTCGCTTGCCAAGTTGTGACAACTTCCTCCATCGATGATAACCTTGACTGAACGTCCATTGATGCCGGCCTTCGTATGGAAAATGTGACATCGTTGGTCGTCATCTTGTTGGTGTTGGAGTGTCAAGACTTTGGAGACAACAAGATTTGGGCTTGAGTCATTGTCGCAAAACACTTGACGGTCTTCTTCTTCATTCACTTGGCGATGCATAGCGACATGCTCAAGTGCTTCCATCTCATCATCGCTCATGGAGTCATAAGATCCGTCATCGTTGATGATCATGGTGCGAACGATCTTGCACTCAAATGACTTGTGGCCTCGTCCTTGGCACTTGAAGCATTTGATGGAGCTCGTCTTGTTGTTGTCTACGGTTGGAGTTGTAGTTGAGGAAGCTCTTGGCTTGAAGTTGTTGGTAGAAGGTGGACGACTCGATGTAGTCGCATTCTTGTAGCTGGACTTGTCGCCGAAGTTTGTAGATGGCTTGGTAGAGGTAGGAGTAGTAGCCGAAGTCGTTGAAGCTTGGTTGTAGGAGCCAAAGTTCTTAGAGTTGAACTTGGAGTACTTGTAGTCCTCTTGAACTTGTCGCTCCGCTTTGGTTGCTTGATGTACTAGCTCGAGGAGATTGTTGTATGGTTGGAAGTCCGCAATCTTCTTGATTGGATAGTTGAGTCCATTCAAGAATCTCGCCATTGTTTGCTCTTTGTCTTCCGTGATGTTTGCTCGTATCATGGCAATCTCCATCTCCTTGTAGTACTCTTCAACGGACTTGGTACCTTGCTTGAGGAGTTGTAGCTTCTTGAATAAGTCACGATTGTAGTGGGTAGGCACAAAGCGTGCTCTCATGACTTCCTTCATTTGAGCCCAAGTGGTGATAGGAGGTTCGCCTTTTGCTTCTCTTCTCTCTATAATTTGCTCCCACCAAATGAGAACGTAGTCTTGGAACTCAAGGGATGCCATTGCGATCTTCTTCTCTTCATCGAAGTTGTGAAGGCGAAAGATCTTGTCAACTTTCAATGCCCATGAGAGATAGTCTTCGGGATCAATGCTTCCGGAGAACTTTGGCATGGTGAATTTGAGCTTGCCATAGCGATGCTCGTCATTGTTTCCTTGCCTATTGGGAGGGCGGTCTTGATTTTGACGGTTTGCCATATCTTGTTGCTCTTGTTGATGTAGATGTTCTTGTTGGGGTTGTTGTTCTTGCCGCGCTTGAGGAGGAGCTTCGTCTTGTGTTCTTGCTTGATGGCGTCTCTCTTGCACCTCATTACGAA
>LR738715.1:557500334-557512531 GCA_902687465.1 Secale cereale | reverse complement strand
CGGTTTACCGCCGGACGGGTCATAATGCCCAACACATAACCTAGGTTTATAACCAAGGCTACATTTAAAAACAATTAAATATGAAATATATCATACCTATGATATTGAATCACATCGTTGGTTTCACCAACTTTTTGCAGTAAGGGTGATAACCCTAATCTTGAGTATTGATAACTCCTCCCATATTTTGCTGGTTTATAATAAAACCATACCGGGTTGTAATAAACACCGAATTATCCGTATATGATACTGGCGACTTGTAATCGAAACCAGACTGGTTAATAAACACCGGTTTATCATAAAATGTTGTAAACCTCAACGAAAGAGAAAATTTGTCAAATAAAATCATGAGAAGACGCGAGGCTTTTCATGGGCTGCCGGGCCACTGAGTTAAATCATTTTACAAAGCCTTTTACGATGGACCTCACATTAACCAATCATCATTTTAACTTTGACTAGTTTAGGGTCTGTATAAGATTGACTTGCCAAACGTTCGGCGGGTCATACCAGGATTACCTGGGCGGAGTGACTTACTTAAAGAAGGCAGGATAACCCGGGGTTTTAGGTGAATACACCTGGCTTCCAAGCCTGGCTTGATAGTCTATTAGAAGGGTCAAAACTCTTTGTTGTTGTCCAACAAAAAAGCCCCCAGGTAATATTTTGAGCTGTGTTTAGTGGGTGCCTATGTTTGAGATGTGCTTTTGCAACACTCTCTTTGGCCCCTTTTTAACTTTGGGTGACAAGCCCCCACATTTTTTTGTGGCTTTATAAGCCAGATCACTAGGTAATCAGAACTTCACTTTATAAACAGAAGTCCCCATGTGACCAAAAACTCTTAAGGGAAAAACAGCAGAGGCCCCGCTTTAACAGGGATGCCGGTTTATTATATTGATCATAATATATACATTGTCAAAAATATGTACATAAGAGGAGCCTATGGCTCAGGTGTAGTAAGGCCAAAGATGAGCAATATTCCACGGCCGGTGGGTCTCCTCCTCCGATTTACATGAGTCTTTGTGCTCTCGAACATCGATAAGGTAGTACGACCCGTTAGGCAAATTCTTGCTGACCACAAAGGGTCCTTCCCAAGGCGGGGATAACTTATGCATATCAGTCTGATCCTGGATGAGTCGGAGCACTAGACCGCCTTCTTGAAAAGTTCTGGTTCTAGTTGTGATAACGACGCAGATCTTGCTGGTAAATCACCGACCGAGCTGCTGCAATGTCACGTTCCTCATATAACAGGTCAAGTGCTTCCTGTCGTGCCTTCTCATTGTCAGCTTCGACATAAGCCGCCACACAAGGCGAGTCATGACGGATGTCACTAGGGAGAACTGCCTCTACTTTGTAAACCAGGAAAAAAGGCGTGTAACCCGTAGATCTGTTGGGCGTGGTATTGATGCTCCATAACACAGAAGGTAACTCCTCCACCCAACAACCTGGCATCCTCTGCAGGGAAACCATAAGCCGGGGCTTGATGCCTCTCAGGATCTCTTGATTGGCTCTCTCAGCTTGACCATTAGATTAAGGATGAGCCGCTGATTACACGTCAAGTCAGATGTGCTCACGTTGACAAAAGCCTTTCATAGAACCCTTGGATAGATTAGTTCCATTATCAGTTATAATGCTATCTGGAAAACCAAACCGGAAAATCACCTTCTTGATGAATTGAACCATCGTGGCTGCATCACACTTACTGACTGGCTCTGCGTCCACCCACTTGGTGAACTTATCAATCGCTACCAAAAGGTGGGTCTTCTTATCCTTGGATCTCTTAAAGGTCCCAACCATATCCAGCCCCCAAGTTGCAAACGGCCAAGTGATTGGAATCATCCTCAATTCTTGAGCCGGTACATGAGCATGCCGTGAGAATTTTTGATGGCCATCACATTTTTTGACCAAGTCTTCAGCATCAGCATGAGCCGTCAACCAATAGAAACCATGACCGAAAGCTTTAGCTACCAAGGACTTTGAACCGGCGTGGTGACCATAATCTCCTTCGTGGATATCACGCAAAATCTCACGGCCTTCTTCGGGAGATACGCAACGCTGAAATGCCCCTGTTACACTGCAATGATGCAATTCTCCATTGATGATAGTCATTGACTTGGACCGCCTGATTATCTGACTGGCCAAACTTTCATCCTCCGGTAACTCGCCCCAGTTCATATACGCCAAATATGGAACCGTCCAATCTGGGATAACATGAAGAGCCGCCACCAACTGAGCCTCCGGATCAGGAATAGCCAAATCCTCCTCTGTAGGTAGCTTGACTGACGGGTTATGCACAACGTCCGAAAAAACATTGGGTGGAACCGGTTTACGTTGGGAACCCAAACGTCTTAAAGCGTCCGCCGCTTCATTCTTTCGCCGGTCCACATGGTCAACTTGGTAACCTTTGAAGTGTCCATCAACAGTATCCACCTCTCGACGATATGCTGCCATGAGCGGGTCCTTGGAATCCCAAGTACCAGACACTTGTTGAGCCACCAGGTCCGAGTCACCAAAGCACTTAACTCGACTTAAATTCATCTCCTTGTCCATTCGAAGACCGTTGATTAAAGCCTCATATTCAGCTGCATTATTAGTGCAAGGGAACATTAAATGGAGAACATAACAAAACTTATCACCTCATGGGGAGGTTAACACGACTCCATCCCCCGAGCCCTCCAATTGCCTGGATCCATCGAAATGAATAGTCCAATAAGTATGATCCGACTTTTCTTCCGGCGCTTGTAACTCCGTCCAGTCATTGATGAAATCCACAAGTGCTTGGGACTTGATTGCCGTATGAGGCCCATATTTTAACCAGTGAGGTCCAAGCTCAATGGCCCACTTGGCAACCTGGCCAGTTGCTTCTCTATTTTGGATTATATCTCCCAAAGAGGCAGAGCTGACCACAATGATGGGATGACCCAGAAAATACTGCTTAAGCTTCCGGCTTGCCATGAAGACTCCATATACCAGTTTCCGCCAATGTGGGTACCTCTGTTTGGACTCAATAATCACCTCACCGATATAATAAACCGGCCGTTGAACCGGATATTCCTTCCCAGCCTCCTTGTGCTCCACCACAATGGCCACACTGACAGCCCGGGCATTACCAGCCACATATAACAACGGCGGCTCTCTATCGACCTGAGCAGCAAGGACAGGTGGCTCTGCAAACTGTTTCTTCAAGTCCTCAAACGCCGCATTAGCAGCATCACTCCAGACAAAATTGTCTGTCTTTTTCATCATCTGATATAGAGGGATAGATTTTTCTCCCAATCGGTTGATAAACCGGCTCAGTGCTGCAATATGGCCCGCCAGACATTGAACGTCATTGATACACGCCGGTTTAGCCAGAGACGTAATAGCTTTGATTTTTTCCGGATTAGCTTCAATGCCCCTGTTAGACACTAGAAACCACAAGAGCTTGCCTACCGGTACACCAAAAACACACTTGGCCGGATTAAGCATCAACTTATAGACCCGGAGATTATCAAAAGTCTCCTTCAAATCATCTATTAACGTCTCCTCCTTTCTGGACTTCACCACAATATCATCCACATATGCATGAACATTACGCCCAATCTGATTATGAAGACAATTCTGCACACGGTGCTGATAAGTCGCCTGGGCACTCTTGAGCCCAAAGGGCATAGATACATAGCAGAAGGCTCCAAAGGGAGTTATAAAAGCTGTCTTCTCCTGGTCCTTAACTGCCATTTTGATCCGATGATAACCAGAATAAGCATCCAGAAAACTCAAACGCTCACAACCCGCCATAGCATCAATAATTTGATCAATACGAGGAAGAGCAAAGAGATCAGCTGGACAAGCCTTGTTCAAATATGTGTAATCCACACACATATGCCAAGTGCCGTTCTTCTTAAGTACTAGCATCAAATTAGCCAACCACTCAGGATGAAATACTTCAATGATAAACCTAGCCGCCAATAGCCTGGCTACCTCCTCACCAATGGCCTTGCGTCTTTCTTCATTGAAGCGGTGGAGAAACTACTTGACCGGTTTAAACTTGGGACCGATATTAAGAGTGTGCTCAGCGAGTTCCCTCGGTACACCTGGCATGTCAGAAGGTTTCCATGCAAAGATGTCCCGGTTCTCACGGATGAACTCGATGAGCGCATTTTCCTATTTTGGATCCAAGTTAGCGCTGATGCTAAACTGCTTGGATGAATCGTTGGGAATAAAATCAACCAGCTTAGTCTCATCAACCGATTTAAACTTCAAGTCCGGATCATGCTTTGTAGTTGTCTTTTTCAAAGAAGTCATATCCACCGGGTCAACATTGTCCTTGTAGAACTTCAACTCCTCTGTTGCACAAACCGACTCAGCATAGGCCGCATCACCTTCTTCACATTCCAAAGCGATCTTACGGCTCCCATGTACTATGATGGTCCCCTTATGACCCAGCATTTTGAGCTGCAGATAAACATAACAGGGCCTTCCCATGAACTTAGCATAAACCTGCCGTCCAAACAGGGCATGATATGGGCTCTTGATTTTTACCACTTCAAAAGCAACCTCCGGAGCTATCTTACCAACTGGATACGCCGATTTACCAGGCACCACACCATGGAAAACGGTGTTTGATGGTTAATTTTTTTATCTGTTAACCCCATGCGACGGAAGGTTTCATAATAAAGGATGTTGATACTGCTCCCCCATCCATGAGCGCCTTGGTGAACTTATACCCTCCAACTGAGGTGCCACCACCAATGCCATATGACCCTGATTATCAACCCGGGGTGGATGATCCTCTCGACTCCACACAATGGGCTGTTCAGACCAGTGTAAGTAACAGGGCACCACCGGTTCAACGGAGTTCACTGCCCTTTTATGAAGCTTCTGATCACGCTTACATAGGCTAGTGGTGAAGAAATGATATTGCCCACTATTCAACTACTTCGGGTTGCTCTGGTAACCTGACTGTTGCTGCTGCTGATTCCCCTAATGATTATAACCACCCTGGCTGCCCTCATTGCCATGCCCACCTTGATTACCTTCAAATCCTGAGCCAGAACTGCCTCCACCATAACCCGGCCCATGAGAACCGGGCCCTGAACCAACGGACAGTCCATGATCATATTGGAAAAGAACCAAATTTTTGAACTCCCGCATAATAACGCAATCCTTCCAGAGGTGCGTACCTAGCCTTTCTTTCCTCCCGTGCCTTGGGAAAGGCTGATTTAACAGGCATTCAAGATTGACACCTGATCCTCCGCCCCGCGGGGGCAGCTTATCCTTATGACGCTGACCATTATTCTACGTGTTGGTGTTAGCCACAAAATCTAAACTGTTATCCGCTTTACGCTTACCGTTGTTTCCATGGCCCGCCGGGTTATGCTACTGCCCTTTGCTGCTCTTCTTTCCCTTTCCCGGCTTTTCGTCGTCAGACTCAGGGTCCTTGGTACTATCAGAGTTGGCATACTTAACCAGAGCTGGCATGAGCGTTCCCATGTCATTGAAGTGATGCTTGAGCCATCCCAACTTCAACTTCAGAGGCGTGAACCGGCAATTGCCTTCCAACGTTAAGACTGCTGTATCGGCATTGATGCGGTCCGATGAATGCAAGATTTTTGAAACCCGGTGCACCCAATGGCTTGTTGATTCACCTTCTCCTTGGACACAGGCAGCTAAGTCCACAATTGACATGGGATGCCTGCATGTGTCCTTGAAATTCTGGATAAATCGGGCCCTTAACTCGGCCCATGACTCAATGGAGTTAGCCAGCAAACTTTTCAACCTAGTGCGAGCTGTTCCTTCCAACACCATGGTGAAGTATTTAGCACATGCCGCATCATCCACATCCAGCATGTCCATCGACATCTCATAGCTGTCAACCCATGACTCGGGGGATAAATCGACAGTATAATTGGGCACTTTTCGAGGACCCTTGTAATCCTTGGGCAGCCGTACATTACGTAAAGCCGGGGTGAGACACGGCATCCCCAAAGAACTAGAGGTAACTCCTGGTTCCACCGAAGTTGTTGGACGAACCAGGGTAAGTTGACGGCCCGTGTACTGCGTTGCTAACTCAGCTTCTCGATGTTCTCTACCATGATCCACCACGTCCTGAGCATTAGCGCCACCACCCGCCGGGTCATGCCCTTGAGGCAGGTTACGGTTCCGCGCACTGCTTGACTCGGCTGGTTCATCCATATGCCTGTTGTAACTCCGGCTTGGGGGGGTGGAATGAATCCTCTCGTGACTGTACGAGTAAGCCTGCTGTTGAGTCAAAGATGTCTGAAGGAGCTCCCTAGCCCGTCGCATCTCAACCGCTACGGGGGACTCGCCTTCGACAGGGAGGGCCGCCAATTGTGAAGCGACAGCGACTATGTTATCCAAGGGGTTGGAGTAATGACCTGGAGGCGTCGACACATGTTGTGACGG
Organism: Secale cereale; assembly: GCA_902687465.1. Lineage (NCBI taxonomy): Eukaryota > Viridiplantae > Streptophyta > Magnoliopsida > Poales > Poaceae > Secale > Secale cereale. Next base: position 557,506,132 of record LR738715.1, on the reverse strand, counting down.
GATGTTCTGATGAGGCGGATCCGTTGGGCGCGGCTGGACCGGCGCCCCCGTTCTAGGTGCTTCTACCCGGTTTACCACTGGCTGATTGTTGGTTCCTGCTCCTGGCGTGTTAAAGAGATTCCTTGCCTTGTAAACCAGAGGCAGGTGAGACCGGTACCTTCTCCTCATTACATCATTTGACGCGTTCTGATCCAACATAAGCTGATAAGCTTGTTCATCCAACTCGGCCCGCTCTGCAGCCATCCTAGTGTTTTCAGCTGCCAGATCTACCTTGGCTTGAGCTATCTGATCCTTCATCTTCGCAACTTCTACGTCATGCCGATCCTGATTCGCTGAGTTAACTTCAGCGGCCAACAGTGCTGCCAAAGTATCGAATAAATTGGATAAAACCTGAGCTGGTGGCTGCGCAGGGCCTCCTGCCCCAGCTGTTGTCGCCGCCGCTAAACCGGAGATCATCGTTGCTGCGGTCGAAGAGTGTTGCACTGACTGTGTACCGGCCATGAAGATCGCAACTTGGCTCGGCCCGGAATACTGTCGCCATCGGAACAGCCCCCAAACCGGCCATCTTGCAGCTGGTACAATGACTCGGTCTCTCCGGTAGATGACTCGTCATCAGAGTAAACGATGGTCTCACCACCAGACACCGATCTATCCTCAGATTCTGCTCCGTGGATGACTCGCACGAAGGCACGCTTCATGGCAGGCTGAACCCGGGTGGGTCTCGCACATTGAGCCATTTCGACGATGTCGGTGCAGATGTCCGGCTCAGGGCCCGGTTCGCTGATCTCGCCAATGAAACATGAATGCCGCCGAAGGGGACCCGGTACCCGTACTCAATTGAGCCGGCCTCAGGGCCCCATCCTGCATCGTCGATGTAGAGCTTGCCACGATGACTCTTGGTCATTCGGCCCACAGCGTATCCCTTGAGCCCTTCAAAGCTGCCCTCTAAGAACTAGAAACCATCATGCGATAGCCCCACGGTGGGCGCCAACTATCGTGGTTTTGTCACGGTAGATGTCCTAGTGTGAGAACTTAGTCGTGGAGCCATCGCGACGGGTTAGCTTAAAGGGGTTAAAGCGGGACAAAGGATGCAAGGAATTTATACTGGTTTGGCCCCTTGTGGTGAAGGTAAAGGCCTAATCCAGTTGATGTGGAATTGCTAGGGTTTCGATGACTAGGGAGCGAATCCACTTGACCTGGCTCTCGAGTTGTTGTCCGTCCTTCCTGAACCGCCACCGGGTCGTCCCTTAATATACACAGGTTCATGCCCGGCAGTTTACAGAATCCCGAGGCCGGCTCATAAACGTGTCCGGCTCGGTTTCTATCCTTTCCTATCTTACAACACAAGTTATACACCTTATGGCGGTTTATGTCTACGGGCCCTAATCCTCCTTTGGGCCCTGGGCTTTTAGATCTCTATAGTAAAGCTCCATACTCCTTGTCTTCATGGGCTTCAATATGGATAACTCATTATAGGTATAACCCGGCCCCTCCTGGGTGTTTCATACTCGGTAGTTATATCCCCAGCAAGAACTAAAAATAATATCATCAACATATGGTTGGCATATGAACAAACCCCCTTTGACCCTCTTAGTAAAAAGAGTGGGATCGATTTTCCCAATTTCAAACCCACGATCTTGCAACAACTCAGTAAGGTGCTCATACCACGCATGTGGGGCTTGTTTAAGGCCATAGAGCGCCTTTTTGAGTTTGTATACATGAGTGGGGAACTTGGGATCCTCGAATCCCGGAGGTTGTTTGACATATACCAACTCATTCAAACAACCACTTAGAAAAACACTTTTCACATCCATTTGTTGCAATTTAAAATCATGATGAGAAGCATATGCAAGCAATACGCGAATAGATTCAAGATGAGCAACGGGGGCAAAGGTTTCACCGTAGTCGGTACCCTTGACTTGGGAGTAGCCTTGTGCCACCAATCTTGCCTTGTTTCAAACGACCACACCGTTCGCATCTTGCTTATTCTTAAAGATACATGACATTATGTTTCTCCTTTAGCCTTGGCACTGGTTCCCACACTTGATTGCGCTTGAATTTTTTGAGGTCATCGTGCATCGCTTCAAGCCAATCCTCATCATCGAGCGCCTCATGTACCTTTTGGGGTTCAACACACGAAACAAACGCGTGAAGCTCACAAAAGTTTGACAATTGTTTACGAGTAGTTACCCCTTTTCTCAAGCTTCTGATCACATTCTCCAAGACATGTTGTTAATGCTTGAGCTTTGAAGCCACCTTCATGGCACGTCGCTCCAAAAGTTCATCAATGGGCATTATAGGATCGTCTTGCACATCTTGAGCACCGTCTTGAGTTAGCTCTTGATCTTGAGCTTGCTCTTGATTTTGAGCACGGTCTTGAGCTTACTCTTGATCTTGAGCTAGCTCTTGATCTTGAGTGAGCTCGGAGGTATGAACTTGATTTTGGGCATCATTTGGTGCATCACCATCTTCATGAGGTTGATCTTACCCTTGATCTTGCTTATTGGGTTGAGGGCCTTCACTTTGCTCTTCGGAAGCGTGTGGGTCTAGCATAGGTGATGGCTCCACATGAGTAGAGCATTGTCCTTCTCCTTCAGCCACAAGGGGTTCCTCAATGTTGAGTATTTGACCAATCCTCATTCTTCTTATGGATTGGGGAGGAATTTCATCACCTACATCACAAAGACCACTTTGCTCCACTTGGGAGGCGTTATTTTCATCAAACTCCATGTTACACGTCTCCTCAATGAGTCCGGTGGACTTGTTGAGGACACGGTAAGCATGATAGTTTGTAGCATAACTAACAAATGTGCCCTCTTAAGGTCTAGGTTCGAATTTAGACACACGAACACATTTCTTGAGAATGAAACACTTACAACGGAACACCCAGAAGTACTTGAGGTTGTGCTTGTTGCCAGTGAGTATCTCATATTGAGTCTTGTTCAAGCCTTTTCGGAGATAGAGCCTATTGGATGCATGACATGCGATGTTAATAGCTTCGGCCCAAAAGTTCTACGGAGACTTGAATTTCGCCATCATGGTCCTTGCCGCGTCCATCAACATCCGGTTCTTCCTCTATGCCACACCATTTTGTTGAGGGGTATAGGGTGCGGCATATTGATGTTTGATCCGCTCATCACTAAGTAACTCATCCAAGGTGTAGTTCTGGAACTCGGTGCCATTGTCACTTCTAATCATCAAAATTTTTGCTTCATGTTGATGTTGTGCTTCATTAGCAAAGTTGATGACAGTTTTTTGGGTATCACTCTTCCTCTTGAAGAAATATACGCGAGTGTATCTTGAATAGTCATCCACAATCACCAAGCAATACTTTCTTCCCCCAAGACTATCAAGGATGGAGGACTGAAGAGATCCATGTGGAGAGCTCCAAGGGCCTCCTCAAGTAGATCACAGTCGTGGGACGGTGAGCCATTTCATGAAGCTTCCCTTTGATAGAAGCACTCCAAGCACAATATTTGGCAAAACTCACATTTTTTAGTCCACGAACATGGTCCCCTTTGAGGAGACTTTGCAAAGATCTCATATTGACATGGGCAAGCCGGCGATGCCAAAGCCAACCCATGTCAACCTTAGCCATTAGGCAAGTCGCGGTCTTAGTGGGTCGCTCCGAAAAGTTCACCACGTAGAGACCGTTCTCGACATGCCCAACAAAAGCTACTTTAACAGTCTTGCTCCACAAAAGGGCCACATAATCATGATGAAAGAAAGTTGAGAAGCCCATAAGTGCAAGTTGACGAACGGAAAGCAAATTTTACGCAAGGGACTCAACAATCATGACTTTCTCAATATATGGATCTTGTGAGATGACCACCTTGCCAAGTCCCAATACCTTACATGTTGAAGCCTCACCAAATTGGACATGGCTGGGCATAAATGGAATTGGATACATGTCCACCACCAAGTACTTGCTTCCGGTCATATGATTTGTTGCTCTGCTATCAAGCAACCATGACACTCCACCGAAACCATACACTTACAAGAGATTCGTGCTTGGTTTTAGGTACCCATTGAGTAATGGGTCCTTTTATGTTAGCAACAAGAGTCTTAGGAACCCAAATAGACCATACAATGTACTCATATGGAGAACTGATAACCCACAAGTGAAGGGGATCCAACAGTTTTCAAGGGTAAAGTATTCAACCCAAATTTATCGATTCGACACAAGGGGAGCCAAAGAATACTCTCAAGTATTAGCAACTGAGTTGTCAATTCAACCGCACCTGGAAAACTTAGTATCAGCAGCAAGGTAATATGGAAGTAACGGTAACAGTGGCAAAGGTAGAGATAGTAGTTTTGTAGTGATTGTAACAGTAGCAACAGAAAGGTAAATAAGCAACAAGAAATATTTGAAAAGCTCGTAGGCATTGGATCAGTGATGGATACTTATGTCGGATGTGATTCCTCATGTAATAGTTATAACATAGGGTGACACAGAACTAGCTCCAGTTCATCAATGTAATGCAGGCATGTATTCCGAATATAGTCATACGTACTTATGGAAAAGAACTTGCATGACATCTTTTGTCCTACCCACCAGTGGTAGCGGGGTCCTAGTGGAAACTAAGGGATTTTAAGGCCTCCTTTTAATAGAGTACCGGACCAAAGAATTAACACATAGTGAACACATGAACTCCTCAAACTACGGTCATCACCGGGAGTTGTCACGACTATTGTCACTTCGGGGTTGCCGGATCATAACACATAGTTGGTGACTATTGACTTGCAAGATAGGATCAAGAACACACATATATTCATGAAAACATAATAGGTTTAGATCTGAAATCATGGCACTTGGGCCCTATTGACAAGCATAAAGCATAGCAAAGTCATAGCAACATCAATCTTAGAACATAGTGGATACTGGGGATCAAACCCTAACAAAACTAACTCAATTACATTGTAAATCTCATCCAACCCTTCACCGTCCAGCAAGCCTACGATGGGATTACTCACGCACGGCGGTGAGTATCATGGAATTGGTGATGGAGGAAGGTTGATGATGACGATGGCAACGATCTCCCCTCTCCGGAGCCTCGAACGGACTCCAGATCGGCCCTTCTGAGAGAGATAGGGCTTGGCGGCGGCTTCGTATCGTAAAACGCGATAATTCCTTCTCCCTGATTTTTTCTCCCCGAAAGTGAATATATGGAGTCGGGGAAGACGTCGGTGGAGCAACAGGGGCCCACGAGGCAGGGGGCGCGCCCCCACCCTCGTGGACAGCGTGTGGGCCCCCTTTTCTGGTTCTTTCCGCAGATATTTTTTATATATTCCAAAATAAATCTCCGTTGAATGTCAAGTCATTCCGATAACTTTTATTTCTGCACAAAAATAACACCATGGCAGTTCTGCTGAAAACAGCGTCAGTCCGGGTTAGTTCCATTCAGATCATGCAAGTTAGAGTCCAAAACAAGGGCAAAAGTGTTTGGAAAAAGTAGATACGTTGGAGACGTATCAACTCCCCCAAGCTTAAACCATTGCTTGTCATCAAGCAATTTAGTTGACAAACTGAAAGTGATAAAGAAAAACTGTGACAAACTTTGTGTGCTCTTGTTGTTATAAATATGTAAAGCCAGCATTCAAGTTTTCAGCAAAGATCATGAACTAACTACATTCACAATAACTTTCAGGTCTCATGTCCACTCATATCAATGGCATAATCAACTAGCGAGCAATAATAATAAACCTCGGATGACGACACTTTCTCAAAGCAATCATAATATGATATAACAAGATGGTATCTCGCTAGCCCGTTCTGAGACCGCAAAACATAAATGCAG
>LR738715.1:557481555-557500324 GCA_902687465.1 Secale cereale | reverse complement strand
TAATTCCTTCTCCCTGATTTTTTCTCCCCGAAAGTGAATATATGGAGTCGGGGAAGACGTCGGTGGAGCAACAGGGGCCCACGAGGCAGGGGGCGCGCCCCCACCCTCGTGGACAGCGTGTGGGCCCCCTTTTCTGGTTCTTTCCGCAGATATTTTTTATATATTCCAAAATAAATCTCCGTTGAATGTCAGGTCATTCCGATAACTTTTATTTCTGCACAAAAATAACACCATGGCAGTTCTGCTGAAAACAGCGTCAGTCCGGGTTAGTTCCATTCAGATCATGCAAGTTAGAGTCCAAAACAAGGGCAAAAGTGTTTGGAAAAAGTAGATACGTTGGAGACGTATCAACTCCCCCAAGCTTAAACCATTGCTTGTCATCAAGCAATTCAGTTGACAAACTGAAAGTGATAAAGAAAAACTGTGACAAACTTTGTGTGCTCTTGTTGTTATAAATATGTAAAGCCAGCATTCAAGTTTTTAGCAAAGATCATGAACTAACTACATTCACAATAACTTTCAGGTCTCATGTCCACTCATATCAATGGCATAATCAACTAGCGAGCAATAATAATAAACCTCGGATGACGACACTTTCTCAAAGCAATCATAATATGATATAACAAGATGGTATCTCGCTAGCCCGTTCTGAGACCGCAAAACATAAATGCAGAGCACCTTTGAAGATCAAGGACTGACTAGACATTGTAATTCATGGTAAAAGAGATCTAGTCACAATCATACTCAACGCAAATTAATAGCAATACATGCAAATGACAGCGGTGCTCTCCAACTGCTGCTTTGTAATAAGAGGATGATGCATAAAAGTAAATAGATAGGCCCTTCGCAGAGGGAAGCATGGATTTGTAGAGGTGCCGGAGCTCGATTTTGAAATAGAGATGAATATTATTTTGAGCGGTATAGTTTCATTGTCAACATAGCAACCAAGAATCTCGATATCCTCCTTGCTACACACATTATAGGCGGTTCCCAAACAGAATGGTAAAGTTTATACTCCCCCAACCACCAACAAGTACACTCCACGACCATCCGAATCCACGGGGTACCGTCCAAACAAGCAACAACCCTGGGGGAGTTTTGTTTAATTATTATGATTTGAGCATGGGACTGGGCATCCCGGTTACCATCCATTTTCTCATGAATGATGAGCGGAGCCCACTCATCGTGAGAATAACCCACCTAGCATGGAAGATATAGACATCCCTAGTTGATACATGAGTTGTTCGAGCGTACAAAACAAAATTTCGTTTGAAGGTTTAGAGTTTGGCACATACAAATTTACTTGGAACGGCAGGTAGATACCGCATATAGGAAGGTATGGTGGACTCATATGGAATAACTTTGGGGTTTATGGAAGTGGATGCACAAACAGTATTCCCGCTTAGTACAGGTGAAGGCTAGAAAAAGACTTGGAAGCGACCAGCTGGAGAGCGACAACAGTCATGAACATGCATTATAATTAATCAACAATGAGTTCAAGCATGAGTAGGATATAAATCACCATGAACATAAATATCGTGAAGGCTATGTTGATTTTGTATCAAGTACATGCGTGAACATGTGCCAAGTCAAACCACTTGAATTGTTCAAAGGAGGATACCACCCTATCATACCACACCACAACCATTTTAATATCATGTTGGCACGCAAGATAGACCATTATAAACTCTTAGCTAATTAAGCATGTCGTGAGCACCTATGATCTCTAATTGTCATTGCAAGCATGTTTCATTCATAACAAGCTGAATCAGGAACGATGAATTATCATATTTACAAAAACAAGAGAGGTCGAGTTCATACCAGTTTTTCTCATCTCAATCAATTCATCATATATTGTCAGTATTGCCTTTCACTTGCATGACCGAACGGTGTGGATAATAATAATAGTGCATGTGCATTGGACTAAGCTGGAATCTACAAGCATTTAATACAAGAGAGAAGACAAAGTAATATGGCTCAAGGTTAAATCTAAAGTAATGCATATAAGAGCCACTAAACATCTTCATCATGGTCTTCTCCTCTTGACCCCCAAAGAAAAGAAAAGAAACTATTTACACGGGAAAGCTCCCAACAAGCAAAAGAAGAACGAGAAATCTTTTTGGGTTTTCTTTTAATTACTACTACTACAGGCATGGAAAGTAAACTAGCTGAAAAGCTACAACTAATTTATTTTTCTTAAGGTTTTTCTAACACACAAGAAAAAGACTAAGAAAAGTAATGAAACTAGCATGGATAGTACAATGAAAAAGTTTGAGCACCGACTACTGGAATAAGTGTGTGAACATGAATATAATGTCGGTGAGAAATACATACTCCCCCAAGCTTAGGCTTTTAGCCTAAATGGGTCTATGGCCAATACTAGCCTGACGGATATCCAAAGTCGTAGTTGGGGTTGTACTGAGATGCAGCGGCTACCGCCTGACGAGCTGCATCCTGAAGACACGCTGCCTTCGTCGACTCCTAATACTCATTTGCCTCCTCCCTGGTTATAGTATATCTCCATTTTGCCTGGAAGTCAAAGAAGGTAGTAGCAGGGAGAGCAATATGGACAGTGCGGTGCCTGTCAAAGATTAGTCGATACTGGAGGGACTGTTCATCTCTCTCAACGAATTGATGGCGAATCATGGCATTATAATCTATAAAAGCATGAGGCAACCCCGCATCATTCTCATGTATGGGCACATGAAGATAATAAGCCAAGCGAGTTGCATAAATTCCACCAAACAGATCACCATTTAAACCATTATGATGTAACCTACGTGAAACAATGGCCCCCAAATTATATTGTCTATCACCTAATACCGCACTTTTGGGGACACTAAGATCTGGTACACACATGTGGCAAGCTTCATCTTTACCGTTAATACATCTACCAATGAAGAAGGCAAAATAATGTATAGCAGGAAAATAAATGCTCCCTATGGTAGCTTGGGTGACTTCTCTAAATTCCCCAACAGTGATACTAGCTAGAAAGTCCTTATACTCAGATTTGTGAGGTTCACCAACACTACCCCACTGTGGGAGTTTACAAGCATCATTAAAATCTTCTAAGTCCATAGTATAAGATTTATCATAGAGATCAAACAAGATAGTGGGAGAGTTACATGAAGATGTAAATTTAAACCTTCTAACAAAGGTATCAGTTAGGTACTGGTATTGGGGGCACTTATCTGACTCAAAGTTCTCAATATCCGCATTACGCACATATGTCTAAAATTCTTCCTTGATACCTGCCCGGATCATAAAATCTTTTGACGACCATTCGTAGGGCCGCACTTGAGCTTCCCTTGGTAACTGATCGTCTGGCTCGCGTATCGCGAGCCTTGGTCCTTGCTTCCTTAAGGAACCACCTTGAAAGATTTTCCTATGCAATTTTTCTGGAATATTTCTGAAATTTTTAGTGACTCAGAATAAAATTGAACCAAACTCAACAAGATTGATAGCAACTACTCCTACAAGTGCCTAGAGACTTTATCATGCATTAGAACTACTTGGAACCACATAAATTTGACATGCAAGCTCAAGAACAGGATCTCCTAAGCAGCAAAAATTTGCAATAAATAAAGCACTAGAACAAAAACTAATTGGACCAATGGAGGAGTCACATACCAAGGAACAATCTCCCCAAACAGTTTCGTGAATGGAGATTTGAGCAAGGAGATCGAAAATGGCAGCAAGATGAGCTAGAACTCGTGCTTGAGCTGGATAGTGATTTTTGGGAGGAAGAAGGAGTGTGTGAGTGCTGGAGTAAGTGGAGGGGGGCCACGTGGGTCCCATGAGGCAGGGGCGCGCCCAGGGGGGTGGGCGCGCTCTACAGCCTTGTGGCCAGGTGCTGGCTCCCCCTGTTGTATTCTCAGTGCCAAATATTCTTAAATATTATGGAAAACAATCATATTTCAATTTCGGGGCATTTGGAGAACTTTTATTTTCGGGGTATTTTTTTATTGCACGGAAAACTCTGAAAACAGACAGAAAATACTATTTTGCTTTATTTAATCTAATTAACAAAAAGTAGAAGGAGGGTACAGAAAGTTGTGCTATCTAGATTCACCCATCTCATGCTCATCAAAAGGAATCCATTAACAAGGTTCATCAGGTCTTGTTAATAAACTCTTTCCAAATAACATGAAACCGGAGAATTTTCGAATAACACTAGGTTACCTCAATGGGGAAATGTATTTCCCCAACAATAAGAATATTATATTTCTTCTTGACAGTAGTAAGAGGGTATTCAAAACCTCCAATAGTAATAGTTGAAATTTTTCCAATAGAATTGATACTGTGGACCTGAGGTTGTTTCCACGGAAAGTGTACCGTATGCTCATTACCATTGACATGAGAAGTGACATTGCCTTTGTTGCAATCAATAATAGCCCCTGCAGTATACAAAAAGGGTCTACCAAGGATAATAGACATACTATCATCCTTCGGAATATCAAGGATAACAAAGTCCGTTAGAATAGTAACATTTGCAACCACAACAGGCACATCCTCACAAATACCGACAGGTATAGCAGTTGATTTATCGGCCATTTGCAAAGATATTTCAGTAGGTGTTGATACGTCCAAAACGTATCTATAATTTTTGCTTGCTCCATGCCTCTTTCGTTTAGTTGGTTGCTGGAACTCTCTTTAGTTATCATGCTTATCTTGTTAAGAGAGTTGGCTTCTGTTGCACTGGTTGATATGTCTATGATGAAAATGCTATGTGCATAATGGTGCTTAGTAGTTCATGTTTTCTTATGGTTAGTCTCAAATAGCTGGGTTTTTTTAATGTGTTATTGAAGTACCAACATGATTTGTTTGCCTATGATGTGGTATGGTTTAGTGATATCTTCCTTCAAGAATTTATTTTGATTGACTTGGCATATGCTCACGCATATTTAAGACTGTAAAGAAAGTCTTTCAAGCCTTGATGATCTTTAATTTCTGAGTAGCGATATAACTTCCATGCCTGATTCAATGTTGCTTTGTCGCTCTGCATGATTATGACCGTCATTGGTCTCTTAGTTGGTCGCTCCCAGTCTTTCGCTAACCTTCGCCTGTACTAAGCGGACTGACTGCTTGTGCATCCAAAATCCTTTAAACCAGTTATGCCATATGAGTCCACCATACCTTCCTATACATGGTATTTACCTGCCATTCCTAACGAAGACTTTCGTGTACCATCTCGAAATTAATCAAAAGCATTTCTCTTTTGTGCCTCTATTTTAGCTCATGAGGAAGTAGTAGTTAATTCATGATCTTTTTAAGTTGGACAAGCTTCACCCCGGGATTGCATGTCTAATGTGCAAACCCCTAATACGAGAAGGAACTGGCAAAGAGTGCGCCCGGCTCATTAAAAAATATACAACAAACAAACCCTCCTTCACACTTTGTTCATGAGAAATCAGAAAACTTTGGCAGTGATAAAAAAAGGAGATTAAGAGGATGTGATCGTCCTCGTGCGGGAGCCGTTCCTCGAAACTTGTCCAGCTCGAGAAGTAATTGAGTTATCTGCTAGCATTCGTTGACGAAATATGCATCTCTAAAAAATAATTTTTACTTCTGTTTTTAAAACCAAGAGCTCTGGTACATGTTTAGTTTTTGTTTCCGACCACGGGTTTTCAACCTTGCCAACAAAAGCCACGGTTTGAGAGTCTCCACCTTCTTTCTTTAAAGCACCAACTATTGAGAGCATGATTGTCATTCTGAGTGTAATGTGCATTGTCCCAAAGTACCATTGTCTTTTGCATGATTATGATATCGTTTATTCTAGTCGTCACTTAAACTTTGGAGGTGCCCCTGCATTTATGTTTTGCTTCACTAAAGGGGGCAAGCGAGATATCACTTTGTCATGTTTGCACACCATGCTCACTACAAATCTATTGAGTGTTTCAGTATCATATCGTAAAACTTTCAGTTCTTTGTGATATTCTCATGAGGCAACTTAATTACTACAGATTCATTGTCTCAGTAAGCATTTGTCATGTGACTGTGAAAAGTTCTTATATGGTTGGTAGCATGTCACCACAGAAATTACGCTTGTTATCATTTACCTACTCGAGGACGAGCAGGAATTAAGCTTGGGGATGTTGATACGTCCAAAACGTATCTATAATTTCTGCTTGCTCCATGCCTCTTTTGTGCGATATTGCTATGATATTTATGCACTTCCATACACTTTTGATCATATTTGGACTAACCTATTAACTCAGTGCACCCCAGTGCCAGTTTCTATTTTCTGCTGTTTTTCTATTTCAGGTTTTCCCATTACGTAAATTGCCAGAAAAATCCCGGGAAAAATATATAAAAAATCAGCGTTCCGGAAGCTTCCATGCGGCCAAAGTAGGGCCAGAGGGGGCCCACCAGGGCTCCAGGCGGCCAGAGGGGGCGGCCCCCCTCCTGGCCGCGCCGCCAGGGCGCCTGGGCCCCCCTGGCCTCTTCCGACGCCCCCCTTTGGCATATATTTACACCGCGTCCCGAAACCCTCGAGGACAGAACCCTTTTTCGCGATCTCATCTCTGCTCCGCCGCCGCCGCGCTTCCAAGATCGGGAGCACCAGGAGAACTCTTCCCGGCATCCTGCCGGAGGGGAGGATCACCACCGGGAGCTTCTCCACCACCATGGACGCCTCCCGGATGAGTTGTGAGTAGTCTCCCTTGGACCATGGGTCCATGACCAGTAGCTATGTGATGTTCTCCTCCCCTCTTTGTTCTTCACCGATTAGACCTTGTGAGCTGCCCTACATGATCGAGGCACATATGTAATCCTTATGTTGTTGCTATGATGAGTTTGCTGGGATCCGATGATTATGAGATTATGTTCAGATTGTGTGTGAGTGATATATTTGATTCACCTCTTTTATATTTATGTTCTTGAGTAATTCTTGCATGTTCTCCGTTGCTGTTTATTGCTTTGGCCAAGTAGTAGGTAGTAACTCCAAGAGGGAACGTTATGCTTGATTGTGGGTTCATGCCCCTCGATGACTAGCTTGAGTGACAGAAACATGAGTCTAGGGGATGTGTTGTTGCCACAAGGGGGAAAACAACGGTGCTTGTACTTGCGGGTGCAAGGATTGTTTACTTTACGCAAAGTTCTTTTAATGCAGTTGTCTGTTGCTTTGAGTTTACACTATGGGTGGGACTCGCAACTTAATACCAGCGAGATGTTCTGGATAGATATCTCAAGGTGGATGATTAGTAGTAGATGCAGATGGATTTCGGTCTACTTGCCTTGGTGTACCGCCCATGCTTTTGAGCCTCTACCTTTCTTTGCAGCATAGTTAGCATTGGTTTGCGCACATAATCCTGTCAATTGCCCAGCTGTAATTCGTTTACCTCACTTAGCTGTTTTATCGTCTTTTGGGAGAGAGACATCACAAGTGAACATCATGGGACCCCGGTCCATATTACCATCACTGATCACATCCGCTATTTACCTTCTGTTCTTATTTACTATTTGCAGTCATACCTATCACTATTATCTCTTGCGTTTGATCCTTTGTAAACGACAAGGCCGGAGGGATTGACAACCTCTCTGTACTCGTTGGGAGCAAAGTTATTTGTAATTGTGTGCTGGTCCAGTCAATCGCTAAGTTGCGCCGCTAGCAGTTGACACCTTCTTGTTGACCCTCAAAGTCTTAGGGGATTCGATCCTTGGTATCTTTGCCAAGGGAAAACTACCGCTACACTTCATCTCAAACCTTCCACCTGGGGTAACCAACGAGGGGCGAGAAGCCATCAGGTGTCAAATTATTCAAATCAAGTCTACGATATAAAGAGAGAGGCATAACACTAACATCGGCCCCAAGATCACACAAAGCAGTTTTAACATAGTTTCTTTTAATAGAGCAAGGTATAGTTGGTACTCTTGGATCTCCTAGTTTCTGTGGTATTCCACCCTTAAAAGTATAATTGGCAAGCATGGTGGAAATTGCAACTTTAGGTATCTTTCTTTTATTGGTAATAATATCTTTCATATACTTAGCATAAGGATTTGTTTTAAGCATATCAATCAAACGCATACGTAAAAACATAGGTCTAATCATTTCAGCAAAGCACTCAAAATCCTCATCATCCTTATTCTTGGATGGTTTAGGAGGAAAAGGCATGGGTTTCTAAACCCATGGTTCTCTTTCCATGCCGTGCTTCCTAGCAACAAAGTCTCTCTTATCATAACGTTGATTCTTTGATTGTGGGTTATCAAGATCAACAGCAGGTTCAATCTCTACATCATTATCATTGCTAGGTTGAGCATCATCATGAACATCATCATTAACATTATCACTAGGTTCATGTTCATTACCAGATTGTGTCTCAACATCAGAGATAGAGATATCATTTGGATTCTCAGGTGTGTCGGCTACAGTTCACTAGAAGCATGCAAAGTCCTATCATTTTTCTTTTTCTTCTTCTTAGAAGAACTAGGTGCATCTACATTAGCTCTCTGAGAATATTGCTCAATTCTCTTAGGGTGGCCTTCAGGATACAGAGGTTCCTGAGTCATTTTACCACCTCTACTCACAAATCTAATAGCATTATTATTTTTCTTGCTATTTAATTCATGGAGCAAACCATTTTGTGCTTTAAGTACTTGTTCTACTTGAGTGGTAACCATAGAAGCATGTTTACTAATGAGTTTCAATTCACCTTTAACTCTAGACATATAATCACTCAAGCATTCAATCATATAATCATTATGTTGCAATTGTCTACCAACATAAGCATTGAAGTTTTCTTGTTTAACAATGAAGTTGTCAAACTCATCTAAGCATTGGCTAGCAGACTTATAACGAGGAGTATCACCTTCATCAAGTCTATAAAGATAATTTACCTTTACTACCTGTGTCGGGTTATCGAGACCATGTATTTCTTCAATACGTGGTAAATTCTTAACATCTTCAGCTTTAATACCTTTTTCTTTCATAGATTTCTTTGCCTCTTACATATCTTCAGGACTGAGAAACAGAACACCCCTTTTCTTCGGAGTTGGCTTAGGGGCTGGTTCAGGAAGTGTCCAATTGTTTTCATTGGTCAACATATTATTCAATAGTAAGTCAGCTTGATCAACTGTTCTTTCCCTGTAAACACAACCAACACAATTATCCAGGTGGTCTCTGGAAGCATCGGTTAGTCCATTATAAAAGACATCAAGAATTTTGTTCCTCTGAATAGGATGATGAGGAAAAGCATTAAGTAATTGGAGAAGCCTCCCCCAAGCTTGTGGGAGACTCTCTTCTTCAATTTGCACAAAATTATATATTTACCGTAAGGCATCTTGTTTCTTATGAGCGGGAGAGTATTTAGCAGAAAAGTAATGAACCATATCCTAGGGGCTATGCACACAACTGGGATCATGAGAATTAAACCATGTCTTAGCATCACCCTTTAACGAGAATGGAAATAACTTAAGGATATAGTAATAACAAATCTTTTCCTTGTTGGTAAACATGGTGGCTATATCATCCATGTCGGGGGAAACTGTCCGCCACGAACACCTATGGGACCGGAGCCCCTTGTCTGTGCGGTACGAGGGCGGAGGGAGCACAAAGAGCAGATCGAAGCAGACGCGCGGGCAGTTTTACCCAGGTTCGGGCCGCACGGATGCGTAAAACCCTACTCCTGCTTGGTTGTGTATTGAGTTGGGGCGCTCGGGAGCTTGAAGAAGCAGCTACACCGTGCGTGAGAGTAATCTGGGTTTCGAACCCCCTCCACGTTGTGCATGGGCCTCCTTTTATAGTGCAAGGGGTCACCGACAGGTGTCAACGTAGGAGAAAGGGGTAAAAATGTAAAAGAGGTGGTAGTTGTAACAGTGCGGGAACAGTGGAGCTACAGTACCGAACAGTGGTCTATACCTACTTTAACAGTGGGGGACAAGGGCATTTAATGCCCGTCGCCGTCGACCCCAAAAGCTCCCGCCTTAGCGTCTCCGTCCGCCACGGCGACGGATTTATCGCCGTGGTGTGCCACCGTGTACCCCAGGCTGCACAGCCATCCGCCACGCGTCCCTGGATAGGCCCCAGGGCGACGCGTGGGCCGATGAGCTGGAGCGTGGGCACACAGCGTAGCCTTCCCGGCAAGCGCCTTGCCGGGGCCTTGATCTTGCCGGGCCCGGGAACTTGCCGCTCCCCGGGCCCCTTGCCGGGGCGCGCATAGCGCTGAGGCGATATCTTCCAGTCTTCCTGGCAAGCTCCTCTTGCCAGGGTCTTGTGCTGGTGGAACAGCCTTGAGCCTGGTACGGCCTTCCCGGCAAGCTCCTCTTGCCGGGGTCTCGATCTTCTGTCTTGTATACTTTGTTTTTGAATGGTTTAACAGGAGGCAGGAAGGTCTCCGGCGAGCACGCAGTAAACCTTGCCGCGGGAAGCTGCAACTGCCCGTGCACAAGTTGGGGTACTGGGGTACCCCTACCTTAGTACACCGACAGGAGCCCCCGGGCCTGGGCCACACACGGTGCCGAGCGCTGTTGGGCCAGGCCCAAAACAGTGCACGGGCACCCGCGGCCCGCGGCGCGCCGAATCCACTTCCATATCCGCCGCACCCCACGGTAACGGCACGCGTCGATTGCGGCGCCGTGGGATGGGACGTGCCCACGATCTCTTAATGGAAAGGGGGAAACGCCCCCCACTCCCCCATAAAAGCAGAGGCAGCGGGCGCGGTTCCCCTCCCTGTGCTCCCATTACGTCGTCTTCTTCCTGCAAAAAGATTCCTTCTTGCGCTCCGCCTCCACAGCTCCGCCGCCGCCGAGCTCTTCGTCCCCTTCCTTCCGCCGCGCCCGCCATGGCTCCAAAGGCCGACAAGGCGAAAGCGGAGAAGTCCAAGAAAGAGAAATCCGAGCAAGCAGCCCAGCTCATCGCTTACCGGAAGCGGCACGTCGTCTTCCCACCGAAGCTCGGCGTGCAAGAACTCTGGAACAAGTATTACTTGTTCTGGTCCAAGGGCACCGACGCGCATCCCCGCACCCGAGCATACCCGGCCGTCGCCAAGGACAACTATCCCGGCGGGTATCACTTCTTTGCTGCCTTTTTCCACTGTGGTCTCTGTCCTCCTTTTTCGAACTTCTTCTGTGATATCATGAATACGTATGGCTTCCATCTGCTTGATTTCACCCCCAACGCCATTCTCACCATGGCCGTTTTCGCACATATGTGCGAAAACTTCATAGGAGTCCACCCCAACGTAGCCCTCTTTAGACACTTTTTCACCCCTAGAGCCGAGGCCGATGCCCCCCTCTCCGGATGTATTTCTTGGGTCTTCCGTCTCGGGAAGAAGGGGTCGTACTTGCCGGGGGAGCTCCGCGGCAAGTGGGAGGAATGGCGAGCGGAGTGGTGTTGGATTGTAGAGGACCAGCCGCAAGCCTTCACTGCGCCGCGCACAACGCCTATCGCGCGCGGCAGAGATTGGAGCGATCTAGACTCCGACGACGTCAAGCTCGACATCGCCCTCGTCCGGATCCTCCGTCTTCGGCTGGCCCGGCTGTCAGTTGCCGAGGTGGGCGCAGATTTCCTCCGCCGGCGCATCGCCCCTCTCCAAGACCGGAAGAGGCCGGCCTGGGAGTACGGCGGCCCGGCAGATATCATGAGGCTGCGCCCCGGGCTTAATTTTAACTTCACCACTCTGGAGCTGCGCGGGATGGTACGAGAGCTCTTCAAGTACGACCCGGCGCACCCCGAGTGGTTCAGGACTCCCCGGGAAGTGGTGCCGCTCTGCAACAACGCCGCGAGGGACCGAATCCTTGCCATGATGCCGATGTGCGACTCGCATGGCTTGGACCGCTCGTGGATCGCCCCAAAGCCCATCGACGTCCTCAACTTCTACGACAACCTCGTCGAGGTGGCGAGTAACAAGGAGGACCTCAAGCTGCATACGCGGGACACCACCGAACAGGAAATCGCCTACATTGCTTCTCGGGCCGAGGAGGCCGCCGCAGCCGCGGCGGCAGGAGTCTTCGGGTTTTCGCCGGAGGAGGCGGACAAAGATGTCGGGGGAAACTGTCCGCCACGAACACCTATGGGACCGGAGCCCCTTGTCTGTGCGGTACGAGGGCGGAGGGAGCACAAAGAGCAGATCGAAGCAGACGCGCGGGCAGTTTTACCCAGGTTCGGGCCGCACGGATGCGTAAAACCCTACTCCTGCTTGGTTGTGTATTGAGTTGAGCGCTCGGGAGCTTGAAGAAGCAGCTACACCGTGCGTGAGAGTAATCTAGGTTTCGAACCCCCTCCACGTTGTGCATGGGCCTCCTTTTATAGTGCAAGGGGTCACCGACAGGTGTCAACGCAGGAGAAAGGGGTAAAAATGTAAAAGAGGTGGTAGTTGTAACAGTGCGGGAACAGTGGAGCTACAGTACAGAACAGTGGTCTATACCTACTTTAACAGTGGGGGACAAGGGCATTTAATGCCCGTCGCCGTCGACCCCAAAAGCTCCCGCCTTAGCGTCTCCGTCCGCCACGGCGACGGATTTATCGCCGTGGTGTGCCACCGTGTACCCCAGGCTGCACAGCCATCCGCCACGCGTCCCTGGATAGGCCCCAGGGCGACGCGTGGGCCGATGAGCTGGAGCGTGGGCACACAGCGTAGCCTTCCCGGCAAGCGCCTTGCCGGAGCCTTGATCTTGCCGGGCCCGGGAACTTGCCGCTCCCCGGGCCCCTTGCCGGGGCGCGCATAGCGCCGAGGCGATATCTTCCAGTCTTCCTGGCAAGCTCCTCTTGCCAGGGTCTTGTGCTGGTGGAACAGCCTTGAGCCTGGTACGGCCTTCCCGGCAAGCTCCTCTTGCCGGGGTCTCGATCTTCTGTCTTGTATACTTTGTTTTTGAATGGTTTAACAGGAGGCAGGAAGGTCTCCGGCGAGCACGCAGTAAACCTTGCCGCGGGAAGCTGCAACTGCCCGTGCACAAGTTGGGGTACTGGGGTACCCCTACCTTAGTACACCGACAATCCAACTTAGTAAGATGTGCCACAACAGTTTCAAATTCATAGCCATGGAAATGATCAAATTCAACTAAAGTAATTAACTCAGGATCAACAGAGAAATCATAATCCTTATCAATAACAAAGATAGGTGAAGTAGCAAAAGCAGGGTCATATTTCATTCTAGCATTCAAATACTTTTCTTTCAGCTTAGCTAATAATTTCTTAAGATCATATCTATCGTTGCAAGCAAGAAAGTCTCTAGCAGTTTCTTCATCCATAACATAACCCTCAGGAATAACAGGAAATTCATATCTAGGAGGAGAATCTTCATCATCACTTTTATCAATATTATTAGTTTCAATATTTGCATTCTCCCTAACCTTAGCAATTGGCTCATCAAGAAATTCACCTAGTGGCACAGTATTATCAAGCATAGAAGTAGTTTCATCATACATAGCAGAAGTGGCATCTTCAAGAACATGCAACATATCAGATTCAATAGCAGGAGTAGGTGTCGCAAGTTTACTCATAACAGATGGTGAATCAAGTGCAAAGCTAGATGGCAGTTCCTTACCTCCCCTCGTAGTTGAGGGATGAATCTTGGTTTTTGAGTCTTTCAAGTTCTTCATAGTGATCAACAGATATAAATCCCAAGTGACTTAAAGAATATAGCTATGCTCCCCGGCAACGACGTCAGAAAATAGTCTTTATAACCCACAGGTGTAGGGGATCGCAACAGTTTTCGAGGGTAAAGTATTCAACCCAAATTTATCGATTCGACACAAGGGGGGCCAAAGAATACTCTCAAGTATTAGCAGCTGAGTTGTCAATTCAACCGCACCTGGAAAACTTAGTATCTGCAGCAAGGTAATTTCGTAGCAAGGTAATATGGAAGTACCGGTAACAGTGGCAAAGGTAGCGATAGTAGTTTTATAGTGATTGTAACAGTAGCAGCGGAAAGGTAAATAAGCAACAAGCAATGTGTGAAAAGCTCGTAGGCATTGGATCAGTGATGGATAATTATGTCGGATGCGATTCCTCATGTAATAGTTATAACATAGGGTGACACAGAACTAGCTCCAATTCATCAATGTAATGTAGGCATGTATTCCGAATATAGTCATACGTGCTTATGGAAAAGAACTTGCATGACATATTTTGTCCTACCCTCCCGTGGCAGCGGGGTTGTAACGCCCCGGACACACCCGCCGGTGGTCGTTACTCCTGGCGGGATCTAGACTGGCCCCACATATCAATACTAGTCTTTTCTGCGCACTTTGTCCTCACTCGTGCGCACCTGGGAGCAACTTCCCGGTCGGTTACCGATCCTAAAATTACTCCAAGCTGAGCACGCTTAACTTTGGAGTTCTGTCCGAATGGGCTTTCGGAAAAGAAGGAATTCCTTATTGATATGAGTAGTCTATCATCCCTAATAAGCCAGGCTATCACAGGGGTCCTAGTGGAAACTAAGGGATATTAAGGCCTCCTTTTAATAGAGTACCAGTCCAAAGCATTAACACATAGTGAATACATGAACTCCTCAAACTACGGTCATCATCGGGAGTGGTCCCGACTATTGTCACTTCGGGGTTGCCGGATCATAACACATAGTAAGTGACTATTGACTTGCAAGATAGGATCAAGAACACACATATATTCATGAAAACATAATAGGTTCGGATCTGAAATCATGGCACTCGGGCCCTAGTGACAAGCATTAAGCATAGCAAAGTCATAGCAACGTCAATCTTAGAACACAGTGGATACTAGGGATCAAACCCTAACAGAACTAACTCGATTACATGGTAAATCTCATCCAACCCATCACCGTCCAACAAGCCTATGATGGGATTACTCATGCACGGCGGTGAGCATCATGGAATTGGTGATGGAGGAAGGTTGATGATGACGATGGCGATGATCTCCCCTCTCCGGAGCCCCGAACAGACTCCAGATCAGCCCTCCCGAGAGAGATTAGGGCTTGGCGGCGGCTCCGTATCATAAAACGCGATAATTCCTTCTCCCTGATTTTCTCTCTCCCCAAAAAAGAATATATGGAGTCAGGGAAGACGTCGGTGGAGCAACAGGGGGCCCACGAGGTAGGGGGCGCGCCCAGGGGGGCGCGCCCACCCTCGTGGATAGGGTGTTGGCCCCCTGGTCAGGTTCTTTCCGTAGATATTTTTTTATATATTCCAAAATAAATCTCCGTTGAATTTCAGATCATTCTGAGAACTTTTATTTCTGCACAAAAATAACACCATGGCAATTCTGCTGAAAATAACGTCAGTCCAGGTTAGTTCCATTCAAATCATGCAAGTTAAAGTCCAAAACAAGGGCATAAGTGTTTGGAAAAGTAGATAAGTTGGAGACGTATCAAGAACCAACAAATTTGGCATAAACATGCCCATGACTAGCACGGCATAAGACATAAGATGGGTTAAAGTCGCTAGAATTCTTGGGAGGGATGGCCCTTCCCTTCTTTCCATTGTTGCCCTCCATCTTGTTCTTCTTCTCCCCATGAGCATACTCTCCTTACTTGATAAATACCTCCTTTAGGGGGAGAGGTTGCTTGGTCTTGCTCTTCTTCTCTTTTTAGACTTGGGTGTAAACCCAATTCCCTCCTTGGCTAAAACCTCCTTTTGTTACTCAAGAGGTCATTGAGGTTCTTATCACCTTGTATACACGTCACAAGGCCATTTTCAAGTTGCTCTTTTAGTTTTACATTCTCCTCCACGAGATGAGCATGCTCACAACACAGGTCAGTAGCAATAGCATTATCAATAAGAACAAAAGGAGGACAAGTAGCAATTTCCATAGTTAGCTTTACTTGGAGTTGATCATGAGACTCCTCGAGAGAGGCATGAGCACCCTTCAAGACCTTGTGGGCCTTGTCAAGTGTGTCAAACTCTTCCTTGACTCTATCATGGCCAACCCCAAGTGTCGGGGATATACCCCGCGGTATGACCCGGACGGAGGTGTCACTCAACTGGGACTTGGGGTTTCATTGGTAAACCGCCCGAAGATTGGCAACTCACTAATGACCCATCCGAGCCTGGTGACTCAATGGTGACCCGGCAGGTGTTTCAGATGGATGACAAGGCCCAAGGCCCAGAAGATCGGCTCATGTTATGGTGGGCCGGCTTAAGAGGAAAGGCACGACGAATATTTTCCTTACAAGGAATCAAGACCCGGACTTGTACCCGGCTTGCAATAGAAGATAGACTAGCTAGTCTTAATCCTACTAGGACTCTACATGTAAGCCGCCCCTTTAAGTTATATAAGGAGGGGCAGGGCACCCCAAGAGGGGCAGGTTGAATAATCTCTAGGGCTAGACACAACTAGAGGAGAGCCGGCTGATACGGCGACTCCCTCATGATCATAATGAGACCTAGCCACAAACAACATGAAGGGTTATTACCGGATGATGTTTCCCAGGGCCCGAAGCTGTCTAAACCCTTGTCTTGTGTTGCGTCTCTCGATTCCGATCAACCGCTCTCAAGCTACTACGTAGATGCGTTGGCCTCACGACTAAGTCCTCACACTAAAACATCTACCGTGACAAATTTACGACACCAAGTGCAACTTTCTCAGATTTAAGCACACGAGTAAGAACAATAGCATGATCAAGATCTTTTTGAAGTTTAGAAAGATCAACATTGTGTGACTCCTCAAGAGCTAAACGAAGACCTTGCTCTTTCTCAAGAGCAATGGAAAGATCTGTAATCTCATCGGCATAGTCACGACTATGCCCCTCCATCTTGGAGATAGTATCCTCGTGTGACTCAATGATATCATTGGCCTCACCAAGTTGTTACAAGAGAGCAACAAAGTGCTTCTTGGGTTCTCCCTTAAGCTTACTCAAGAACAAGTTGAACTCATTCTTTTCACCATTCACCACATCACTATCATCTACACAATTTAACAAAGACGGAGTAGTAGTGATGGTGGTTTTGGTGATGGGTGTTACCTTATTGATACCTTTAGGCATGAGGCACTTTGCAAAGGTGTTCTCATTGGGGGCACCAAAGAGAGAGACCTTGGAGAGAGAATATGTGGCAATAGCAATGGTTGCCGTTGCTATTCCTTCTCCACTTGTGTCTTCATCATCATCATCCGAGGGATACTCTTCATGAACCCCCAATGCCTTTGGAGTCATCTTCTTGATGAAGTTGTAATTTTTTGTAATAGGCTTGGCCTTGTTCTTGCGAACGAGCTTGCCACCATTTTCTTCTCGATTTTCATATGGGAAATCCGCAACAAAGTGACTCACGATTCCACAGTTGAAACAAGTTCTCATCCGTTGCTTGCCCTTAGAGCCACTTGAGTTGTTCTTGGAGAAGTTGGGTCTTGAGGTCCTCTTGCCCCAAAATAGACTTGAAGCAAGAGGCATGTGCTCATGGTAATCATATTTGGTGTCTTCGACGCAACACTCTTCTTCTTCAATCTCAACTTCCTCTGAACAAGCCTTGGCCTTCAAAGCAAGAGTGTGAGAGTTTTTCTTAGACCACAAACAAGCTAGAGCATAGTCGGCGGTCTTGTTCATGATGTTCATGGAAATAAACTCATCCAACACTTCACTTGAGGAGAGAGTGTGGAAATCCGGTCTTTGACGAATCACCGGGGACATGGCCCTGTTGACATGATGGCCTTGAGAAACTTGCACTTGATTCAAATATCATCCACATCCTTGCTCCCATGATCTTGAAGAGCCACTACAAGAGTTTTCACTCTCTGGTAGAGATCACGTGGATCCTCATCTTCAAACATCACAAATTCATCGGACTCATTAAGGACCACTTCAAAGTTTGACCATTGGATGCTTGAGCTTCCCTTCTACATGGAAACAATATGCTCCGAACAATCCTTTGCATGAGTGAACGGTCGAAGGTGAGAAAGATCTTCGTGTGGGACCGCTTCTTGAAGGATGAACAAAGCAGGGTGATTGGATTGATTGTCCACTTCTTCTCTTGGGGTGAAGTTGTTTGGATCATGCGGGTAGAAGCCTTGCTCAATGATTCTCCAGAGGTTAGTAGAGGAATGATTCAAATGAGACTTAATGCGGAAGACCCAACCGGCAAAATCACCATTAACAAGCATAGAAGGAGGACCAAGATTATTAATGCGAGGTGTGGGGACCGGTTCTCCATAGACCGGGGGAGGAGGAACCGAGGCAAAGGTTCCCGTCCCATTCTTGTCAAGAAGGGAAGAAACACGAGTACCTTTAGCCGATTCCTTGGCGGAATTGGCCTCCGACTCCGATGTCGTGTGTTTAACCACAAGCATGGGATCGGGAGTGGATTTCATCCCCTCAAGTAATTCTTTAAGCATGGACTTGACATCAGCCGTCATAGACGTCTTAAGTGAAGCCATAGCATCATTTAAGTTATCTTGAGTGATCGAGGTCAACTCCACGGCCTCGGGCACTTCATCCACATTTCCCTTGTCGTCAACCATACTCTTCGGGTTGTGAAACCATTAATAAAGAGACGAGGCTCTGATACCAATTGAAAGGATAGATATGGTTGACTAGAGGGGGGGGGGTTGAATAGGCAACTACCAATTTTTAGCTTTTCTTAACACATTAGGTTTAGCAACAAATAGGTAGTCTAGATGTGCTACTAGGTGAGCAACCTATATGATGCAAACAGCAACAACAACAACAAGTGCAAGAAAAGGATACAACACTATAAAAGCATGCACAAAGTAAAGGGAAGTGATAACCACAAGTGGAGTCGGAGGAGACGAGAATGTGTTACCGAAGTTCCTTCCCTTTGGGGGAAGTACGTCTCCTTTAGAGTGGTGTGTGCCAGATTCAGGGCTCCGCAAAACCCTTGTTTGGTACGAACATAGGGGTGCGTGCGA
>LR738715.1:557471206-557481545 GCA_902687465.1 Secale cereale | reverse complement strand
TACCAATTTTTAGCTTTTCTTAACACATTAGGTTTAGCAACAAATAGGTAGTCTAGATGTGCTACTAGGTGAGCAACCTATATGATGCAAACAGCAACAACAACAACAAGTGCAAGCAAAGGATACAACACTATAAAAGCATGCACAAAGTAAAGGGAAGTGATAACCACAAGTGGAGTCGGAGGAGACGAGAATGTGTTACCGAAGTTCCTTCCCTTTGGGGGAAGTACGTCTCCTTTAGAGTGGTGTGTGCCAGATTCAGGGCTCCGCAAAACCCTTGTTTGGTACGAACATAGGGGTGCGTGCGAAGAACTCAACTTCCACTATCTGCATACTCGCCGTCTATATGAATTAGTTTGATGAGCAAGAAGGAAAGTGACACAGGGCAGTTTACGGATTTGTCTCCAACGTATCTATAATTTTTTATTGTTCCATGCTATTATATTATCTGCTTTGGATGTCTAATGGGCTTTAATATGCTCTTTTCTATTATTTTTGGGACTAACCTATTAACCGGAGGCCCAGTGCCAGATGTTGTTTTTTTGCCTATTTCAGTGTTTCGCAGAAAAGGAATACCAAATGGAGTCCAAATGGAATGAAACCTTCGCGATGATCTTTCTTGGACCGAAAGCTATCCAGAAGACATGGAGTAGAAGTCTGGGAAGCAACGAGGCGACCATGATGTAGGAGGGCGCGCCCCCACCCTTGTGGGCCCCTCGTAGCTCCACTGACGTACCTCTTCCTCCTATATATACTCTTGTACCCTGAAAACATCGGAGAGAGAGCCACGGAACCACTTTTCCACTGCCGCAACCTTCTGTACCCGTGAGATCCCATCTTGGGGCCTTTTCCATCACTACGCCAGAGGGGGGTTCCATCACGGAGGGCTTGTACATCAACACCATAGTCTCTCCGATGATGTGTGAGTAGTTTACCACAGACCTTCGGGTCCATAGTTATTAGCTAGATGGCTTCTTCTCTGTCTTTGGTTCTCAATATAAAGTTCTCCTCGATGTTCTTGGAGATCTATTCGATGTAATTCTATTTGTGGTGTGTTTGTCGAGATCCAATGAATTGTGGGTTTATGATCAAGATTGTCTATGAACAATACTTGGTTCTTCTCTGAATTCTTATATGCATGATCTAATATCTTTGCAAGTCTCTTCGAATTATCAGTTTGGTTTGGCCTACTAGATTGATCTTTCTTGCAGTGGGAGAAGTGCTTAGCTTTGGGTTCAATATTGCGGTGCTCGATCACGGTGATAGAAAGGGAACCGACACGTATTGTATTGTTTCCGTCGAGGATAAAAAGATGGGGTTTATATCATATTTCTTGAGCTTATCCCTCTGCATCATGTCATCTTGCTTAAGGCGTTACTCCATTCTTATGAACTTAAAGCCCTAGATGCATGTTGGATAGCGGTCGATGTGTGGAGTAAAAGAAGTAGATGCAGAATCATTTCGGTCTATTTAACACGGACGTGATGCCTAAGTTCATGATCATGCCTAGATATTCTCATAACTATGTGCTTTTCTATTAATTGCTCTGCAGTAATTTGTTCACCCACCGTAATATATGCTATCATGAGAGAAGCCACTAGTGAAACCTATGCCCCCCGGGTCTACCTTACATCATATAAGTTTCCGATGTATAATTCCTGTTTACTATTTATTTTGCAACCTTTATTTTCCAATCTATACAACAAAAATACCAAAAATATTTATCTTATTATCTTTATCAGATCTCACTTTTGCAAGTCGCCGTGAAGGGATTGACAACCCCTTTATCGCATTGGTTGCATGGTTCTTGATTGTTTGTTCAGGTACTAGGCGATTTGCATGTTGTCTCCTACTAGATTGATACCTTGGTTCTAAAAAACTGAGGGAAATACTTACGCTACTTTTCTGCCTCACCCTTTCCTCTTCAAGGGAAAACCAATGCATGCTCAAGAGGTAGCATTTACCCAGGTTCAGGCCACCTAGCGGTGAGTGGCCTTACTCCTGCAATGTGGTGGATTGCCTCGAGGTGGGCTGAGGAAGAACTAGTACAGTGGTTGAACAACCTCAAGAGGTGTGTTCTTGGGTGTATGGGTGAGGAAGGTTTGAATGATCCTCCTCGCCGACGGTGGTGGCTAAGCTATATTTATAGAGGCCCTGGTCCTCTTCCCTCAAAATATAGACGGGAAGGGATCCCACAACAGCCAAATTTGAAGGGAGACAACTAGTGTTGAAAATATGCCCTAGAGGCAATAATAAAATGTTTATTATTATATTTCCTTGTTCATGATAATTGTCTGTTGTTCTTGCTTTAATTGTATTATCCGTAAGCAGTGATACATGTGTGAATACATAGACCACAACATGTCCCTAGTGAGCCTCTAGTTGACTAGCTCATTGATCAACAGATGGTTACGGTTTCCTGACCATGGACATTGGATGTCATTGATAATGGGATCACATCATTAGGATAATGATGTGATGGACAAGACCCAATCCTAAGCCTAGCACTAGATCGTGTAGTTCATTTGCTAAAGCTTTCCCAATGTCAAGTAACTTTTCCTTAGACCATGAGATTGTGCAACTCCCGGATACTGTAGGAATGCTTTGGGTGTACCAAATGTCACAACATAATTGGGTGGCTATAAAGGTGCACTACGGGTATTTCCGAAAGTGTCTGTTGGGTTGGCACGAATCGAGACTGGGATTTGTCACCCCGTGTGACGGAGAGGTATCTCTGGGCTCACTCGGTAATATATCATTGTAATGAGCACAATGTGACTAAGGGGTTAGTCACGGGATGATGTGTTACGGAACGAATAAAGAGACTTGCCATAACGAGATTGAACAAGGTATCGGTATACCGACGATCGAATCTCGGGCAAGTACTACACCGATAGACAAAGGGAATTGCTTACGGGATTGATTGAATCCTCGACATCATTGTTCATCCGATGAGATCATCGAGGAGCATGTGGGAGCCAACATGGGTATCCAGATCTCGCTGTTGGTTATTGGCCGGAGAGTCGTCTCGGTCATGTATGTGTGTCTCCCGAACCCGTAGGGTCTACACACTTAAGGTTCGGTGACGCTAGGGTTGTGGAGATATTAGTATGCGGTAACCCAAAAGTTGTACGGAGTCCCGGATGAGATCCCGAATGTCACAAGGAGTTCCAGAATGGTCCGGAGGTAAAGATTTGTATATAGGAAGTCTAGTTTCGGCCACCAGGAAAGTTTCGGGGGTCACCGGTATTGTACCAGGACCACCGGAAGGGTCCCGGGGGTCCACCGGGTGGGGCCACCTATCCCGGAGGGCCCCATGGGCTGAAGTGGGAGGGGAACTAGCCCCTGGTGGGCTGGTGTGCCCCCCTTGGGCCTCCCCCTGCGCCCAGGGTTGGAAACCTTGGGGGTGGAGGGCACCCCACCAAACTTGGGGGGCAAGTTCCGCCCTTGGCCGCTGCCCCCCCTTGAGATTGGATCTCTAGGGGCCGGCGCCCCCCAGGGCCCCTATATATAGAGTGGGGAGGGAGGGCTGCACACCCAAGCTCCTGGCGCCTCCCTCTCCCCCCGTAACTCATCTCCCTCTCGCTAAGCTTGGCGAAGCTGTCAGGCCCAAGATGCGATCCTATCCCAATCACGTGACGCTTACGTGATTGGGGCACAACCGCAACTCAGGCGCTTAGCAAGATGGATATCATTACATCGTACCATTACATAAATACATGGGGGATACAACAATACATACAAGTCACATGAATACAACAACATCAATACAAGACATCCGACTACGGATGCAAACATGAAAAAAACACAACGACATCCATCTGCTATCACGGGCTGCCGACCAGGAACCTAACCCAAGACTGACGAAGAAGAAGAAGAAAGAACTCCAACAAAGGTAACATCGCTCTCACGTCAAGTCATCGGAAACCTGCACCTGCAGCTGTTGTTGTAGTATCTGTGAGCCATGAGGACTCAGCAATCCCATAACCATGGGTATCAAGACTAGCAAAGCTTAATGGGTAGGAAGAGGTTAAGTGGTAAGGTTGCAGTAGCGGCTAAGCAAAATATGGTGGCTAACTTACGGGTACAAGAATAAGATGAGCATCTACACAAATGGTCACAAACTAGTAATGATCGCTAAAGATCCTAAACTACCTACGAATCAACATAACCCCGCTGTGTTCTCTTCTCAAAGTGAAAAGAGACAGTCATGGTTACTCACACAGTTGTGTGTTTTACTTCGGATCCTCTGTCAAGGTTTCTACAACCGGACATTAACAAATTCCAATCTGCCACATAACCGCGGGCACGGCTTTCGAAAGATCATAACCCTGCAGGGGTGTCCCAACTTAGCCCATCACAAGCTCTCACGATCAGCAGAGATAATAATAATATTACCCCTTATCTTAGGGAAGGCCTGATCAGACTCGGAATTCTCGGTGCACAAGACATTTCGACAATGGTAAAACAAATCCAGCAAGACCTCCCGGCGTGCCGACACCCTGATAGTAGCCGCGCGTATCTCGTCTCAGGCCACGTCCGGATGGGACAAGCTACGGGAGCCAGCCCACGAGTTTCCCCGTGGTAGCCCCGCAGGTTGCCCGTCTGGGACTAACACCATCAGCACTGGCCCCCCTGCTATGTAGAAAGAATCCTCGAGGGTGCGACCCCCTATGCAATTTAATTAATTAATTAAGTTGTTATTATGAGGCAAATTAAGACCAATGTTGGGCCTTGCTGGAGGAGTTTTATTCAAAGACGAACTGTCAAGGGGTCCCCATATACCCAACCGTGTAAGGAACGCAAAATCAAGGAACATAACGCCAGTTTATCGGCTCCTAAGGTGGCATGAGTGGAACAAAACACCAAGCAAAAGGCCAAGCCTTCCACCCATTGCCAAGTATATAGATGTGTTATTAATAATAATAGATATTGTGATATTCCAACATCAAGATCTGACATGGATCAAGCTTCATCTTCCCCTGCAACTAACAATGCTATAAGAGGGGCTGAGCAAGCGGGTAACATAGCCAAACAATGGTTTGCCGGGAAGGTGTCAAATGTTAGAGGTTTCATGGCAACAAGGAGAGGGGCTGACAATAAAGATGGGTAGCGCGACATATAACGATAGCATCGAGACATCTAGCATAGCAATGATAGTAAAGATATCCAAGGTGATGGTCATCTTGCCTGAGATCCCGCAAGGAAGAAGAACGATTCCATAAAGTAGACGAAGAAGAAGCCTTGTAGACGAACCACGTGTAGTCGAACGAATCCTCACGTTCGCAACGGAATAAAGAACTAGCGAGAAGAAAGCACACAACATGGTAAACACACCACTCAAGAACATGACAAGAAGCTCAACCAAGTATGATTCAAGACAAGTCTATATGATGCAAAACATGGCAAGGGATGATGCACACAAGAACAATACAAACCAACAAGTTTAAAAGAGGCCGAAATTAACATATAACAAATCCGGTAAGTCCTCATATGCACATTTCTAAATTGGTCTAGATCTGAACATACCTTAAGATAAAGTTGTTAAAGATCAAGTTAACATACACCATGATGATCTACACGAAATTCTAGTCAAGTTTCATATAAAGTTTGTTTAGTTCGGAGCTACGGCCTAGAAGATATGAACAAAACAAGACAACCATGGCAACGGTGCAAGATGCACCCAAACATTAAGCAAACACACTCCAAACATGTAAACAACATGATATTATACTTCTACATGCAAAATCACACAAGTTTCATATAAGACACGCTGAAAACGGAGCAACGGGCTAAAAGATACGAGCAAAACAAGTTACAATGCAAAGCTGAAGTTAACAGCCACATAACAAGTTTGGAGCAAGGTATATATATGCTACATCACCCACACATGATAACAAGAGGCATGGATGTGAAATAGACATGATACTTAACAAGCATGAACTTAGAACACACCCAAAAACTTGCTGGAACACAATTAACCAAGCATGGCAAGTTGCAATAAATTTATCCAGACTTAGTCAAAATCTGGGAAGGAAAAAACATCATCACGATGCTGCCTTCGGAGGCACAAAACAACAAGCATATCAACTCTACTAAGTATATAAAAGCATGGACATGTAATAGATATAGCATACATCAAACAACTCCATTGGATCATCTCCATAGGAGGCATGGATCAATAACAACAAGCTTAACCAAATTGATCATGCTGATAACAGGCTGACACGTAAACTTTATAGCAACTTGAGAGCAAGAAATAAATAAGCTACAGCAGGCCATATATGCAAAGAAGGGCATGAATGGATAGATCATAACCTGGGCAACAAGACATGATCATTTGACAACCCAAAACAAGCATGGATTTGACTAGGGCATCAAGCAAACATGGCATCAGGTTTAACATATTCCAGACTTAGCAGTTTTTTTCCCTAAGTATAAAATAGCAACATTGGCATGGCATGTTTACAAGCTTGTTTAAGTCACCTAAAATCATATCATGGAAAGAGGATTGCACCACATCAAAGACCATATGATTGTGCTTCTAAAATATATAGACATGTGGCATGAAGACAAACACACCAATAGCAATGAGCTAGTCAAATCAGCATCTAACAACAAGTTTCAGCACTTAACAACCACATGCACTTTTTCAACAGAGATTAACATGGCAATATGGCACCTAACATGAATGCTACAACAACCATCATGTAGAGCACTTCACAATGAACATTTTGACATATCATATGCTCCATTTGGACCAACATGCACAAAGTTATCAACACCACAAGCATGCAACAAATTTACAGTTAACAACAGTTTTAAACAAGTAGCACTCTTGCAATGATGATTAGGGAATCAAGATGAAGTCAAACAAGCACGCCACAATGGAACAAAATGAAGAGCATATCTCAACGATCATTTCGACATATTATTCACTCAATTTGGACATACACACAAAAACTTACAGGAAGTCAAACATGCACAAATATTAACAGATTCTGAGGACTTAGTCAAATATTCAGAAAACACGGCTGAGCACTAAACAGTAATCTTCGGACGGGGCAGGGTTTAGGGCGCTCACCATGGGCCTGGCCCATACGAAGGAGAGGCGAGGTGGGCGAGGCAGACAGGCCGGTGAGCGCGGGCTGGCCCGAGTAGGTGGTCTGGGCCGGGGCTGAAGCGACCCAGGTCGGGGCCCACGAGGAGGGGACTCGGGTCGCTCTCCTCGCCCGAGCGAGGCAGGGCGCGGCGGCGGACGTCGTCGGCAGACGAACTGCGCGGCAGCGCTGGAGGTCCACTCCGACGGGGATGGATGGAGCTCTCCGGCGAGGTCGGTACTCCAGCGAGGCCGGCAGCCCTGGCGGCGCGAGATCCGGCCGCGGAGGCGCCAGATCTGGCGGAGGAGGGCCTCCGGTGGGGTGAAGCTCTGGCGACTGTAGGTGGCTGGCTTCCGACGGCGGGACAGCGAACCGGCGGCGGGTGGTGGAGCTGGCCGGCGACCGACTGGAGGCGCGGCGGTGCTGCGCGTGAGGCCGCGGGGCGAATCGGGAGCTGGCGGCGACGGCTGCGGGCTCGCGCGGGCCCCGGATGGGCTCCGCGGGCCGTGGTGGTGGGAGGACAGAGAGAGGGTGAGGTGGCGTGATGCCATTGGCTGAGAGCGGCGGCGGAGTGATGTGGCAGGCCGTGATTCGCCGGGGTGATGTGGCCCGCTGGACATGTCCGGCGCGGATGGACATGTCCAGCGGCGCGAGGAAGAGGGAGACTAGGGTTAGACCGCGAATTTGGACGGGGAGGGCTAATTTATAGGTAGAGGGAGCTAGGAGTGTCCAAATGAGGAGCGGTTTTCGGCCACGCGATCGTGATACGACGACCGAGAGCATGGAGGTGGTTGGGATGGGCTTGTGGGCTGTTGTGAAGGGCTGCTGGGCCAAAATAGAAGAGGCTTCCGACGGTGAACGCGGTTAACCGTTGGGCTATCAAACGAACTCCGAACGCGACGAAACTTGACAGGCGGTCTACCTATGCTATAATAAGACCACACGCCAAGTTTCAACCCATTCCGAGAACATTTTCCGGCCACTCATAAAATAAATAAACGGAGGTGCCGCGGGCACGTGCAAGTGTGTCTGGAATCAGAACGGACAACGGAGAGGACGGGCGGACTCGGACGGATGCAAGTTTTGAAAACATGCTGATGCAACACACATGATGACATGGCAAGATGCAACACGCAAGCAGATGACAGAGCAAAGACAACGAATAACTGGCTGACACCTGGCGCATCGGTCTCGGGGTGTCACAACACTCCCCTACTAACAAGAGATCTCGTCCCAAGATCTTAGGAACGAGACGGAAGGGAAAAACGAAGAACAAGGTTCTTCCAGGACAAAAGAGTGAAACCAAAGAACCTTGAGAGGTTGAATAACTTGGAAGAAAGAATACCACGGGGATGAACGAAGCTGCAAAGACTTCGTTAAACAAGAGGAGGAAGGAATACGACGAGAATCAAGGAGGTTGAAATGCACAAAACAAAAACTGAAGGAACGAGAATGAATTCGAAAACACTCCGGATAATAAGAGATAGAAAGTAATTTGAACGAAGTAATTCGGGCAGTACTCCAGCTGAAAATGGAAGTAATAGAACTTTAACTTGACGAGATGAACAACACGGTGCCTCCGGAAGAAATGAAAGAGTGAAAATAAAAAGAACAGATAAGAGAAGAACAACTTCGAGCGCGAATGACTTTGAAAGCATCCTTAGAAGGAAGGATTGAACGGAGTCATTGAAAAATCAACAACGAAAAGAATTAACTTGTTGTGGACTTATGGAAATCATCCCAAAACTTGAGGTGATATTATGCCGCAACCCAAGTATTGATGAGCTAAGAGGGTGAAGAATGCAAAAATCCATTTAAAAAGAATAGGGAGAATTAAATGCACTCAAGAGGCAAGAAAAAGAATGCTTGAGCTGCTCCAGAAGAATTATTGAACACTTGAAGAATGAATTAGATCATGAAGAACCACCATGAAGAACTCCGGTAACGAAAGGATGATGATATAGAAGTGAAGGATTCAAGAATAAGAATAAAGCCTTGCGATGATTAGTCGGGGTTAAAGACGAGCTAGCCGAGAAAACCATGAACTACGGAAAGAAAAGCTAAAAAACACTTGGAACTAAAATTTATTCATCAAGAATAAACTCTGAAGGAAGGGATTAATCACCTTCACAAGACGAATAAGAATTATGATATGCTTATCCTCCACCAATAAAACTGATGAGAAGCAATGGATTTGCATCACGCTTATTCGCGTTGAAATGATTAAAGAGGGATATATCGCGAACTTGCGAAAATATTCATGAACCACCGGTAGGATTGGAATAACAATGAATGAATTGATATGATAACACCGGAAAAGAACTCTTGAGCAAACCACCAAGAACAATTAAAATGGAGTGAATACAAGAGAATGAATCGCCGGGAAGAATAAATAACTTGAGGGAATTAGAATGACGGGAACAAAGAGATCGTGAACTGATTAAAGAATACTTGAACGAAGCACCGGACAAATGTGAGACGAACGAAGGGACATTAATGAAGAATATTTGGAGGACAAAGTTGAAAACTGAGAATGAAGAAATCTTCTGAAATGATGGCCTACGAAGGAACACAAAGAAAAGATTTCATGAAATACTCCGGATGGTTAAAGAAAAGAAGTCTTGATGACCGGAACAATTAAGGAGATAGCAACGATCTTGAGCGAAGAATCTTCGAGAGAACAGACAAGAATTAGAGTAAAACTCTTCTTCGGACTTGAAATGATGACGAGAAATACCACCAAAATTATTGAGATACTCCGGAATTATGAAAAGAAGAAAGGTTGAACCACACATGAAAAGAATTAAAAGCGATCTTCAGAAGGCACGTGACTGATGGAATCCATACTTACGTCATACATTAAAAGAATTTCGGATCACTCCGGGAAATTAGAAGAGTCAGGTAAGATCCTGGGAAAAGACCTGTGGGTTAGGGGCCACCGAAGAGAAAACACCGTAGAAAAGGATTGAAAGGAGATGATGCACCGGAATGTTTGAAAAACTCGATTGAGGTGACAACCTCGAATTAACTAGAACACAGATGAATCTCCTGAGATTTCTTCGGAACTTCGGAACAACTAAATGGTGAGAGGCAAACGAGCAAGAGAAAACATCTGAGCCGAGGGAAAAAATAAGATCAACACCGAACACTTGAATTGAAATCCATCGGAAAAGAAAGAGATGAAGAAGGACGAAGGACACAAGAAATCACCTGTTGAAATAACTGAGAAAATAATGCAA
>LR738715.1:557458355-557470499 GCA_902687465.1 Secale cereale | reverse complement strand
CTGCACCTGCAACTGTTGTTGTAATATCTGTGAGCCACGAGGACTCAGCAATCCCATAACCGTGGGTATCAAGACTAGCAAAGCTTAATGGGTAGGAAGAGGTTAAGTGGTGAGGTTGCATCAGTGGCTAAGCAAAATATGGTGGCTAACTTACGGGTACAAGAATAAGATGAGCATCTACACAAACGGTCGCAAACTAGTAATGATCGCTAAAGATCCTGAACTACCTACGAGTCAACATAACCTCGCCGTGTTCTCTTCTCAAAGTGAGAAGAGACAGTCACGGTTACTCACACAGTTGTGTGTTTTACTTCGGATCCTCTGTCGAGGTTTCTACAACCGGACATTAACAAATTCCAATCTGCCACATAACCGCGGGCACGGCTTTCGAAAGATCATAACCCTGCAGGGGTGTCCCAACTTAGCCCATCACAAGCTCTCACGATCAGCAGAGATAATAATAATATTACCCCTTATCTTAGGGAAGGCCTGATCAGACTCGGAATTCCCGGTGCACAAGACATTTCGATAATGGTAAAACAAATCCAGCAAGACCTCCCGGCGTGCCGACACCCTGATAGTAGCCGCGCGTATCTCGTCTCAAGCCACGTCCGGATGGGACAAGCTACGGGAGCCAGCCCACGAGTTTCCCCGTGGTAGCCCCGCAGGTTGCCCGTCTGGGACTAACACCATCAGCACTGGCCCCCCTGCTATGTAGAAAGAATCCTCGAGGGTGCGACCCCCTATGCAATTTAATTAATTAATTAAGTTGTTATTATGAGGCAAATTAAAACCAATGTTGGGCCTTGCTGGAGGAGTTTTATTCAAAGACGAACTGTCAAGGGGTCCCCATATACCCAACCGTGTAAGGAACGCAAAATCAAGGAACATAACGCCGGTTTATCGGCTCCTAAGGTGGCATGAGTGGAACAAAACACCGAGCAAAAGGCCAAGCCTTCCACCCATTGCCAAGTATATAGATGTGTTATTAATAATAATAGATATTGTGATATTCCAACATCAAGATCCGACATGGATCAAGCTTCATCTTCACCTGCAACTAACAACGCTATAAGAGGGGCTGAGCAAGCGGGTAACATAGCCAAACAACGGTTTGCTAGGAAGTTGTCAAATGTTAGAGGTTTCATGGCAACAAGGAGAGGGGCTGACAATAAAGATGGGTAGAGCGACATATAACGATAGCATCGAGGCATCTAGCATAGCAATGATAGTAAAGGTATCCAAGGTGATGGTCATCTTGCCTGAGATCTCGCAAGGAAGAAGAATGATTCCATGAAGTAGACGAAGAAGAAGCCTTGAAGACGAACCGCGTGTAGTCGAACGAATCCTCGCGTTCGCAACGGAATAAAGAACTAGCGAGAAGAAAGCACACAACATGGTAAACACACCACTCAAGAACATGACAAGAAGCTCAACCACGTATGATGCAAGACAAGTCTATATGATGCAAAACATGGCAAGGGATGATGCACACAAGAACAACACAAACCAACAAGTTTAAATGAGGCCGGAATCAACATATAACCAATCCGGTAAGTCCCCATATGCACATTTCTAAATTGTTCCAGATCTGAACAAACCTTAAGTTAAAGTTGTTAAATAGCAATTTAACATGCACCATGATGATCTACACGAAATTCTAGTCAAGTTTCATATAAAGTTTGTTTAGTTCGGAGCTACGGCCTAGAGGATATGAGCAAAACAAGACAAGCATGGCAACGGTGCAAGATGCACCCAAACATCAAGCAAACACACTCCAAACATGTAAACAACATGATATTATACTTCTACATGCAAAATCACACAAGTTTCATATAAGACACGCTCAAAACGGAGCAACGGGCTAGAAGTTATGAGCAAAACAAGTTACAATGCAAAGCTGAAGTTAACAGCCACATAGCAACTTTGGAGCAAGGTATATATATATGCTATAGCACCCAAACATGATAACAAGAGGCATGGATGTGAAATATACATGATACTTAACAAGCATGAACTTAGAACACACCCAAAAACTTGCTGGAACACAATTAATCAAGCATGGCAAGTTGCAATAAATTTATCCAAACTTAGTCAAAATCTGGGAAGGCAAAAACATCATCACGATGCTGCCTTCGGAGGCACAAAACAACAAGCATATCAACTCTACTAAGTATATAAAGAGCATGGACAGGTAATAGACATAGCATACATCAAAACTCCATTGGATCATCTCCATAGGAGGCATGGATCAATAACAACAAGCTTCACCAAATTGATTATGCTGATAACAGGCTGATACGTAAAATTTATAGCAACTTGAGAGCAAGAAATAAATAAGCTACAGCAGGCCATATATTCAAACAAGGGCATTAATGGATAGAGCATAACCTGGACAACAACACATGATCATTTGACAACCCAAAATAAGCATGGATTTGACTAGGGCATCAAGCAAACATGGCATCAGGTTTAACAGATTCCAGACTTAGCAGTTTTTTTCACTAAGTATAAAACAACAACATTGGCATGGCATTTTTATGTAACAGTCCAAATTTTTGGATTTGTTTTCTTCCAAACTTTTTGGTCTTTTCGAAGGGGGATATTTGATCTTCTCTTAAAACCCCTTTCTAAAAACTTTTCTGACAAAAGTTTGTGTGTCCTTCTCAAACTTGATTCTGCCCTTGAAGGTTTTCTACTGGTGTTTGCTCAACACAAGTTGTTTTTCAAAAAGTTTTTTGTTTGACTATTTTCCCTTCATGAATAACCATCATATAAGAACCATGGACTTGTCTTCCCCATTCAAACTTCTTCTCTTGCCATGGCACCCAATGAAAGTCTTTCTCTCCAAAACCTGCTTTCCACCTTGAAACAAGTCTCTCATCAATTCCAGTAGGTTTCAACCTTATTGGGATTTTTCTTCTAATTTTTTATACCAAAAACAATTTCTGTCTTTTAAATTGAACCTTGGTGATTTACAAAGGAACCACAAATTTCGTTTTGATTTTTGATTCCAAACCAACTCCCCTGGCTAGTCCTTAGTACCCACAACCTAGGTCCTTCTTGTTTCACTGGTCCACAGTTCAAAATTTTCAAATTTCACTTGCTGCAAGTTTGGACCAGATTCGCAAATTTTGGTGAAATTCATATTTTCACTCTTCCTAAAAATCTGTGAAAATTCAGGCAGCCTCTAGATGCATCAAGAGACCACCTCACCAAATATCAGCTCCAGAAGGATTTTCCACATGCCAAAAACATTTCATCAAACACCTGGCGTGCACTGTTTCTGTCAAGTTCAGAAAAGCTAACTGAAGATCACACTCGACAGTGCAGCTTCGTCAGTTTCGTCAGAGTCGCGGCGTCAATCTCACCAGTGCCTGCTCTAGCGTGATGCTCACTGCTCCTCTCGCTTATCCTGAGCGCCGCACGCTCGCTTGGCTGGTTGCTGGCGTCGGTGGCACCATGGCCCGCCTGCGCCGGCGTCTTCCGCGGCGGCAGAGCCACCCGTGGCGGCTGACAGGGAGCACCGTGCAGCGCAATGCCGTTCGGCACCGCCAGGCCACCTGGAAGCTCCGCGTGGCCGTCTCCTTTCCTACGCACGCTGCAGCACCGTCGTCGTGGCCTGGCAAGCACAGGGCGCGCTCTGTGCCGCCGATGTGCCCGCACGGCCGTTCCGTTGGGGACAGGCCGTAAGCGCCACTGCCTTGCTAAGTTATGCACCGGAATGGAATCAGTACACCGTCTAGTCGATGCTCAAGCACCTAAACCACCCGTCCAGCCACAGCGCCGCCGTAATCGCTCGCCGGACTTATCCCGTTCACGGCAACCGCCTCGGGCCGGCTATAAATAGCACCTCCGAGCTCACTCTCGACCCCGCACATCTCCACCACCTCACCAGACCCCGCCCAGCCACTGGAAGAGCCTCGAGGGGCCCTTCTTCCTCAACTCCGGCCGCCTCGGTCCGCTTCGGGCTCCGGTAGCGTCCTCTCTGGTGAGAGCTCCTCCACCGCTCTAGACTTGCCAGTAGTCTCCTGACACCCCTAGGAGACTAACCCCCGCTCGAATTTGACCCCAGCAGCCCTCTCCGATGAGACCCACAACCACCCGAGCCGCCGTCCACCGGAGATAGGGTCGCCGTCGACGTGGTGCTCACCGACGTCCAACTCCACCACCCACCGACGCGGAAGAGCACCAGGAACACATAGGTCCCACTCACAACCTCTACCTCGCCGTGGATCGGCGCCGGCGACCACCGCAGCTCTCTGGCGCCGGCGCGACTCTGTTTTCTGTTTTCAAACCTGACAAGTGGGACCCCCTCGTCAGTCTCTCAATCTCATTCGAATCGTTTTCCTGGAAGGCGCCTTCGGGCAAAGTACATTTTCCTTATTCGGCTGGTGTCTGGGACATTACTAGCAAGTATAAACCAGCTAGGGAGATCCGGATTATGGTAATGTAGCTGTGTTGTTATAAGCTCAGTAGAGGTTACGGCCCATGAAGGCGTAGGGCCCATGTGTAAAGTTTACGGTTTATAAACCGTCCTATCATGTAACTTGAGATACAAGGAAGAAAGAGTAGAGACGGAGGCGGACACGAGTATGAGCCGGCCTCGGGACTCTGTAAACCGGACCGGGCGTTGCCTCCTATATAAAGGAACGGCCCGGCGACGGTTCAGGGACAAGCAACAATCAGTCGAGAGATAGGCAAGCAATCTGCTCCCTGTTCATCGACACCCAAGCAATACCAAACCAAACTAGACGTAGGCTTTTACCTTCATCGAAGGGGCCGAACTAGTATAAACCCTCTGTGTCCTTTGTGTGCTTTTAACCTCTTCAAGCTAACCCGCGCGATGGCTCCACACCTAAGTCCTCTAAAACGGACATTTGCCGTGCTAATTCCACGACATTTGGCGCCCACCGTGGGGCTATCGCACGATGGTTTCGAGTTCTTGAAGGGCAGCTTTGAAGGACTCAATGGGCTACGCGGTCGGCCGGATGACCCAGAGTCGCCGCGGCCGGATCTATATCGACGATGCAGGCTGGGGCCCTGAGGCCGATTCAGTCGAATACGGATACCGGGTTCCCTTCGGCGGCATCCACGTCTTCATCGGCAAGATTGGTGAACCGGGACCTGAGCCGGACATCTTCTCCAACATCGTCGAGCTGGCTCAGCGTGCGAGATTGGCCCGGATTCAGCCTGCCATGAAGCGCGTTTTCGTTGGAGCAATACATGGAGTCCAAGCCGAGGACGGATCGGATTCTGGTGGCGAGACAGTTGTCTATTCCGACGATGAATCTTCATCCGGAAAGACGGAATCCTTGTATCTGTTGCGGGACGGTCGATCCGAGGGGGTATCCGATGGTGATAGTATTCCGGACCCCTTTGATCCGCCAAACCGGGTGGCTGTCTTTATAGCCGGATCGCAATCTGCGCCGCAGCCCACGGTGATCGGGGCGTTCACAGCAGAGGTAGCTGGTGCAGGGGGAAGCGGCCAAGCCCCCTCACCCTCCGACGCTCTATCCGCCTTAGTGGAGGAGTTGACAACCCGTGCAGTAGCAGTGGTGGCTCCTGCTGACAAGGCGCAACATGATGCAGAAATCCTTCACCTGAAGGGCCAGATTGAGCAAGCCAGACGAGATCTAGATGCAGAGAAAGCTACGATAGCAACAAGGCAAGTAGAGCTGGATTCTCAGGCTTTCCGGCTCAGGATGGATCAGGTCTCTGCGCAGGAAATGAGGAACAGAAGGTATCAGACTCGTCTACCGCCGGTCTATGAGGCGATGAATCTCTTTGGCACGCCAGGAGCGGGAGCCAGCAATAATCTAGAAGTAAACCGGAGGGGAGCCCCAGCAACAGGCGCACCGGTTCAGCAGCCAACCGCGGAGCAAAACAGTCGGGTTGTGTCCACGCCGCACGTCCCCACTCCTTCGGGCCATTGCTCAAATCCCTTGGATAACATTGTCGCTGCCTCTTCGCGGCTGGCCGCTTTACCCATTGAGGGAACATCACCCGTGGCAGCAGAAGCGCGCAGGGTCAAGGAATTGCTAGACACAGCGTTAACACAGCAGCAGACGTACTCTTACAGCAGGGAGAGACTTCATTCAACACCCCGTCACAGCAGGAGTTACACTAGGCATTGGGATGAACCGGAGGTGTCCAGTAGTGAACGGAGGCATCACCATCCCAGACAAGATAATCCGGCAGGAGTAGAGGCGCACGCCCAGGAGGCGATGAACCGGGCTAGACCTAATGCCCGTGAGGAGATCCGCCAAACCACGCCAGTTCACACAACGACAGCAGAGACGGGAGTCACGCAAGTTCCTTTGGAGTGCAATGTCTCATTCCCGCTTTATGAAGCGTAAGGTTACCCAAGGACTTCAAAGGTCCACGTAAGGTGCCTAACTATACGGCAGATCTGGCTCCAGAGGCTTGGATTGAGAGCTATGAGATGGCTATGGAGATGCTGGACGTGGATGAAGCGGCATGCGCAAAGTATTTTACCATGATGCTTGAGGGTACAGCCCGGACATGGTTAAAGGGCTTACCGCCTAACTCCATCGGATCATGGGGTGAGTTGCGCCGCCAGT
Organism: Secale cereale; assembly: GCA_902687465.1. Taxonomy (NCBI): domain Eukaryota; kingdom Viridiplantae; phylum Streptophyta; class Magnoliopsida; order Poales; family Poaceae; genus Secale; species Secale cereale. The sequence goes on along the minus strand of LR738715.1, from coordinate 557,463,915 downwards.
TTATCAAAAATTTCAAGGACACGTGCAAACAACCAATGTCAGTAGTAGACTTAGCGGCATGTGTACAGGGAGAGCAGGAGCCTACGAGCGCATGGGTGCGGCGAGTGTCAGAAATCTTGCACTCTTCGAACGGTATCAGTCCCAGTACAGCAATAGTAACACTGGAAAACAATTGCCGGTTCGAGTCTCTGAAGCTGAAGCTGGGACGGTTCAAGCGGGATTGTAATGACATGGGGACACTCATGAGCGCTCTGGTGAAGTATGGGGACTCTGACAACACTAAATACCAGAGGCTGATGGAGATAAGTCCGGGAAAGCGAACAAGCTTGGTAAACCTGCGCCGGTTAATACGGCTGGAACATGCTTCAATGGTAAGCGAAAGGCGGAGGGTGGCTATGATTTTGTGGCCAATACCAACGTTCAAGGAAATTTTCAACGCAACAAGGGTAGGCTGCCTCCACGGAGCGGCGGAGGATTCATTAATCTGGATCAACAGTTGAACGAGCCTTGCCCGAAGCACGGCACGGAGGAACGCCGAGCTAAACACACATGGGGGCAATGCCGGGTCATGATGGAGGCCATGAACCGGGCAAAGTTCAACAACGGACCACCGGGCGGCGGTTCAGGTCCCGGGTTTCATGGTCCGGGTCACCAGGGTAATGGGCTCCGGATCAGGATATCAGGGCGGTTACAATAACCAAGGCAATCATCAGCATGGTCAGGGTGGCTACAATAACCAAGGCGACCATCAGTATGGTCAGGGCGGTTACAATAACCAAGGCAATCATCAGCATGGTCAGGGTGGCTACAATAACCAAGGCAACCAACAGCAGGGCCAGGGTAATCACAATAACCAAGGCAATCAGCAGCGTCAGCAGCAACAGCAAACCGGATATCAGAGTAATCCGAAGGAGCTGAGTAGTGGACAGTATCATGTGTTCACTACAAGTTTGTGCAAACGAGATCAAAAAGTCCTAAAGCGGGCAGTCCACACGGTTGAACCGGCAACACCATGATTCCTACGCTGGTTGGAACAACCTATGGTGTGGAGCAGAGAGGATCACCCGCCGCGGGTCGATAATCCGGGCCAGTTGGCCTTAGTAGTGGCACCACAGGTGGGTGGTTACAAATTCACTAAGGTTCTCATGGACGGCGGCAGCAGCATCAACATCTTATATTATGAGACTTTCCGTCGCATGGGGTTAACGGACAAGAAGCTAAGGCAGTCCAATACGGTGTTTCATGGAGTGGTGCCAGGTAAATCAGCTTACCCAGTTGGGAAAATTGACCTAGAAGTTACCTTTGGAGATGAACAGGATTCTAGGTCAGAGACGATAACCTTTGAAGTGGTAAAGATCTGGAGCCCATACCATGCGCTATTTGGACGGCCGGTTTACGCCAAGTTCATGGCTAGACCGTGTTATGTTTATCTACAGCTCAAGTTGCCGGGTCACAAAGGAACCATCATGGTTCATGGAAGTTGCAAGAGCGCATTGGAGTGCGAGGAAGGAGACGCTGCTTATGTAGAGGCAGTATGTGCTACGGAGGAGTTGGAGTTCTATAAAGACAACGTTGATCCGGCAGATATGTCCCCGTTGAAGAAGCCGACTACAGAGCACGATCCGGCGTTGAAGTTTAAATCGGCAGAGAAAACCAAGCAAGTCGACTTTGTACCGGCGACTCATCCAAGCAGTTCACTATCAGCGCTAACCTTGACCCCAAATAGGAAAGCGCGCTCATCGAGTTCATCCGTGAGAACCGGGATATCTTTGCATGGAAACCTTCTGACATGCCAGGTATACCGAGGGAAATCGCTGAGCACAGTCTTAATATTGATCCAAAGTTCAAACCGGTCAAGCAGTATCTGCGCCGCTTCAATGAAGAAAGGCGCAAGGCTATAGGTGAAGAGGTGGCCAGGCTTTTGGCCGCAGGGTTCATAGTTGAGGTATTCCACCCGGAGTGGTTGGCTAATCCGGTTCTGGTGTTAAAGAAAAATGGAAAGTGGAGGATGTGTGTGGATTACACAGACCTAAACAAGGCTTGTCCAACCGATCCTTTTGCTCTCCCCCGTATTGATCAGATCATTGATGCTACGGTGGGATGTGAGCGGCTATGTTTTTTGGATGCATATTCAGGGTATCACCAGATCAAGATGGCAGCTAAGGACCAGGAGAAGACAGCCTTCATAACTCCTTTTGGTGCCTTTTATTACGTATCTATGCCTTTTGGGTTCAAGAGTGCCCAAGCAACTTACCAGCGTTGCGTACAGAACTGTCTTAAGGGGCAGATAGGGAAAAATGTCCATGCCTATGTGGACGACATCGTGGTAAAGTCAAGGAAGGAGGAGACGTTGATAGAGGACCTCAAGGAAACCTTTGATAACCTTCGGGCCTATAAAATGATGTTTAATCCGGAGAAATGCGCTTTTGGTGTTCCGGCTAGCAAGCTCCTTGGATTCTTGGTGTCAAACAGAGGAATAGAAGACAATCCGGAGAAGATCAAGGCAATCACGTCCTTGACTAAACCAGCTTGCATCAATGATGTCCAGCGTATCGCCGGCCGGATTACAGCGTTGAGCCGATTCATCAGTCGTCTGGGAGAGAAGGCAATTCCACTTTATCAGATGCTGAAGAAAACAGACCAGTTTATATGGAGCGACGCTGCAAATGCCGCGTTCGAGGACTTGAAGTGACAACTTGTAGAACCACCGGTCCTTGCTGCCCCTGTTGATAAGGAGCCGCTGCTGTTATACGTGGCCGCCAATGCCCGGGCAGTTAACGTGGCAATCGTGGTCGAGCGCAAAGAAGCAGGCAAGGAATATCCGGTTCAGCGTCCGGTTTATTATGTCAGTGAGGTTCTCATTGAATCCAAACAAAAGTACCCACATTGGCAGAAGCTGGTATATGGTGTGTTCATGGCAAATCGGAAGTTGAAGCACTACTTCCAAGGCCACCCAATAACTGTTGTCAGTTCAGCTCCGTTGGGAGATATAATCCAGAACAGAGAAGCCACTGGCAGGGTAGCAAAGTGGGCATTAAGCTTAGCCCACACGGATTGAAGTATGTGCCACGCACCGCTATCAAATCCCAAGCATTGGTAGATTTTATCAATGATTGGACAGAGTTGCAAGCACCAGAGGAAAAGCTGGATCATACATACTGGACTATTCACTTTGACGGTTCAAGACAATTAAAAGGCTCGGGGGCTGGAGTTGTGTTAACTTCCCCGCGAGGTGACAAATTTTGTTATGTCCTCCGTTGAATGTTTCCTTGTACTAATAATGCAGCAGAATATGAGGCATTGCTTCATGGCCTGCGGATGGCTAAGGAGATGAACTTGAGCCGGGTCAAGTGTTTTGGTGATTCAGACTTAGTGGCACAGCAAGTATCCGGCAAGTGGGATTCTAAAGACCCTCTCATGGCAGCCTACAGACGAGAAGTTGAAGTAGTCGTAGGATATTTCAAAGGATATCAGGTGGATCACATAGACCGGCGAAAGAATGAGGCGGCCGATGCTGTAAGCCGGCTGGGTTCTCAGCGTAAACCGGTGCCGCCGAATACCTTTTTGGATGAGCTACACAGTCCATCAGTTCAGGTACCATCGGAGGAAGATTTGGCTGTTCCTGATCCGGAAGCACAGCTGGTTGCGGCACTTCATGTTATTCCGGATTGAACGCTCCCTTACTTGGCATATCTAAGCCGTGGAGAGTTGCCAGATGATGAGATTGAAGCAAGGCAGATAATCCGGCGATCCAAATCCATGACAATTGTAAACGGGGAACTTCACCATCGCAGCGTTTCTGGAGCGTTTCAGCGGTGTGTATCATCCGAGGAAGGCTGTGACATCCTTCGAGAGATTCATGAGGGGGATTGTGGTCATCACGCTGGTTCAAAATCCTTGGCAGCTAAAGCTTTCCGTCATGGGTTCTATTGGTTGACAGCCCATGCTGATACGGAGGATATAGTCCGGAAGTGTGATGCGTGTCAGAAATTTTCACGGCGTGCTCTTGTTCCGGCACAGGAGCTGCGGATGATTCCAATTACTTGGCCGTTTGCGACTTGGGGGCTCGATATGGTTGGGCCTTTTAAACGATCCCAAGATCAAAAAACTCATCTGTTGGTCGCTTTGGATAAGTTTACAAAGTGGATTGAGGCAGAGCCTGTGAGCAAGTGTGATGCGGCAACAACGGTTAAATTCATCAAGAAGGTAATTTTCCGGTTTGGTTTTCCACACAACATCATCACTGACAATGTCAGCAATTTATCTAAAGGAGAGATGGAAGAGTTTTGTCAAAGGGAGCATATTCGCCTAGATGTATCTTCTGTAGCTCACCCTTAATCCAATGGTCAAGCTAAAAGAGTCAATCAAGAGATTTTGCGAGGTATCAAGCCCCGGCTTATGACTCCCTTGCAAAGAACACCAGGGTGCTGGGTTGAGGAATTGCCCTCTGTCCTCTGGAGCATCAATACTACGCCGAACAGGTCCACAGGCTACACACCTTTCTTCATGGTGTACGGAGCTGAAGCGGTTCTTCCAAGTGATATCCGCCACGATTCACCATGGGTGGCAGCTTATGTTGAAACGGCCAATGAGCAGGCAAGACATGACAGTTTGGACCGGCTAGATGAAGAGCGTGACATAGCAGCAGCACGATCCACGATTTATCAGCAGGACCTGCGCAGATATCACAGCCGCCGGGTTAAAACCAGGATGTTCCAGGAGGGGGCTTGGTACTCCGGCTCATCCAGGACCAGACAGACATGCACAAGCGATCCCCACCTTGGGAAGGGCCCTTTGTGGTCAGCAAGAACCTACACAACAGTTCATACTACCTGGTGGACGTTCGAGAGCACAAAGACTCACGGACATCAGAAGAAGAGACGAAGAGGCCATGGAACATTGCCCTCCTGCGGCCTTACTACACCTGAGCCATGAGCTCTGCCTTATGTATCCTATATATATTATGATTAATAAATAAACCGGCACCTTCGGTAAACCGGGGGATCAGCGTTTTTTCTTCTAAATATATGTCTTATGAAAGTTATTACAGATATTTCGAACAGTCTATTTTTTTATGCAGGAGGGACCAAACAGGACTTGCCTTTCGAAAGCGCAAGCTCCTTCATAGGAACCCTACCTCCAGGATCACTAGGGGGCTACGGATCACATGTGAATCCTCGCTAAAAATCTCTTCTGGTCCGGTTTACATGATTGTCTTCACATCAGCGCCCTTTGGATAACATCCATCGATTGGCAAAAAGTGTTCTTGTCCCTATGGATCCTTCCTTTGATGGCAAATGCAAAAATTCTTGCCCCTTGGTTGATCAATCCCTTTGATGTCAAAAGAAAAAAATGTTCTTCTCCCTAGGGATCCTTCCTTTGATGGCAAATGCAAAACTTCTTGCCCCTTAGTTGATCAATCCCTTTGATGGCAAAAGAAAAAACTGTTCTTGTCCCTAGGGATCCTTCCTTTGATGGAAAATGCAAAAATTCTTGCCCCTTGGTTGATCAATCCCTTTGATGGCAAAAGAAAAAACTGTTCTTGTCCCTAGGGATCCTT
>LR738715.1:557412895-557457774 GCA_902687465.1 Secale cereale | reverse complement strand
CAATCCCTTTGATGGCAAAAGAAAAAATTGTTCTTGTCCCTAGGGATCCTTCCTTTGATGGCAAATGCAAAAATTCTTGCCCCTTGGTTAATCAATCCCTTTGATGGCAAAAGAAAAAACTGTTCTTGTCCCTAGGGATCCTTCCTTTGATGGCAAATGCAAAAATTCTTGCCCCTTGGTTGATCACTCCCTTTGATGGCAAAAGAAAATATGTTCTTGTCCCTTGGAGTACATCCTTTGATGGCAAAAGAAACAGTTCTTGCCCCTTGGAGTACATCCTTTGATGGCAAAAGAAAAGAGTCATAGCCCTTTGGGTCGCACCCATTGATTGGCACATATGGAGCCTGGCAGCTCGTAAAAAGCCTCGACTACATGGTCTTATTTGCGAACTGTGTTTTGCGTTTTGTGATTTTTCAATATTTTCTATGGTTTTTTGATCCGGAGCTGGCCAACTTCAAAGTTGACCACGTCTTTACAAAAGTCTGGTCATAGAGCACCAGCATTATTTAAGCTGGTAAGTTATTATAACCCAGAATAGTCATTGGGAAAATACAAAGAGCCAAGAGCTTCCACAGAATCTGCAATGTTCACCGGATTAAGGATATCAGGCATACTTAATCAAAGGTATGAAATTGTTTTGGTATAAAGCAGATACTCGTTCAATATATGTACGCATATGAGAGCACTTTAATCGGTCCGGCGGTAAACTGCCAGGACATTTTGTCAGTGTTATTTATGCAGATACAGGTAGTATAAAGGATCAACCATAGGTAGACAAGGGATTCAAATTGGCAGAAGCCAAATCAAAATTCGGACATCAGGATTAAGACAGAAAATGTTTCGAGCTATCTTATTACAAGGCACTTGAAAGCCTGGACGGATTGAAGTTTTTCAGCAACGGATTACAGCCGATAAACATAAAAGGAAGTGACTTATGCTTCTTCCTGCCGTGAAGGCTGAAGATCGACATGTTCCGGAACTTCTTCGTCCTCTTGAAGCGGCTGAAAATCAGGAACGCGCCAGTCGATCTTGGATAATGCACGAAAGTACATCTCTTCAGTAATGAGATCGGACGGATCAACATCTGGGGCGAAAGTATGGGGGCGCACTGGTGGGATTAGATTTTCGGTGTCATAAACCGGCCGATCCACCCGCTCATTCTATAAGTCATACGCCGGATGATACCTGGTCAAGTCCGATTTATCAGCAAGCTTGCTGGCAAGAGGACGCATTTCTTTAGTCAAGGCATGAAGGTCTTTGCCAGAGAAGGCCGATCCATCCTCCTTGGTGCTGGGGTACCCGTTCATAGCCTCCTCTGGATCAAAGTCCGGAACCCACGCCTTGGCTCTGATCAGTGCTACAAGAGAACCGGCCCGTGCAGCAGATTTCTTCACCTCCTCCAAGCGTACAGGCAATATAGAAAGCTTCTCCAAAGTACCTTGGATAGTGGTGGGGGGCACTTTATAATGGGACATCGCACTTATTATCCTTTGAGCGCCGGAATACAGCTGCTCAACCAGAGTATAAGAGGCCTTGAGTTTCTTCCGGAGGTCATCCCCAAGATGGGTGACGCGTCGCCCTGCATATGATTATTCCATTTAAACCGGAGCAAGATCAAGATTGCAGAGATGAAAGCATATACACGTTAAGTACTTACCAAAGACAGCAGAGGTCATAAGCTCTATTTGCTGCCTTAAACCGGTCAGCTCTTGCGTCACCGAGTTAAGGGCCTCTTCAGCATCCTTTGCTCTTTTTTCAAGAGCATTCCTTTGCACTTCCCAGGCTGTCCGCTCCACTTCAAAATCTTTCTTCAATTGTTCAGCATTGGTTAAGCACAACGCCAGCTCATCTTTGGCCTTGGCAGAAGTAGTTTTAGTGATAGCAAGTCTATTCCGGAGCTCAGTTACTTCTGCAGCCCTCCGGGTCAAGTCAGCCTACAAGAAAATCAAGTGGATAGATGGCAATTCAGACAAGTCTCAAGCACATAACCAAGTTATCTACTTGACACTTGGGGGCTAATGGACAGTTGAAGTATCAACAAAGAGATTCACACAAGTCCCAGGCACATAAAACAAGTTATGCCCCTGGCGCTTGGGGGCTAATGTAAGTTCATTTTCATACATTTGGAAGTACCGGCTCACCTACAACGAAGCTAAACCGGCACTTGGGGGCTATTGTGGCATAAAGACAGAAGTATAAAGAAGGCAAAGCAAAGACAAGTAAAGTACCTCGTATTTGTCCTTCATCATATTAACCAAGCCCAATTCATAGTCGCGGCTGGTATGAAGCCGATTCAAATACCCGGAATAAAGTTCCTGGGCACTCAGTTCGGCATAATTGGACAAGTCCGTGCTGCACTTGCCCTTCTCTTGTTGAAGCTTCTCCGCTTTAGTAGTGTGCTTGGCTAAAACGATAGGCTCAGCAGGAGCGGTAAAACCTGTCCCGGTTATCTGAATATCCGGAGAAGAAGCAGTCGTTGGCTGTGAAGGAGCGGCAGTAGGAGCCGGACTAGCAGGAGCCGGGTTAGTCCGAGGAGGGCTAACCCGGACAGGACTCGTCGGTTCAAGGACATCTTCTACATTTGTATCTTCAGGAGCAGCAGTGTAATCATGGTCCATGGGAGTAGGATCATCAAGCTGAATTGCAGGCTCGCTCTCTGGAGGGATGACTTCATCTGGATCAGCCGCCGGATCAACAGCGGCAGTCTCGGCGGCCGCTTTAGAGGCCTTCGCCTTCTTGCTAGGCTTAGGCTTGCTGAAAGAAATTGAAGAAGCAATCAGAATTATAAAGGAAGAAATACAAATATAAACCGGATGTGGAAAGGGACTTACCCAGGTACAGTCTTCAGCATAGCAACCTGTGTGGCAGTCGACTCACCGGAAGATGATAAAGGTGTCTCCTGATAGTTAGGATCAGACGGTTTAAGAGGTTTGCGTATAAGTCCGGCCTTGGGATGAAGAAGAGTTGGAAAAAGTAAAACCTCAGAGCGGCGCCTCCGAGCCAGAGTGAGAGATATTCCGGAAGACTCAACTACATGGCCACTATGGCGTGTAGTCCGGCGGGCTTCATGTTGCTGCTTCTTCAAAAGAAAGTTGGGGTCCAGTTGAGCGTAAGGATGAGAAAAAGGGTACTTCCGAGATGCCTTACGAATCTTGGGCACCGGCGGTTCAGAATCTGAAGAAAGAGAGATTACCTCAACTTCTGCCGCTTTACTTCCTTCGGCCAAATCCTGTGAGAAGACGCTGTTAAACATAAATCTGGATAAAAGAGATCAAAACATATTAGGATCAACTCATACCTCAGAATCCGGATCATCCTCCTCAAGATGTGAACTGGAGCCAGCGGCCGCCTTCTTCTTCTTGACAGCGCACGTCTTCCGGCGGGGCTGTTTAGCTGACTTGTCCTGAGATTTTCTTTTCCAAAACGGATCGTTGGCCTATGCAGAAGAGGAAAAATAAATACAAAGGTAATTGATATGAACGGATTAGAAACCAACCAAAGAAATTAACTTACAGCTGGCAGTTTGTTCTTCTCATAGTATGGAGCCAATCCGGTTTGGCTGCATTCTTCCAGAGTGATATTAAGCAGTTTTTTGGCAGATTCAGTAACTTCCTTCTCAGGAAGCATTACGTCGATATGACGTTGAGGGTCATCCGTCTTTCCGGTATACTGATACATCGGACCGGAGCGCCGGCTCAGAGGAAGGATACTCCAGGCAAGCCAACAACGCACGAAATCGACTCCAGTCAAACCGTTGGCCATAAAGGCCTTGAGCTTGGCAAGCTGAAGGGCAAACCGGGCTCGCTCGGAGGAAGTAAGACGTTGTGGCAAGGGATGATCTTCCGGAAGACGATGTTCGCGGTAACCCGGCAGTGGGTTTTCTCCTTCAGGCGATGTATCCTTGCAATAAAACCAGGATTGATTCCAGTCTTTGGGGTTTGTATGGAGAGCAGCATGAGGAAAAACCACATCTCTTCTCTTCTGAATACTGACACCTCCCAGCTCTTGATGTGGTCCGGCAGTAAACTCTGTCCGCCGGTTTAAGTGGAAAAAGTCCCGGAACAAATCCACAAACGGCTCTTCTTGAAGGTACACCTCGGAGAAGACTTGAAAATTGCAGACGTTGGATATGGAGTTGGGACCTATGTCCTGAGGGTGAAGTTGAAAGGTGGCCAGCACATCCCGGAAAAACTTTGAACCAGGCGAGCTAAAACCCCGGGCTAGATGGTCAAAGAAAACAATAATTTCTCCTTCTTTGGGGGTAGGAGGACACTCATCCCCTAGGGCCCGCCATTTCAGAACTGCTTGGGGGCCCAGAATACCAATCGAAGCAGCGTTGGTTAAATCCTCTTCCGTAATGCGGGAAGGGACCCAGTTGCAAGAAACGAACTGCTTGGCAGCCATGTGAGCAAAAGGAAAACACTAAAAAAATAAAAGTGCAAAATCCGGATTATTCAAGTGCTGAAGCATAAACAGGAATGTGTTATCAAATTACATCGACGGTTTAGACAGGGAACTAATGGCATTGACAACCCGGAAGAAGGTGGGAGATGAGCTGCTACCAGTTTATGATAACAAAAAAGAAGGAGCTAAACCGTCAGACTCATGATTGATGCTTTGCAAGAGTAATATATGATTGGTTAAACCGGCGAGTAACTTGCAGATCTACAAAGACGAAAAAACAGGTTTTTACAGAAGGATAAAGTAAAAATGGATCTGAGCGGTAAGAAAAAGATGAAATATATACAAGTTTGACACAGGAACAACTACGAAGGTTTTCTACAGGTCAAATGAATCTAAGGGGCGAATTTAAAGGTCTGAATCTAAGTCTAAACTACGGAGCAGGGGCGCCTTCGATGCAGACCTAGAGTTCGAATCTACCGCAGACATGACGTATAAGATGAACAGAAAAGCTTTGAGGTCTAATGGCGGAAGCCATGGAGGAACCCTAGATGAGAGATCTGTAGCAAGAGGAAAGGAATACCTGAGACGGAAGGAGACGGCGGTGAAGTTGCTTTGGACGCGTTTCAGGGTGATGCAGCGGCCTGGCTGACGACGGCGACGAGCTCGAAGGCAGCGGCGGAGCTTCGGGTGACGGAGGAAGAAGAAGAGCGAAAGGAAGGAAAAGAGTAAAGGCTCAGCGGTATTTATAAAGGCTGAGAGGTGAAACGGCAAGCGCGGGATTTGAGGAGGTCAGAGATTGGATAAAGATTCTACTGTCGCCTCGATTTTTCGGGATAGCCTTTAAACAAAGGTAACAAATAGCCGTGAGCAATAAATGCGGAGGTGATGTCACGACCGAATAAAATGATTTCCGGAGATGACGTCATAGCCGGTTTACAAAGCAGAGAAAATACAAAGAAGAAGTTTATGCAAGATTTAGAAGACTGACATGAACAAGTTCAAATCACTCTGGGGCCTAATGTCAGGGATATTACTAGCACGTATAAACCGGCTAGGGAGATCCGGATTATGGTAATGTAGCTGTGTTGTTATAAGCTCAGTAGAGGTTACGGCCCATGAAGGCTTAGGGTCCATGTGTAAAGTTTACGGTTTATAAACCGTCCTATCATGTAACTTGAGATACAAGGAAGAAAGAGTAGAGAACGAGGCGGACACGAGTATGAGCCGGCCTCGGGACTCTGTAAACCGGACCGGGCGTTGCCTCCTATATGAAGGAACGGCCCGGCGACGGTTCAGGGACAAGCAACTATCCGTCGAGAGACAGGCAAGCAATCTGCTCCCTGTTCATCGACACCCAAGCAATACCAAACCAAACTAGACGTAGGCTTTTACCTTCATCGAAGGGGCCGAACTAGTATAAACCCTCTGTGTCCTTTGTGTGCTTTTAACCTCTTCAAGCTAACCCGCGCGATGGCTCCACACCTAAGTCCTCTAAACCGGACATCTGCCGTGCTAATTCCACGACAGCTGGCGTACTGCGTACCGAATTGTTTTCTGTTTTTATATTCTAGCCCCTGGAAACTTTCTGTTTCATTACAGACAAGTCCCTAGACAGAAACTTTAATAACTTTTAAACAAAAGATGATTTTGAGTTAATTCTTTTTCTCTCCTCTTTAGTTTTCTATCTAGTTTTTTATCATATTTAGTTGAAAAATATTTGGGTCAACTTTTATGCACGCGCGGTATTTATTTTAGTACTCATTTTATTTGAATACATAGATACCGAAGGAAGTGGCGGAGCCGCGAACTTCATCGAGTTAGACTCCGACTACTCTGAACCAGGCAAGCATGTTCGAACCTTTGATATGATGAGTGTGTTGCATGTTTGCTTGAGTAGTTGTTCTTCATAGCATGGTTATATAAACATTTGTGGATGTTATATTTCATGCAAGCAAGCTTCGGGTGAGCCCCGAATGATGATGATTGAACCACCCCGATCATGTGGTGACATGATGGGTTGTGAACTGGTATTGTTGGAGCATGCCAGTCAACTGTTAACTCTAGTATCAACGTGGATCAAGTCATGATCCCGTTCGTCTCCTTTTTGGTACTGTCACATGCCTTCTGCAAAGATTATAGTTTAGTTAGTTGCAAACCTCTTTCCGTGTACACACCAAATAGAGGGGCCGGGATGAGGGTTCCATGGCCCTGGATTAAAGCCCGTCATCCGGTCAGGGGGCATGGGTGTTTCCGGTTGGGACCGAGAGGGGGGCACCCCTTAGAGCGCGCGATATAAGTTTGATCCCATGCTATTCGAGGTTGTAGCCTCTCCGTCTTAAAGTTTTTCGTGTTTCCGGAAAACAGGATGTGAAATGGGTGTGTACTAGTGAGTTGTGTTTCTGCTAAAACACCGTAGACGGAACTAGTCCTTGTGGCTAGTGGAATCCGTTGGCTGTGATTTAAGAGTACAAGCTCTTCAGAGTCAAAATCTTCCGAGTAGCCATGTCTATGACCTAGTGTCAATCTTCGTGTCAACCCCAGTGACCGTCTCGAGTAAATTATGGTAGTAACAAGAGTGGTGATTTAGTCAAGGGTCATTTTGGTAGATGAACTAACCAGTTATTTTCTGCACTGATTAATCTCTTGAAATATTTTACCGTTATACCAAAGATTATATAAGCCCTTTATGTGATGTCGCTCAGACGTCCGACTGTGGCATTCTTGTTATTTAATTTTGTTATAAGCCCTTTATGTGATGTCGCTCAAACATCCGACTGTGGCATTCTTGTTATTTAATTTTGTTATAAGCCCTTTATGTGATGTCGCTCAGACGTCCGACTGTGGCATTCTCGTTATTTACTTTTGAATATAAGCCCTTTATGTGATGTCGCGCAGACGTCCGACTGTGGCATTCCTGTTATTTACTTTTGAATATAAGCTATTTATGTGATGTCGCTCAGACGTCCGACTGTGGCATTCTTGTTATGTAATTTTGAATATAAGCTCTTTATGTGATGTCGCACAGACGTCCGACTGTGGCGTGTTTTTATTCATTTTTCCTCACGAGGCGTCGCTCAGACACTCGTTTAGTTTTCTTTTATTTCCCTTATGGATTTCGAGAGGACTACCACCCGACTTCCATTTTTACCTGCAGCGCAAAATTATATTATTCGGATACATATTGCTAGAGTACTCACATGCATCATGTTTGCATTTGTTATATCTTATGTCCGAACTGTCTTGCGAGTACATTCAATGTACTCACCTGGCTTGTTGATTTGGCCAGATGTTGACGAAGGCGATCTCATCGATGAAGAGTTCGATAGCGAGTCCGACGTCTAGTGGAGTCCCAGTCAGTCTCTTGCGATCCTGGAGTTGATCACTGTTTTATAACCGCTTCCGCCAACCACCAAATAAATTCATCGGGTCTCACTCCGACACTCGATGAACTGTAAGATATTGGAGTCATGTCACCCACTACACTGTGACATATCCACCACCTCTTTTTATTACGAGTTAGTAGTTATGCCACCCTACCATTGTGTCATATCCGCCCTTATGTATTATATCGGCGTGCTTGTAATAAATTGTTGAGCAACCTCAGCTCGAACATGTATAATATTCAGTACTCTGGAATTCTGTATCAAGGATTTGTCTACTAGTGAGAAGTATTCTTCTGTGCTGGTTCGATAAAAAGGTCGGTTCTCGGTAATTATTTTACTCGAAAACCGGTCCTGACAGTTTACAAGCTTGTTTAAGTCACCTAAAAGCATATCATGGAAAGAGGATTGCACCACATCAAAGACCATATGATTGTTCTTCTAAAACATATAGACATGTGGCATGAAGACAAACACACCAATAGCAACGAGCAAGTCAAATCAGCATGTAACAACAAGTTTCAGCACTTAACAGCCACATGCACTTTTGCAACAGAGATTAACATGGCAATATGGCACCTAACATGAATGCTACAACAACCATCGTGTAGAGCACTTCACAATGAACATTTTGACATATCATATGCTACATTTAGACCAACATGCACAAAGTTGTCAACACCACAAGCATGCAACAAATTTACAGTTAACAACAGTTTTAAACAAGTAGAACTCTTGCAACGATGATTAGGGCATCAAGATGAAGTCAAACAAGCACGCCACAATGGAACAAAATGAAGAGCATATCTCAACGATCATTTTGACATATTATTCACTCAATTTGGACATACACACAAAAAGTTACAGGAAGTCAAACATGCACAAATATTAACACATTCTGAGGACTTAGTCAAATATTCAGAAAACACGTCTGAGTGCTAAATAGTAAACTTCGCACGGGACAGGGTTTAGGGCGCTCACCATGGGCCTGGCCCATACGAAGGAGAGGCAAGGTGGGCGAGGCAGACAGGCCGATGGGCGCGGGCTGGCCCGAGGAGGCGGTCTGGGCCGGGGCTGAAGCAACCCAGGTTGGGGCCCATGAGGAGGGGAGTCGAGTCGCTCTCCTCGCCCGAGCGAGGCAGGGCACGGCGGCTGACGTCGTCGGCGGACGAACGGCGGGGCGGTGCTCGAGGTCCACTCCGGTGGGGATGGATGGAGCTCTCCGGCGAGGCCGGTACTCCAGCGAGGTCGGCGGCCCTGGCGGCGCGAGATCTGGCCGCGGAGGCGCCAGATCTGGCGGAAGAGGGCCTCCGGTGGCGTGAAGCTCCGGCGACTGGAGGTGGCTGGCGTCCGATGGCGGGACAGCGAACCGGCGGCGGGTGGTGGAGCTGGCCGGCGACCGGCTGGAGGCGCGGCGGCGCTGCGCACGAGGCCGCGGGGCGAAGCGGGAAATGGCGGCGACGGCGGCGGGCTCGCGCGGGCCCCGGATGGGCTCCGCGGGCCGCGGTGGTGGGAGGAGATACAGAGGGTGAGGTGGCGCGACACCATTGGCTGAGAGCGGCGGCCGAGTGATGTGGCAGGCCGCGATTGGCTGGGGTGATGTGGCCGACTGGACATGTCCGGCACGGATGGACATGTCCGACGGCGCGAGGAAGAGGGAGACTAGGGTTAGACCGCGAATTTGGACGGGGAGGGCTAATTTATAGATAGAGGGATCTAGGAGTGTCCAAATGAGGAGCGGTTTTCGGCCACACGATCCTGATCCGACGACCGAGAGCATGGAGGTGGTTGGGATGGGCTTGTGGGCTGTTGTGAAGGGGTGCTGGGCCAAAATATAAGAGGCTTCCAGCGGTGAACGCGGTTAACCGTTGGGCTATCAAACGAACTCCGAACGCGACGAAACTTGACAGGCGGTCTACCTATGCTATAATAAGACCACACGCCAAGTTTCAACCCATTCCGAGAACGTTTTCCGGCCACTCATACAATAAATAAACGGAGGTGCCGCGGGCACGTCCAAGTGTGTCTGGGCTCAGAACGAACAACGGAGAGGACGGGCGGACTCGCACGGATGCAAGTTTTGAAAACATGCTGATGCAACACACATGATGACATGGCAAGATGCAACACGCAAGCAGATGATAGGGCAAAGACAAAGAATAACTGGCTGACACCTGGCGCATCTGTCTTGGGGTGTCACAACACTCCGCTACTAACAAGAGATCTCGTCCCGAGATCTTAGGAACGAGACGGAAGGGAAAAACGAAGAACAAGGTTCTTCGAGGACAAAAGAGTGAAACCAAAGAACCTTGAGAGGTTGAATAACTTGGAAGAAAGAATACCTCGGGGATGAACGAAGCTGCAAAGACTTCGTTAAACAAGAGGAGCAAGGAATACGACGAGAATCAAGGAGGTTGAAAGGCACAAAACAAAAACTGAAGGAACGAGAATGAATTCGAAAACACTCCGGATAATAAGAGATAGAAAGGAATTTGAACGAAGTAATTCGGGCAGTACTCTGGCTGAAAATGGAAGTAATAGAACTTGAACTTGACGAGATGAACAACATGATGCCTCCGGAAGAAATGAAAGAGTGAAAATAAAAAGAACGGATCAGAGAAGAACAACTTCGAGCACGAATGACTTTGAAAGGATCCTTAGAAGAAAGGATCGAACGGAGTCATTGAAAAATCAACAACGAAAAGAATTAACTTGTTGTGGACTTATGGAAATCATCCCGAAACTTGAGGTGATATTATCCCGCAACCCAGGTATTGATGAGCTAAGAGGGTGAAGAATGCAAAACTCCATTTAAAAAGAATAGGGAGAATTAATTGCACTCAAGAGGCAAGAAAAAGAATGCTTGAGCTGCTCCAGAAGAATTATTGAACACTTGAAGAATGAATTAGATCATGAAGAACCACCATGAAGAAGTCCGTTAATGAAAGGATGATGATATAGAAGTGAAGGATTCAAGAATAAGAATAAAGCCTTGCGATGATTAGTCGGGGTTAAAGACGAGCTAGCCGAGAAAACCATGAACTCCGGAAAGAAGAGATAAAAAACACTTGGAACTAGAATTTATTCATCAAGAATAAACTCCGAAGGAAGGGATTAATCAACTTCACAAGACGAATAAGAATTATGATATGCTTATCCTCCACCAATAAAACTGATGAGAAGCAATGGATTTGCATCACGCTTATTCGCATTGAAATGATTAAAGAGGGATATATCGCGAACTTGCAAAAATCTTCATGAACCACCGGTAGGATTGGAATAACAATGAATGAATTGATATGATAACACCGGAAAAGAACTCTTGAGCAAACCACCGAGAAGAATTAAAATGGAGTGAATACAAGAGAATGAATCGCCGGGAAGAATAAATAACTTGAGGGAATTAGAATGACGAGAACAAAGAGATCGTGAACTGATTAAAGAATACTTGAACGAAGCACCGGACAAATGTGAGACAAACAAAGAGACATTAATGAAGAATATTTGGAGGACGAAGTTGAAAACTTAGAACGAAGAAATCTTCTGAAATGATGGCCTTCGAAGGAACACAAAGAAAAGAATTCATGAAATACTCCGGATGGTTAAAGAAAAGAAGTCTTGATGACCGGAACAATTAAGGAGATAGCAACGATCTTGAACAAAGAATCTTCGAGAGAACGGACAAGAATTAGAGTAAAACTCTTCTTAGGACTAGAAATGACGACGAGAAATACCACCAAGATTATTGAGATACTCCGGAAGTATGAAAAGAAGAAAGGTTGAACCACGCACGAAAAGAATTAAAAGCGATCTTCAGAAGGCACGTGACTGATGGAATCCATACTTACGTCATACATGAAAAGAATTTCGGATCACTCCGGGAAATTAGAAGAGTCAGGTAAGATCATGGGAAAAGACTTGTGGGTTAGGGCCCACCGAATAGAAAACACCGTAGAAAAGGATTGAAAGGAGATGATGCACCAGAATGTTTGAAAAACTCGAATGAGGTGACAACCTCGAATTAACAAGTACACAGATGAATCTCCTGAGATTTCTTCGGAACTCCGGAACAACTAAATGGTGAGAGGCAAACGAGCAAGAGGAAACATCTCAGCCGAGGGAAAAAATAAGATCAACACCAAAGACTTGAATTGAAATCCACCAGAAAAGAAAGAGATGAAGAAGGACGAAGGAGACAAGAAATCACCGGTTGAAATAACTGAGAAAAGAATGCAAATGATTCACACGAGCAAGATGGATACTCGATTACGCACTCCGGCTCTGAGAAGCAAAAGGGTGGGTGGGTGGGAAAAGAAAGACCACTTCGGATGGGGAAAACACCGTCGGTTGAAAAGAACCAAGGGTTGAACTTGCAAAGAAGAAGAGGGTCAAATCCACCTGACGAGAGATGCAGCAGATGAAAGAACTGACAACGCACCGAACGAAAAATAACCACGTGATCCTAAAAAAATTGAAGGGGAAGAGGAGTAATTCAAAACACCTACGTCAAGATTCCTCACCAGAGCGACAAAGGGGCTGAGGAGTAAAAAGTATTCCTACTCTCCGATATAACTAGACTCCGAAAAAGTTTTCTTCTAGACTCAACAACGGCCAAAATACGATCAATCAAGGGGGCTCCTATGGTCGGTCGAGGCTCTGATACCAACTTGTCAGGCCCAAGATGCGATTATATCCCGATCACGTGACGCTTACGTGATTGGGGCACAACCGCAACTCAGGCGCTTAGCAAGATGGATATCATTACATCATACCATTACATAAATACATGGGGGATACAACAATACATACAAGTCACATGAATACAACAACAGCAATACAAGACATCCGACTACGGATGAAAACATGAAAAAAACACAACCACATCCATCTGCTATCCCAGGCTGCCGGCCAGGAACCTAACCCAAGACTGGCGAAGAAGAAGAAGAAGAAAGAACTCCAACAAAGGTAACATCGCTCTCAAGTCAAGTCATCAGAAACCTACACCTGCAACTGTTGTTGCAGTATCTGTGAGCCACGAGGACTAAGCAATCCCATAACCATGGGTATCAAGACTAGCAAAGCTTAATGGGTAGGACGAGGTTAAGTGGTGAGGTTGCAGCAGCGGCTAAGCAAAATATGGTGCCTAACTTACGGGTACAAGAATAAGATGAGCATCAACGCAAATGGTCGCAAACTAGTAATGATCGCTAAAGATCTTGAACTACCTACGAGTCAACATAACTCCACCGTGTTCTCTTCTCAAAGTGAAAAGAGACAATCACGGTTACTCACACAGTTGTGTGTTTTACTTCGAATCCTCTGTCAAGTTTTCTACAATCGGACATTAACAAATTCCAATCTGACACATAACCGCGGTCATGCCTTTCGAAAGATCATAACCATGCAGGGGTGTCCCAACTTAGCCCATCACAAGCTCTCACGATCAGCAGAGATAATAATAATATTACCCCTTATCTTATGGAAGGCCCGATCAGACTCGGAATTCCCGGTGCACAAGACATTTCGACAATGGTAAAACAAGTCCAGCAAGACCTCCCGATGTGCCGACACCCTGATAATAGCCGCGCGTATCTCGTCTCAGGCCACTTCTGAATGTGACAAGCTACGGGAGCCAGCCCACGAGTTTCCCCGTGGTAGCCCCGCAGGTTGCCCGTTTGGGACCAACACCATCAGCACTGGCCCCCCTGCTATGTAGAAAGAATCCTCGAGGGTGCGACCCCCCATGCAATTTAATTAATTAATTAAGTTGTTATTATGAGGCAAATTAAAACCAATGTTGGGCCTTGCTAGAGGAGTTTTATTCAAAGACGAACTGTCAAGGGGTCCCCATATACCCAACCGTGTAAGGAATGCAAAATCAAGGAACATAACGCTGGTTTATCAGCTCCTAAGGTGGCATGAGTGGAACAAAACACCGAGCAAAAGGCCAAGCCTTCCACCCATTGCCAAGTATATAGATGGGTTATTAATAATAATAGATATTGTGATATTCCAACATCAAGATCCGACATGGATCAAGCTTCATCTTCACCTGCAACTAACAACGCTATAAGAGGGGCTAAGCAAGCGGGTAACATAGCCAAACAACGGTTTGCTAGGAAGGTGTCAAATGTTAGAGGTTTCATGGCAACAAGGAGAGGGGCTGAAAATAAAGATGGGTAGCACCACATATAACGATAGCATCGATACATCTAGCATATCAATGATAGTAAAGGTATCCAAGGTGATGGTCATCTTTCCTGAGATCCCGCAAGGAAGAAGAACGATTCCATGAAGTAGACGAAGAAGAAGCCTTGAAGACAAACCACATGTAGTCGAACGAATCCTCACATTCGCAACGGAATAAAGAACTAGCGAGAAGAAATCACACAACATGGTAAACACACCACTCAAGAACATGACAAGAAGTTCAACCAAGTATGATGCAAGACAAGTCTATATGATGCAAAACATGGCAATGGATGATGCAAACAAGAACAACACAAACCAACAAGTTTAAATGAGGCCGGAATCAACATATAACAAATCCGGTAAGTCCTCATATGCACATTTCTAAATTGGTCCAGATATGAACAAACCTTAAGTTAAAGTTGTTAAGCAGCAAGTTAACATGCACCATAATGATCTACACGAAATTCCAGTCAAGTTTCTTATAAAGTTTGTTTAGTTCGGAGCTACGGCCTAGAAGATATGAGCAAAACAAGACAAGCATGGCAACGGTGCAAGATGCACCCAAACATCAAGAAAACACACTCCAAACATGTAAACAACATGATATTATACTTCTACATGCAAAATCACACAAGCTTCATATAAGACACGCTCAATATGGAGCAACGGGCTAGAAGTTATGAGCAAAACAAGTTACAATGCAAAGCTGAAGTTAACAGCCACATAGCAACTTTGGAGCAAGGTATATATATATATATGCTACAGCACCCAAACATGATAACAATAGGCATGGATGTGAAATAGACATGATACTTAACAAGCATGAACTTAGAACACACCCAAAAACTTGCTGGAACACAATTAACCAAGCATGGCAAGTTGCAATAAATTTATCCAGACTTAGTCAAAATCTGGGAAGGCAAAAACATCATCACGATGGTGCCTTCGGAGGCAAAAAACAACAAGCATATCAACTCTACTAAGTATATAAAGAGCATGGACATGTAATAGACATAGCATACATCAAACAACTCCATTGGATCATCTCCATAGGAGGCATGGATCAATAACAACAAGCTTCACCAAATTGATCATGCTGATAACAGGCTGACACGTAAAATTTATAGCAACTTGAGAGCAAGAAATAAATAGGCTACAATAGGACATATATGCAAACAATGGCATGAACGAATCGAGCATAACCTGGGCAACAAGACATGCTCATTTGACAACCCAAAACAAGCACGGATTTGACTAGGGCATGAAGCAAACATGGCATCAGGTTTAACAGATTCCACACTTAGCAATTTTTTTCACCAAGTATAAAACAGCAACATTGGCATGGCATGTTTACAAGCTTGTTTAAGTCACCTAAAAGCATATCATGGAAAGAGGATTGCACCACAGCAAAGACCATATGATTGTGCTTCTAAAAACATATAGACATGTGGCATGAAGACAAACACACCAATAGCAATGAGCAAGTCAAATCAACATCTAACAACAAGTTTCAGCACTTAACAGCCACATGCACTTTTGCAACAGAGATTAACATGGCAATATGGCACCTAACATGAATGCTACAGCAACCATCATGTAGAGCACTTCACAATGAACATTTTGACATATCATATGCTCCATTTAGACCAACATGCACAAAGTTATCAACACCACAAGCATGCAACAAATTTACAGTTAACAACAGTTTTAAACAAGTAGCACTCTTGCAACGATGATTAGGGCATCAAGATGAAGTCAAACAAGCACGCCACAATGGAACAAAATGAAGAGCATATCTCAACGATCATTTTGACATATTATTCACTCAATTTGGACATACACACAAAAAGTTACAGGAAGTCAAACATGCACAAATATTAACAGATGCTGAGGACTTAGTCAAATTTTCAGAAAACACGACTGAGCGCTAAATAGTTATCTTCACACGGGGCAGGGTTTAGGGTGCTTACCATGGGCCTGGCCCATACGAAGGAGAGGCGAGGTGGGCGAGGCAGACATGCCGGTGGGCGCGGGCCGGCCCGAGGAGGCGGTCTGGGCCGGAGCTGAAGCGACCCAGGTCGAGGCCCACGAGGAGGGGAGTCGGGTCGCTCTCCTTGCCCGAGCGAGGCTGGGCACGGCGGCGGATGTCGTCGGCGGACGAACGGCGCGGCCTGCCTCGCTCGGGCGGGGAGAGCGACCCGACTCCCCTCCTCGTGGGCCTCGACCTGGGTCGCTTCAGCCCCGGCCCAGACCGCCTCCTCAGGCCAGCCCGCGCGGCGTTGGAGGTCCACTCTAGCGGGGATGGATGGAGCTCTCCGGCGAGGCCGGTACTCCGGCGAGGCCGGCGGCCATGGTGGCGCGATATCCGGCCGCGGAGGCGCCAGATCTGGCGGAGGAGAGCCTCCGGTGGCGTGAAGCTCCGGCGACCGGAGGTGGCCGGAGTCTGACGGCGGGACAGCGAACCGGCGGCGGGTGGTGGAGCTGGCCGGCGACCGGCTGGAGGTGCGGCGGCGCTGCGCGCGAGGCCACGGGGTGAAGCGGGAGCTGGCGGCGACGGCTGCAGGCTCGCGCGGGCCCCAGATGGGCTCCGCGGGCCGCGGTGGTGGGAGGAGAGAGAGAGGGTGAGGTGGCGCGACGCCATTGGCTAAGAGCGGTGGCGGAGTGACATGGCAGGCCGCGATTGGCCGGGGTGATGTGGCCAGCTGGACATGTCCGGCGCGGATGGACATGTCCGGCGGCGCGAGGAAGAGGGAGACTAGGGTTAGACCACGAATTTGGACAAGGAGGGCTAATTTATAGATAGAGGTAGCTAGGAGTGTCCAAATGAGGAGCGGTTTTCGGCCACACGATCCTGATCCGACGACCGAGAGCATGGAGGTGGTCGGGTTGGGCTTGTGGGCTGTTGTGAAGGGGTGCTGGGCCAAAATAGAAGAGGCTTCCAGCGGTGAACGCAGTTAACCGTTGGGCTATCAAACAAACTCCGAACGCGACGAAACTTGACACACGGTCTACCTATGCTATAATAAGACCACATGCCAAGTTTCAACCCATTCTGAGAACGTTTTTCGGCCACTCATAAAATAAATAAACGGAGGTGCCGCGGGCACGTGCAAGTGTGTCTGGGCTCAGAACGGACAACGGAGAGGACAGGCGGACTCGGACGGATGCAAGTTTTGAAAACATGCTGATGCAACACACATGATGGCATGGCAAGATGCAACACGCAAGCAGATGACATGGCAAAGACAACGAATAACTGGCTGACACCTCGCGCATCAGTCTCCGGGTGTCACAGAAGCCCTGCCGAGATCCCCGCTGCTTCCACCATCACGCCGTCGTGCTGCTGGATCTCCATCAACCTCTCCTCCCCCTTGCTGGATCAAGAAGGAGGAGACGTCTCTCCCAACCGTACGTGTGTTGAACACGGAGGTGCCATCCGTTCGGAGCTCGGTCATCGGTGATTTGGATCACAACGAGTACGACTCCATCAACCCCGTTCTCTTGAACGCTTCTGCTCGCGATCTACAAGGTTATGTAGATGCACTCCCCTCTCCCTCGTTGCTAGATGACTCCATAGATTGATCTTGGTGATGCGTAGAAAATTTTAAAGTTCTGCTACGTTCCCCAACACTGGCATCATGAGCTAGGTCTATGCGTAGTATCTTGCACGAGTAGAACACAAAGTAGTTGTGGGCGTCGATTTTTCAATTCTCTTGCCGTTACTAGTCTTATCTTGATTCGGCGGCATCATGGTATGAAGCGGCCCGGACCGACCTTACACGTACGCTTATGTGAGACAGGTTCCACCGACTGACATGCATTAGTTCCATAAGGTGGCTAGTGGGTGTCTGTCTCTCCCACTTGAGTCGGATCGGATTCGATGAAAAGGGTCCTTATGAAGGGTAAATAGAAATTGGCATATCACGTTGTGGTTTCGGTGTAGGTAAGAAACGTTCTTGCTAGAAACCTATAGCAGCGACGTAAAAACTTGCAACAACAATTAGAGGACGTCTAACTTGTTCTTGCAGCATGTGCCATGTGATGTGATATGGCCAAAAGGATGTGATGAATGATATATATGTGATGAATGATATATATGTGATGTATGAGATTGGTCATGTTCTTGTAATAGGAATCACGACTTGCATGTCGATGACTGTGACAACCGGCAAGAGCCATAGGAGTTGTCTTATTTTATTGTATGACCTGCGTGTCACTGAAAACGCCATGTAATTCCTTTACTTTATTGCTAACCGTTAACCATAGTAGTAGGAGTAATGTTTGGCGAGACGACTTCATGAAGACACGATGATGGAGATCATGATGATGGAGATCATGGTGTCATGCCGGTGACGATGATGATCATGGAGCCCCGAAGATGAAGATCAAAAGGAGCAAAATGATATTGGCCATATCATGTCACTATTTGATTGCATGTGATGTTTATCATGTTTTTACATCTTATTTGCTTAGAACGACGGTAGTAAATAAGATGATCTCTCACTAAAATTTCAAGAATTGTGTTCCCCCTAACTGTGCACCGTTGCTAAGGTTCGTTGTTCCGAAGCACCACGTGATGATCGGGTGTGATAGGCTCTAACGTTCGCATACAATGGGTGTAAGCCAGATTTACACACGCAATACACTTAGGGTTTACTTGACGAGCCTAGCATGTACAGACATGGCCTCGGAACACGAAAGATCGAAAGGTCGAACATGAGTCGTATAGAAGATACGATCAACATAAAGATGTTCACCGTTGATGACTAGTCCGTCTCACATGATGATCGAACACGTCCTAGTCGATTCCGATCATGTATCACTTAGATGACTAGAGAGATGTCTATCTGAGTGGGAGTTCATTAAATTTGTTTAGATGAACTTAATTGCCATGAACATAGTCTAAAATCTTTACAATATGTCTTGTAGATCCAATGGCCCACGCTAATGTTGCCCTCAACTTCAACGCATTCCTAGAGAAAACCAAGCTGAAAGACGATGGTAGCAACTATACGGATTATGTCCATAACTTGAGGATCATCCTCATAGCTGCCAAGAAAGCATGTGTCCTTGAAGCACCGCTAGGTGATGCACCTGTTTTCCCAGCAACTCAAGACATTATGAACGCCTGGCAATCGCTTAGTGATGATTACTCTCTGGTTCAGTGCGGCATGCTTTACAGCTTAGAATCGGGGCTCCAAAAGCGTTTTGAGCAGCACGGAGCATATGAGATGTTCCAAGAGGTGAAAATGGTTTTCCAAGCTCATGCCCGAGTCGAGAGATATGAAGTCACCGACAACTTCTATAGTTGTAAGATGGAGGAGAATAGTTCTGTCAGCGAGCATATACTCAAATTGTCTGGGTTGCACAATCGCTTGTCTCAGTTGGGAATTAATCTC
Organism: Secale cereale; assembly: GCA_902687465.1. Lineage (NCBI taxonomy): Eukaryota > Viridiplantae > Streptophyta > Magnoliopsida > Poales > Poaceae > Secale > Secale cereale. The sequence continues at coordinate 557,438,399 of LR738715.1, read as the reverse complement.
CCAGATGAAGCGGTCGTTGACATAATCCTTCAGTCGCTCCCACCTAGCTACAAGAGCTTCGTGATGAACTTCAATATGCAAGGGATGCAGAAGTCCATTCCCGAGGTGTATGTAATGTTGAAATCAACGGAGGTGGAGATCAAGAAAGAAAAATCAAGTGTTGATGGTGAATAAAACCACTAAGTTCAAGAAAGGCAAGGGTAAGAAGAACTTCAAGAAGGACGGCAAAGGAGTTGCCGTGCCCGGTAAGCCAGTTGCCGGGAAGAAGCCAAAGAATGGACCCAAGCCTGAGACTGAGTGCTTTCATTGCAAGGGAACGGGTCACTGGAAGCGGAACTGTCCCAAATACTTAGCAGATAAGAAGGCTGGCAATGTCAAAGGTATATGTGATATACATGTTATTGATGTGTACCTTACCAGCGCTCGTAGTAGCTCCTGGGTATTTGATACCGGTGCACTTGCTCACATTTGTAACTCAAAGCAGGAGCTGCGGAATAAGCGGAGACTAGCGAAGGACGAGGTGACGATGCACGTCGGGAATGGTTCCAAGGTCGATTCCAAGGTCGATGTGATGGCCATCGGCACGGTACCTCTCTATCTACCTTCGGTATTAGTTTTAAACCTCGATAATTGTTATTTAGTACCAGCTTTGAGCATGAACATTGTATCTAGATCTCGTTTAATGCGAGATGGCTACTCATTTAAATCCGAGAATAATGGGTGTTGTATTTATATGAGAGAAATGTTTTATGATCATGCCCCGCTGGTCAATGGTTTATTCTTAATGAATGTCGGACGTGATGTTACACATATTCATAGTGTGAATGCCAAAAGATGTATGGTTGATAATGATAATCCCACATACTTGTGGCACTGCCGCCTTGGTCATATTGGTGTCAAACGTATGAAGAAGCTCCATGCAGATGGACTTTTGGAGTGTCTTGATTATGAATCATTTGACACGTGTGAACCATGACTCTTGGGCAAGATGACCAAGACTCCATTCTCCGGAACAATGGAGCGAGCAACCAACTTATTGGAAATCATACATACCGATGTGTGCGGTCCAATGAGTGTTGAAGCTCGCGGTGGCTATCGTTATGTTCTCACCCTCACAAATGACTTAAGCAGATATGGGTATGTCTACTTGATGAAACACAAGTATGAGACCTTTGAAAAGTTCAAGGAATTTCAGAATGAGGTTGAGAATCAACGTCACAGAAAAATAAAGTTCTTATGATCAGATTGTGGAGAAGAATATTTGAGTCACGAATTTGGCACGCACCTAAGGAACTGTGGAATTGTTTCACAATTGACGCCGCCTGGAACACCTCAGCGTAATGGTGTGTCTGAATGTCGTAATCGTACTCTGTTGGACATGGTGCGATCTATGATGTCTCTTACCGACTTACCGCTATCATTTTGGGGTTATGCTTTAGAGACTGCCACATTCACTTTAAATAGGGCACCGTCTAAATCCGTTGAGATGACACCGTATGAACTTTGGTTTGGGAAGAAACCTAAGTTGTCGTTTCTAAAAGTTTGGGGATGCGATGCTTATGTCAAGAAACTTCAACCTGAAAATCTTGAACCCAAATCGAAAAAATGTGTCTTCATAGGATACCCTAAGGAAACTATTGGGTACACCTTCTACCTCAGATCCGAAGGCAAGGTCTTCGTTGCCAAGAATGGATCCTTTCTAGAGAAAGAGTTTCTCTCGAAAGAAGTGAGTGGGAGGAAAGTGGAACTTGATGAGGTGATAGTCACCCCTTCCGAACCAGAAAGTAGCGCAGCGCGGGAAGATGTTCCTGTGGTGCCTGCACCGACTATGAAGGAAGTTAATGATAATGATCATGATGCTTCAGATCAAGTTACTGCTGAACTTTGTTGGTCCACAAGGACACATTCCGCACCAGAGTGGTACGGCAACCCTGTCCTGGAAATCATATTGTTAGACAACGGTGAACCTTCGAACTATGAAGACGCGATGGCAGGCCCAGATTCCAACAAATGGCTTGAAGCCATGAAATCCGAGATAGGATCCATCTATGATAACAAAGTATGGAGTTTGGTGGACTTGCCCGATGATCGGCATGCCATAGAAAATAAATGGATCTTTAAGAAGAAGACTGACGCGGATGGTAATGTGATCATCTATAAGGCTGGGCTTGTCGCTAAAGGTTATCGACAAGTTCAAGGAATTGACTACGACGAGACTTTCTCTCCCGTAGCGATGCTGAAGTCCGTCGAAATCATGTTAGCATTTGCCGCATTCTATGATTATGAGATATGGAAAATGGACGTCAAACGGCATTCCTTAATGGCTTCCTCAAGGAAGAATTGTATATGATGCAGCCAGAAGGTTTTGTCGATCCTGAGAATGCTAACAAGGTATGCAAGCTCCAGCGCTCCATCTATGGGCTGGTGCAAGCATCTCGGAGTTGGAACATTCACTTTGATGAGGTGATCAAAGCGTTTGGGTTTATACAGACTTGGGGAGAAGCCTGTATTTACAAGAAAGTGAGTGGGAGCTCTGTAGAATTTCTCATATTATATGTGGATGATATATTGCTGATGGGGAATGATGCAGAACTCTTGGAAAGCATAAAGGCTTACTTGAATAAGTGTTTTTCAATGAAGGACCTTGGAGAAGCTGCTTACATATTAGGCATCAAGATCTATAGAGATAGATCGAGACGCCTCATTGGTCTTTCACAAAGCACATACCTTGACAAGATATTGAAGAAGTTCAATATGGATCAGTCCAAGAAAGGGTTCTTGCATGTATTGCAAGGTATGAGATTGAGCACAGCTCAATGCCCGACCTCGGCAGAAGATAGAGAAAAGATGAGTGGCATCCCCTATGCCTCGACAATATGTTCTATTATGTATGCCATGCTGTGTACCAGACCTGATGTGAACCTTGCCATAAGTTTGGTGGGGAGGTACCAAAGTGATCCCGATATGGAACACTGGACAGCGGTCAAGAACATCCTGAAGTACATGAAAAGGACTAAGGATATGTTTCTCGTTTATGGAGGTGACGAAGAGCTCATCTTAAAGGGTTACGTCGATGCTAGCTTCGACACAGATCTGGATGACTCCAAATCACAAACCGGATACGTGTATATTTTGAATGGTGGGGCAGTCAGCTGGTGCAGTTGCAAGCAAAGCGTCGTGGCGGCATCTACATGTGAGCAGAGTACATAGCTACTTCCGAAGCAACGCAGGAAGGAGTCTGGATGAAGGAGTTCATCACCGACCTAAGACTTATTCCAAGCGCGTCGGGCCCGATGACTCTCTTCTGTGACAACACTGGAGCTATTGCCACTGCCAAGAAGCCTAGGTTTCACAAGAAGACCAAGCAAATCAAGCATTGTTTCAACTCCATCCGGAATTATATTCAAGATGGAGACATGGATATTTGTAAAGTGCATACAGATCTGAATGTCGCAGATCCGTTTACTAAACCTCTTCCACGAGCAAAACATGATCAACACCAGAACTCTATGGGTGTTCGATTCATCACAATGGAACTAGATTATTGACTCTAGTGCAAGTGGGAGACTGTTGGAAATATGCCCTAGAGGCAATAATAAAATGGTTATTATTATATTTCCTTGTTCATGATAATTGTCTGTTGTTCATGCTTTAATTGTATTATCCGGAAACAGTGATACATGTGTGAATACATAGACCACAACGTGTCCCTAGTAAGCCTCTAGTTGACTAGCTCGTTAATCAACAGATGGTTATGGTTTCCTGACCATGGACATTGGATGTCATTGATAACGGGATCACATCATTAGGAGAATGATGTGATGGACAAGACCCAGTCCTAAGCCTAGCACTAGATCGTGTAGTTCGTTTGCTAAAGCTTTTCCAATGTCAAGTAACTTTTCCTTAGACCATGAGATTGTGCAACTCCCAAATACTGTAGGAATGCTTTGGGTGTACCAAACGTCACAACGTAACTGGGTGTCTATAAAGGTGCACTACGGGTATCTCTGAAAGTGTCTGTTGGGTTGGCACGAATCGAGACTGGGATTTGTCACTCCGTGTGACGGAGAGGTATCTCTGGGCCCACTCGGTAATACATCATCGTAATGAGCTCAATGTGACTAAGGGGTTAGTCACGGGATGATGTGTTATGGAACGAGTAAAGAGACTTGCCATAACGAGATTGAACAAGGTATCGGTATACCGACGATCGAATCTCGGGCAAGTACTATGCCGATAGACAAAGGGAAATGCGTACGGGATTGATTGAATCCTAGACATCGTGGTTCATCTGATGAGATCATCGAGGAGCATGTCGGAGCCAACATGGGTATCCAGATCCTGCTGTTGGTTATTGGCCGGAGAGTCGTCTCAGTCACACTTAAGGTTCGGTGACGCTAGGGTTGTAGAGATATTAGTATGCGGTAACCCAAAAGTTGTTCGAAGTCCCGGATGAGATCCCGGACGTCACGAGGATTTCCGGAATGGCCCGAAGGTAAAGATTTGTATATAGGAAGTCCAATTTCGGCCATCGGGAAAGTTTCGGGTGTCATCGGTATTGTACTTGGACCACCAGAAGGGTCCCGGGGGTCCACTGGGTGGGGCCACCTATCCCGGAGGGCCCCATGGGCAGAAGTGGGAAGGGAACCAGCCCCTGGTGGGCTGGTGCGTGCCCCCTTGGGCCTCCCCCTGCGCCTATGGTTGGAAACCCTGGGGGTGGGGCGCCCCACCAAACTTGTGGGGCAAGTTCCCCCCCTTGGCCATCGTCCCCCCTTGAGTTTGGATCTCTAGGGGCCGGCGCCCCCCAAGGGCCCCTATATAAAGAGGGGGGAGGGAGGGCTGCACACCCAAGCCCCTGGCGCCTCCCTCTCCCCTCGTAACTCCTCTCCCTCTCGCTAAGCTTGGCGAAGCCCTGCCGAGATCCCCGCTGCTGCCACCATCACGCCGTCGTGCTGCTGGATCTCCATAAACCTCTCCTCCCCCTTGCTGGATCAAGAAGGAGGAGACGTCTCTCCCAACCGTACGTGTGTTTAACGCGGAGGTGCCGTCCGTTCGGCGCTTGGTCATCGGTGATTTGGATCACAACGAGTACGACTCCATCAACCCCGTTCTCTTGAACGCTTCCGCTCGCGATCTACAAGGGTATGTAGATGCACTCCCCTCTCCCTTGTTGCTAGATGACTCTATAGATTGATCTTGGTGATGCGTAGAAAATTTTAAAATTCTGCTATGTTCCCCAACAACTAGTACATCTTATCCTGACGAAAGGTGTTCTTCGTTAGCAAAGCTTCTGATCCTGACGCGACAGTGGGCTCGGTGATAACCTCTGTCTTGCCGTCCTGGCGATTCTGGTCTTGTTGCATAGAAATGGAAACCTTTGGTTGATTCCTCGGGACTCCGCGCCTACGCTTTCCTTTTAGCACCAAAGAGGAAACATGTTGTCCTGCGCTCGCTGATACGTCTCCAACATATCTATAATTTTTGATTGTTACATGCTATTATTTATGAAGTCTTGGATGTTTAATGGGCTTTATCATACACTTTTATATCATTTTTGGGACTAACCTACTAACCCAAATGCCCAGTCCAGATTGTGGTTTTCTGCCTGTTTCAGGGTTTTGTAGAAAAAGAATATCAAACGGAGTCTAAACGGAATGAAACCTTTGCGAGAGATATTTTTGGAGAAAATCACGCACGGGGGACTTGAGAACCACGTCAGAGGAGCCTCGGGCGTCCACGAGGGTGGGGGCGCGCCCCCTGCCTAGGGGGCCCCACGAGCACCCCCCAGTGTCCTCCTTCCTCCTATATAAGTTTACGTACCCTGAAACCTTCGACAACAGAGAGAAAACCCTAATTCCACTGCCATAACCTTCTGTTCCCGTGAGATCCCATCTTGGAGCCTGTTCCGGAGCTCCACCGGAGAGGGATCCATCACGGAGTTCTTCATCATCATCATCATCGCCCTCACCATGAGTTGTGAGTAGTTTACCACAGACTTTCGGGTCCATAGCTAGTATCTAGATGGCTTCTTCTCTCTCTCTGGATCTCAATACAAAGTTCTCCTCGGTCTTCGAGGAGATCTATTCGATGTAATCTCTTTTTGCGGTGCGTTTGTCGAGATCCGATGAATTGTGGGTTTATGATCAAGATTATCTATGAAAGATATTTGGATCTTCTCTGAACTTTTTGTGTGTGCTCATAATATCCTTGCAAGTCTCTTCGAATTATTGGTTTGCTTTGGCCTACTAGATCTATAGTTCTTGCAATGGGAGAAGTGCTTGGCTTTGGGTTCAATCTTGCAGTGTCCTTTCCCAGTGACAGTAGGGGCAGCAAGGCACGTATTGTATTGTTGCCATCGAGGATAAAAAGATGGGGTTTATATCATATTGCTTGAGTTTATCCATCTACATCATGTCAACTTGCTTAAGGCGTTACTCTGTTCTTATGAACTCAATACACTAGATGCATGCTGGATAGCGGTCGATGTGTGGAGTAATAGTAGTAGATGCAGGCAGGAGTCGGTCTACTTGTCTCGGCCGTGATGCCTATAACAATGATCATGCCTAGATAGTCTCATAATTATTCGCTTTTCTATCAATTGCTTGACAGTAATTTGTTTACCCGCCGTAGAATATCGCTATCATGAGAGAAGCCACTAGAGAACACTATGGCCCTCGGGTCTATTCTCAACATATCAATCTACATCTACTTTACTTTTATCACTTTCATTTTCTGTTCTTATAAACCAAAATACCAAAAATATAAACTATCATCTCTATCATATCTCACTTTCGTAAGTGACCGTAAAGCGATTGACAACCCCTTATCGCGTTGGCTGTAAAGTTCTTATTTGTTTGTGCAGGTGCGAGGGACTCGCGCGTGGTCTCCTACTAGATTGATACCTTGGTTCTCAAAAACTGAGGGAAATACTTACGCTACTGTGCTGCATCTCCCTTTCCTCTTTGAGGGAATACAACGCAAGCTCGAGAAGTAGCACTCGCTGGCGCCCGCCTGGCCTTGGTCTTCATGGCTTGCGTCATCCGAACATCACGATGTGGGGTCTTGCATAGAGATCTCCGCTCCTCTAGAGCCAAACTAGTGAGACTGCTCCTTCTGGAGGTCTTGGCATCGTCTGCCTCGCGAGGCAGTATTGAGTGTTGGTGCTGAAGATGGGCTATACCAGGCCGGTGAAGGGCGACGTCATGGGCCACGGGCAGGCAAGTCTGGGTACCCTCGTTCCCAGAATGCCGATAGTAGCCCACGGGCCCAAGGCGCGCTCGGACTTGGATTCGAGGCGAAGCCAAATTGCAAGGGTGAAGCGCCACGGGCCCCAACCGCCTGCAGGCCTGATTGACGCATGGCGCCTGGATTGGACGTGGGCATCTCCACTTCCCCATGCTGCATCGGCAATTGTTCGACTTGTCAGGGGCTTGCTGCATGCAAAAACATCATCATTACCTGCAATCATGGAGGCCGGTGGTTTGCCTCCCTCATGCTATAAACGTGGAGGGGCACAACTCTCTGCTCACATCCATCTTCTTGCTTCTCGTTCCTTCTTCCTCCTTCTTGCTTTGCGGCCTTGCCGAAGCGTCCATGGCGCCGATAAGGAGGTCCTCTATGGCGGAGAAGGGCAAGGCTCCTCGGGAGGAGCCCGGGCCACTCCGGTTGAAGAAGAGGCTCTAAGTTTCCCTCCAATCCCTTAATGGGACATGGTATAAGAATCTGCTGGCGACACCGGAGGAGGGCTCCACCGATTGCTCCCTAAGCTCGCCGTGTCGTTTGAGGGCGTTATCGCCGGGTTGAGCCCCTGGTGGAGGCGGAGGCTCGTGCTTTTTCCACCTCGGTCATGACGTTCATCTACCACCACCTCTACCTCCGGGGCCCCAACTTCAAATTTGGAACCTTGCTCGAGCCCGCGGCTCCTGAGCCTCAAGGTACCGCTACCGAGGTTGTGAAGGAGCAGGAGCAGGCTGTGCTGCTGCAGTTTCTTCCAGTCGATCTCGCAATTGCGGCCGCGGGCGCCGATGGAGGATATGGTGGTGATGTTGTCAACGACGGGTCCCCCCAGGCGAGTGGCGGTGGCGTCCAGAGTTGAAGAAGAGGACGGGGGCACCGCAGCTTCATATTTTATCCCTACAACATTTTATCGTGCCTCGTGGAGGCGTAAGAACTTTTGCTTTGAACATTTGAGAGACAATATGTTTTATAATAACTTGTAGGGCATCGCTATCTTCTTTTCTGTTCTGCTTTTAGTATTCTACGTCGGCAGGGCCCGGCCCCGCGTGTACCTCGACCGCCGTTGGGGCATCCGGATCACCAGGACGAGACCAAGGGCGAGGGGCTACGTGGCCAGTTAGGCCCCTGGCTCGCGATGCCCAGGGGTCCCCCTTGAAGTAAGAAAAAGCTTAGTGTTCTTATGAGGTAGAACCTCACGAGGGCGTTGGGGCTCTGCGTCGGCAGGGCTCGACCTCGCGCGTTCCTCGACCGCCATTGGGGCGTCTAGATCACCATGACAGGACCAAGGGGCGAGGGGCTGTTGATAACCCTCAACCGTAAGGGATCGAGATAGTCTTCGCGGGTAAGAATAACCCAATTTATTGATTCGACACACGGGGAGCCAAAGAGTATTTATAAGCTTTAACAGTTGAGTTGTCAATTCAACCGCACCTGAAATATACTAACTTGCAGCAAAAGATAAGCGGTAACAGTGATATGATAGTGATGATAGTAATAGTAAAAGTAAATAGCAAAAGTAAATAGCAGTAGTAAATGGCAAAAGTGGCAACTAGTGACAACCAAGGTTTAAAATACTGTAGGCTAGGGAGATGGATGGTTGGGCGTTGCATGGATGAGATAGTTTCTAACTTGGGGCACGGCACACGGAAAAGTAATGATCATCTAGGCAAATATCAAACATTAGGCATGTATCCCGTAGGTAGTTGTACGTGCTTGCAATAAGAACTTGCACAACATCTTTTGTCCTACCATCCCACTACGAACGGGGCCAAAAGGAACTAATGGATATTAAGGTGCTCCTGTCAAAGAGCACCGGAACAAAGAAATGAACTCAATGGATACATGTAATACTCAAACTACGGACCATCCCCTTTGGTGTCCCAAGCTGTCACCTTTGGGATCGCCGGTTCCGAACCGTAACATGTGCATACAACTCATAGATAGGATCAAGAACACAAATATATTCATGCAAACACATAAGGTTCAGATCTGAAATCATGGTACTCGGGCCCTAGTGTCAAGCATTAAGAATAACAAGTTGTAGCAAAGATGATAAACACCATACTAGATGATAGGCAACATGCCCCCAACAATCTGACGAACTATTACATGATCTAACTCATCCAATCCCTACCATCCCCTTCTCCTACAGCAAGGGAATTACTCACACATGAAGGGGGAAGTCATGGAGGGATGATGGAGTGGTGATGATGATGACGATGGCGACGATCTCCCCTCTCCGGAGGCCAAATCAGCCTCCAGATTAGCCCTCCCGAAGAAGAACAGAGGGTGGCGGAGGCTCCGCGACGAGAAACAGCGAAAGGACTCCCGATCTGGGGTTTCTGCCTCGGAGGAAAAAATATGGGCTAAAGTAGGGCACCAGGGGGCGTGGGCCCCACCTAGGCGCCCCCCGGCGCGGCCCAGAGGGGGGGGGGGGCGCGCCCACAGGGCGCCTGGGCACCCCCTGGCCCCCCTCTGGCCCCACTTCTGGTATGTTGTTTCTTCGGGTGCATGGATTTTTCGTGATTTTTTGTGGATTTTTCTGAGATAGTTAAAAAATCCATTTTCCTGCACACAAATAAACCATACAGACAGCTCTGGTGAAAACAGCGTCAGTCCGGGTTAGTTTAGTCCAAATCATGCAAGAATGAGGTCAAAACAATATCAAATGTGTTTGGAAAAGTAGATACGTTTGAGACGTATCAACTCCCCCAAGCTTAGCATATTGCTTGTCCTCAAGCAATTCAGTTCAACGAACTGGACGCGACAAAGAAAACTTTGACAAACTCTTTTGCTTCATTAGATGTATATAAGCATGTAGTACGAAAAGAGTCTAGCCAGTATTGAAACAGTACTTATGAGAACAATGCAAGGAGCAATCCTTCTTTCAAGTGACCAGTCACAAATAATCAAGAGTAAACAATATATTATTGAAAATCAAGACAAGATCACATTGCACATAGCTTGAGCATACTAAGGTGGTATCTCTCTAGCCTCCATGAGTGAAGAAAAACATAAATGCAGAGACTCCTCCAGAGTTTTAAAGGAGACTAGAACCAAGAATTTCAGAATAAATCATATCACAAGTATGCAGAAGACAATGTAATACTTTGGGACAATGCACATTACACTCAGAATGACAATTATGCTCTCCTAGTCAGTGCTTTGAAGAACGAAGATGAGACTCTCGAACCGTGGCTTTTATTGGCAAAGTTGAAAACCCGTGATCGGAAACAAAAACTAAACATGTACCAGAGCTCTTGGTTTTAAAAACAGAAGTAAATATGTTTTTGCGAGGTGCATATTTCGTCAACGAATGCTAGCAGATAACTCAATCACTTTTTAAGCTAGACAAGTCTCGAGGAACGGCTCCCGCATGAGGACGATCACATCCTCTTAATCTCCTTTGTTTATCACTGCCAAAGTTTTCTGATTTCTCATGAACAAAGCGTGAAGGAGGGTTTGTTTGTTGTATTATCTTTTTGAGCCGGGCGCACTCAATGCCAGTTCCTTTTCATATTAGGGGTTTGCACATTATGCATGCAATCCAGGGGTGAAACTTGTCCAACTTAAAGAGATCATGAATTAACTACTACTTCCTCATGAGCTAAAACATAGGCACAAAAGAGGGAATGCTTTTGATTAATTTCGAGATGGTACATGAAAGTCTTCGTTAGGAATGGCATGTAAATACCATATATAGGAAGGTATAGTGGACTCATATGCCATAACAGGTTTAAAGGTTTTGGATGCACAAGCAGTCATTTCGCTTAGTACGGGTGGAGGTTTAGCAAAAGACTGGGAAGCGACCAACTAGAGAGCAATAACGGTCATAATCATGCAGAGCGACAAAGCAACATTGAATCGGGCATAAAAGTGATATAACTATTCTAAAACTCAAAGATCGTCAAGGCAAAGTAGACTTTTTAGTCTTAAACATGTGTAAGCATGTGCCAAGTCAATCCAAAAATTCTCTAAAGGGAAATACCACCATAGTATGCCAGACTAGGGACAATGTAATGCATGTAGATCACTCTAATTATTCGAGACTAGCCGCAAGGAAAGCATGAACCACTGGAAGAGCATTGTAAACATAGCACTATGTCGCTACAAGCTGGTCTCTAGATCATAAGTACAGGCATATGTACAAAAGTAGAAACAATAAGAGTTCATACCGGTCTTCCTTGTTGCTTCCTTTCAGTCGATCTTCATCATTACTGCTTGTCACTTGCACGACCGAACGTAGGAAATATAATCAAATGCCATCACGGACTCGAGCTGATCTCTGAAAACAAAGCAAACTAAAGAGAGAAAGAAAATCTTTTTGGGTTTTTCAAAGGTTGAATAAAAAGCAAAAGAAAGAGAAAATCTTTTTGTTGTTTTTGCAAATAGAGGAATAAAGAAGAACGTGTAAAAACTTCGAAAAGATCAAAGTGAATAAAATGGATAATACAATGGAAAAGTGAGAAGGGCACGTACTCCCCCAAGCTTAGGCTTTTGGCCTAAGTTGGTAGCAGCTACTGCCCCCAGGAGCCTCCTGCTCCAGGGGTATGGTGGTGAGACCAAGGGTCGTAGAAGGATGATGGCGCATAAACTGAACTCCTCGGAGTCTCCCACGAGGAAGGTTCCGAGCGCCAAACAGAGGAAGACCCTTCACCAAACTCGGTGGCGGTCTCATCCTGAAAATGTGGTATCTCACCGTGCCTCTCCTCGTCGGGCACAACCCCCTCCATGGGGTTATGGAACTGATGCTGGACCACGAACTCATCAAACCATGCTGCAGAGAGAGTTGATGACGGTTTTCAGCTCGGAGGGCTGCGTGGCCATCCTTGCCGTCCTCCCAACGTCTGGCACACCTATTACTTCACAAAAATTTCGCAAAGTCATGGTGATAAGATCATTATAAAGTTTAAACTCAATAGCACCTGATTCAGGATTATATCTAAAACTGTTAATGAAAATGGAGGTTAGTTTCTGATACTGAGTAACACGGCTCGTGACGAGTCGTGTCAAACCTGCATTAGCGCAAAGATTATAAAACTCATCCTTGATTCCCGCAGCTTCCATGAATACGTCACATGGATATGTCATCGCACGTGCTGGACTTGTATCTTCCAATAACTCCAGGGGCACATGATCTTCATTATAGCTCACCCTACCAGTCGATGGTGAAGCTGCGGCTCTGGTGACTCGATCGGAGTGTGCGGGCCTCCTCTTCTCAAGCCATCCTTTTGCCCTTCCTAATAAACTCATTTCTGATTTTTTTTTACAATTCACAAAAACGAGGATTAAAACAAAGTGAGCTAAGGCAAACTACTCAACTCACTTGCCCAAGGCATAAACTTGCATCAAAACTTGGAAAACAACCTTCTACACATGCATGCAAGCTCATCTCTACAGCACCAAGAACTACTAAATACTCACAAATGAGGCTACCAATCAAAAATCTAATTGGAGGGGTGGAGGAGTCACATACCAGGGAGTATTTGCTCAAAATTTCAGCTCAAATGATGGGCTGTAGAGAGAGATCGAAGAATCGCCCCCAAGAACAGCAAGAACAAGAAGAACACGACCAGAACTCGGGTTTCTGGAAAGAGAGAGAGAGAGAGGAGGAGGAGGTACCTGGAGGGGGGCCTTGTGGGCCCCAGGCGCCCTGTGGGCGCGGCCAGGGGCTGGGCCGCGCCAGCTAGCCGCCTGGGCCACTGGTGCCCCCCTGGCTGGCCCCAGGACTTTTCGGGTCTCTCCCGTTGTGGAAATTTTTAATATAATTTTTCTGGAATTAGATAGTTTCTAACTTGGGGCACGGCACACGGAAAAGTAATGATCATCTAGGCAAATATCAAACATTAGGCATGTATCCCGTAGGTAGTTGTACGTGCTTGCAATAAGAACTTGCACAACATCTTTTGTCCTACCATCCCGCTACGAATGGGGCCAAAAGGAACTAATGGATATTAAGGTGCTCCTGTCAAAGAGCACCGGAACAAAGCAATGAACTCAATGGATACATGTAATCCTCAAACTACGGACCATCCCCTTTGGTGTCCCAAGCTGTCACCTTTGGGATCGCCGGTTCCGAACTGTAACAGGTGCATACAACTCATAGATAGGATCAAGAACACAAATATATTCATGCAAACACATAAGGTTCAGATCTGAAATCATGGCACTCGGGCCCTAGTGTCAAGCATTATGAATAACAAGTTGTAGCAAAGATGATAAACACCATACTAGATGATAGGCAACATGCCCCCAACAATCTGACGAACTATTACATGATCTAACTCATCCAATCCCTACCATCCCCTTCGCCTACAGCAAGGGAATTACTCACACATGATGGGGGAAGTCATGGAGGGATGATGGAGTGGTGATGATGATGACGATGGGGACGATCTCCCCTCTCCGGAGGCCAAATCAGCCTCCAGATTAGCCCTCCCGAAGAAGAACAGAGGGTGGCGGCGGCTCCGCGACGAGAAACAGCGAAAGGACTCCCGATCTGGGGTTTCTGCCTCGGAGGAAAAAATACGGGCTAAAGTAGGGCACCAGGGGGCGTGGGCCCCACCCAGGCGCCCCCCCCGGCGCGGCCCAGGGGGGCGCGCCCACAGGGCGCCTGGGCACCCCCTGGCCCCCCTCTGGCCCCACTTCTGGTATGTTGTTTCTTCGGGTGCGTGGATTTTTCGTGATTTTTCGTGGATTTTTCTGAGATAGTTAAAAATCCGTTTTCCTGCACACAAATAAACCATACAGGCAGCTCTGCTGAAAACAGCGTCAGTCCGGGTTAGTTTAGTCCAAATCATGCAAGAGTGAGGTCAAAACAATATCAAAAGTGTTTGGAAAAGTAGATACGTTTGAGACGTATCAGCTGTGAGGCCATTGAGGCCCCTGAGTCACGATGCTCAACGGTCCCCCTTGACGTGCAAGTTGCCCTTTTGAGTTCTATACCTTCTTCCCGTCAACCTCTGCCTGGGAGGGGCGCGCAAGGACCATGTACAAGGACCTGGTGAGGTGGCGTGCACCAGGCCAGACGTGGGCGCAGCTCCCGTATCCAGCCCCCTGCGTGCTCATCTCAAGGTGAGGCTGAGCAGTCGGCCGAAAGGACATCCTGAGGTAACGCAACCCGGAGGCGCCCCTAGTTGTTTATCCCCAGCAGAGAGCATGGGGCTACCACTTGGCGTGGGCATAGCCACTCCTCGACCTTGTCATCCGCCAGCGTGGAGCATGGAGCTTCCACTAGATGAGTGGGTGGAGGTCCCTCCGAGGGAGCACTCCGAGCATGCATAGCCCACCTGGAGGAGGTGTACATGGGAACTCGTGAGCTAGTGCGGGGCTCACGAGGCCCTACCTAAAGGAGGGTTGTGCCTTGTCTTCGAGTGCTTTTGTGTAATATATGTGACTTGTGCCGAAATGAACCACCAGAGGCCATTGCATGGGAAGGTCGAGCTCCAAGGACCTCAGGAGGTGACATGAGCGGGGCGGGCCCGTCGGACAGAGCTCGATCACTTAGGTTTGTCAACGATGCAGGGACGGACCCGAGCACAGGCGTCGTGCTTGAGCTTCTTCATGTTACAGTCTCGGGAGGAGCCCCCGGCGCATGGTTCCTGCGGAGGCGTCCCATACCGCAAAGAAGGAACCGGGTTGCGCGCCTTGGCTTGCTAGCCAGGGCACGATGACGCTTTAGGCGACGAAACACCGAACAGACAGATTGCAAGACAAGAGGAAAAAGACCCATTCCAAAGCTTCTGATTCTCAAACAAAGACGATACATGTCGTAGGGACGGATCCACACAGCCTGGGGATAATGCAGCCCGAGGGGCACCCCGAACTGAACAAGACAAAAAGTGTCACCTGGCACCGTTGCGGGAGAAGTGTTGGGGTAGCTGAAGACACGAGCCGCTGAAGTCACTCCTCATGAGTCGCCTAGCGCTTCCTCCATCGGGATCTCCTTGTGCTTGGCCTCATGGCCTCTCATGTAGTGCTGGTGCAAGGCAGGATGGTTCGGTAGGCCGAAAGGCATGCGAACATAGTTGTGAGGGGGACCCTCGCACCGGCCCACATGAGACGGCCAGAAGAGCTCCTAAGACGCGGTTCTGTTGAGCCCTGGCATGTTGGTGCACACACGCAACCCCCTACCCTCATAGATGGAGGGGAGGCGCTTGGTGGTGTGGGGTGATGCTCGCCTTGCATGGCCCTTGCCTCACAAAGATCCTTAATCGCCTTGGTGATGAACTCCTGAACGCCTGGCGCCTCACGCCCTACGCTCTTCTCGCGGAAACACGCGATGAAGCACGCCTCCACATGGTGCCCGAGCGCCTCCCTCGAGATGTTGGCCAGGTCAGAGGCCCTCCATAGGAGAGCCCTTGAGCCCAGCCTGAGAGGGGCGTCGGGCGTGCTTTCCTATGCGAGAGGGGAAGGCGCTCTGTCCGTGGGCGCAAGTCCTGAGGTACTGCTGTCGGGCATTCCACCCTCCCGAGGCTACAGGGCAAGAAACTGCTTCTTCTTCTTCGGGGCAGCCTCAGGTGGCTAGGCAAATCCCTTAGCATCTGAGTTCTCAACCGCCATGGCTTGGTAGGCGCGCTAGAGGGAGCACACCGCATCTTTCTCATTGCAGGCGATCGTGATGATGCCGCCGCTTCCATACATCTTGAGGATGTTGTAGCCGTGGTGGGTCGCCGCCATGAACTTGGCCAAGGACGGATACCCGAGGATGGCATTATACGGGAGATGGATGTGGGCGACATCAAAGTCGATGAGCTCGGCCTGGTTGTTCTTGCGGTCGCCGAAGGTGATAGGAAGGCAGATTTTCCCTATCGGGGTGGTGGAGCCGTCGGTCACTCCTAAGAAAGGGTTGGTAGGCTGAAGCTGGTCATACGGCACTTGGAGCATGTCGAAGGTCTCTACGGAGAGCATGTTGAGTCCCTCACCGCCATTGATAAGTGTCTTGGTGATGAGCACGTTCCTGATGGTAGGCGAGCAAAGTAGCGGGAGGTCGCCGGCCGCAGCCGCGCACTTGAGCTGGTCAGCTGAGTCAAAGGTGACATCATACTTGGACAGTCTAAGCGGACGTGTTATCTCGAGCTTAGGGAGGACCGTGTTCATCTCACGAGCAAACTGCTTGAAGATGCGATGAGATGCCGGGGCCTAAGCGCCACCCAGGATGCAAGCGATGGCACGAGGCTCTTGGAAGCCCCCAGCCCCATCATCTTGGTGGCGATCGTCATTCCTTCTTGATGGTGGTGGCAGCGGAGGAAGGCCAGTGTTGCCTTGTGGACGGTCCTCACGAGGCTAGTCCCTCCATGGACCCTCAAGAGGCTAGTCCCTCCAAGGGCCCTCGTGAGGCTGGCCCTGTCAGTGGTCCTCGCGAGGCTGATTGCACCAGCCTTGGCGAGAGGCGCGATTATCCCAGCGTCCTCCACCTCGACCACCTCTACGGTCGTAGCCTCGGTCGCCGCACTCGGGGCGACGATTGAGGTGCCCATCGCGGATGGCCCTGAGCTCCTGGCAATCATTGGTTTTGTGGCTGTGCATGTTGTGGAAGACGCAGAACGGGCGGCTACCTTTGGAGGACTCGGGGTAGTCGCACCCGCACTTCATCTCACTCTCAGCCGCGAGCACAGCAGGTCCCTTGCGCTTGGCTTCCTTGGTCTTGTCCTTCTTGTCTTCTGGGTCAGCCTCGAGGAGCTCAATGAGCGAGATGCGGCCCTCTTCTTCCCTTGCACTCTTGACTGCCATGTTGAACATCTCTAGAGCCCAGCACAGGTCCTCATAAATGGCGCGCTCCTCCTTCATCCTGGCGTCCCGAATGCCTTCAGTGAATGCGGAGATGATGGCCTCGTCTGACACCTTGGGAATCTTGATGCGGACGCTGGTAAAACATTGGATGTACTTGCGCAAGGTTTCCCCCGGCTACTGCTTGACACGCCGCAGGTCGCCTATCACAGGGGCACGGTCACGAGGTCCTTCGAAGTTGGAGATGAATCATTCTCGCAACTCCTCCCAGGAAGAAATCAACTCCACTAGGAGGTTCAGGAACCACGAACGCACACCGTCCTTGAGAGCCATGGGGAACCAATTGGCCAAAACCTTCTCGTCGCCACTGGCCGCCTCGATGCTCAGCTCATAGAGCTGCAGGAACTCAGCGGGGTCGGGTGTCCCATTGTAGCATGGAGGCAGGTCTGGCTTGAACTTGCTTGTCCAAAGGACGCGGTGCAGCCCTAGGGTGAACGCCCGGCAACCTGACGCGCCTCCGGGTGCCCACCATTGAGGTGGAGCTTGATCAGGGTGTGATACGTCCATTTTGCATCATGTTTTCTTGCTGTTATTTATGTTGTTATTATGCATAGTAATGTTTTTTTGAGTAATTCTAATGCCTTTTCTCTCATAATTTGCAAGGAATGCACCAAGGGGGAGAATTCCGGGAGCTGGAAATCTGGACCTGAAAAAGCTATGTCAGGCCACCTATTCTGCACAACTCCAAACAAGTTGAAACTGCACGGAGAATTTATATGAATTTTTTTAAGAATATCAGAGTAAAGAAGTACCGGAGGAGGCCCACCAGGTGGGCACAACACTACTAGGAAAAGGCCTACTAATGGCGCACCTAATTTGGCCATTAATGGCGCATTAGTGGTGCGCCATTACTAGCACGCCATTAGTATATTTTACTAATGGCGCACCTCTGGTGCGCCATTAGTATCTGGTATACTAATGGCGCACCGCAGATGCGCCATTAGTATGCACAATAGTGCGCCATTAGTATGCCTCCCAGGGGCCATGTGTAGCCAGGTGCTTTGGCATACTAATGGCGCACTCCAGCAGGATGCGCCATTAGTAATGTCCGCATAGTAATGGCGCACTGGCTGGTAATGCGCCATTAGTATCCTTTGGCATACTAATGGCGCACTCTGCTGTGATGCGCCATTAGTATGAATATTAGGTTTTTTTTAATATTATTTTTCTGTTTTTTTGCACAGATTA
The DNA here is from genome assembly GCA_902687465.1 of Secale cereale. NCBI lineage: Eukaryota > Viridiplantae > Streptophyta > Magnoliopsida > Poales > Poaceae > Secale > Secale cereale. The sequence goes on along the minus strand of LR738715.1, from coordinate 557,420,186 downwards.
CAAAATGTATAATTGCACAGAATATAGACAGCACACATCAACAACAAATTCATCGAATACAATAGAAGATTAGTCTCTGAATACAATTCATCATATTAGTCTCCGAATACAATTCATCATATTAGTCTCCAAATTGAAAAGACCAAACAAAGATAGAACAATATATTACAAGTCTCGAGACCGCGAGTAGCGAGTTTGTCTTCACATTACAAGTCGATATCGATCATCTAAACTACCATCACATAGAAGAGAGCTGCGGTCATCACGATGAGCATCATCACGATGAAACTCGTCTTCATCCGGTTCCTCCAACGCTCCCTACCCTCTCCCGCTAGATAGCGGGCGTATCTAGATTCGGCCTCGGCCCTAGTGGTGTACCCTTTGTAACTGTTACCGCTGAATTGGTGAACCTGTCTCCGACACTCCTCCCAGTCGTCGTAGACTCCGGGAACCTTACCCTTGTGCACGACATACGACGGCATCGCTATGCACTAGCCAAACGAAACGTTAGTACCAATTCACAGACAATTCATAAGCAATACATAAGTATGCAACAGAACGATCGAAAGAGAAAAGCAAGACATTAATAGCATCGATTACATCTAAGTTGAACGACTCTCGAAACCAAAGAGACATACTACAAGTTCATTAAAGTTTAATTACAACATGAGCCAATCGATGTTTCAGAACTAGACACAGCATCACTGCTTTCGACTCGACTCAATGCACCGGAGCATGGATGAAGCCGCCGTCTATCGTGGGAGTCATGAAATCATGGGCGTTGTCAGCCTGCATTTGTAGCATTGTGTCGATGTCACTGTTCGACGGTTGATTTCTGAGGTAGAACTGCCCCGAGGTACGAAGGACATCTTGATGGATGATTTCCGCAAACTCTGACTGGATGCGAAAGAAATCTTGTCTGATGTCCACGTCCTGGATTGCCGACACGCTCGCGGCCCAATCTTTGAGTTTACTCGATAGCAGAAGTTGATGATGGTCCCGTACGATCGCCCGCATGTGATGGATGGCGTAGTAGGCACCCTTCTGACCGCCAGGCGGCTACTTGACGCAGCAGAACATCGTGTTGTGGGAGAAAACGTGCTTGCCGTACTTACGAATAGGCCTGGTGAAGGTGCCTCCAGATTTGGCATAGCCGGGGAGAACATCATCAAGAACCTTCTTGACATTTGTGTAGTCTACTTTCGACTAACGGTCCGGGTCGAAATACGTGGCCATGGAATATTTGGGGCTTAGGAGGATGAGCGTGCACTGTGTGTCACTGCAGAAAACACGGAATGTTAAAAGAAGAACGATCGAAATCTAAGAATTCATATGTTACGGGGCGGTTGAGGCGGATGACTTACTCGGGAAAGTAAGGCACGAGGAAGTTATCCTTATCTCGGTTTGCCAGAATGACGCCTTCGAGGTAAGAACTCGCGACTTGCCGGTCCCCAGCGCTGCCCAAGAACTTGGCACGCATGTAGAAGGGGTCGACTATCACGATGTCCGGGGTCTTGTCGCGAATGATCCGCATCTCCATACTCAGCGAAAATAGCCGGACGAAGGTGTAGTGCAGCGGAAGAAGGTTCAACATAGCGTGGATGTCATCAAACCGCAGGACGATCGTACCACCGATGGAGTTATCCACAAAGCCCTTGCCCTCCGGCACCTTGGCCGCGAAAACCGGGTGTGCCACATCCTTCTCTCTGAGACGCCGCTTCTCCAAAGAAAGAACACTGTCATGCAGACTCCGCGTAGCACCGGTTGCAGCATCGAGCATATTTGTCGGTAGCATCGGCCTACCCGCCACATGCACCCTCCTCATTACATCCTCAGGTGAAGGTGGCCCGTCCTGAGCACGGATCGTACTCGGTGCCGGCTGGCTCGCACCCTTGTTAGTTTTTCTTTTGCGTGCCTTCTTCTTGATCTCCTGAATTGGGACCGAGTTCTGCTCAGAGACCGCCTTCTTTAGTGTGTTGGGGCTGATAATATTTCGCACCTCGCCTATCTGAGGCTCGGTGAAGTCGACAGCTGGAGGCGTCTCCTGAGAACTGAACGGCAGACGACGCCTGTTGCAACTTGGCTTCTCCGCGGTACCGGCTTGATCGCGCACGTCTTTTGTTGGGTTGGGTTCTTGAGAAGGAGGCCCCATGAAGTCGTCACCGTACCCATGATCGGCAAAGTACTGATCGACGTTGGCAAATGTATCGTCGTCGTCGTCGTTCTGATCCTGTGCCATATGCATGTTTGGATCCAGTGGCATAGGGATGTCCGGCACCGTTGCGGCGGACTTGCCATGGGGACGAATTGGCGCCGGCACGACTGGCGGTGTTGTCTTTGGGATGGTTTCCCCCGCCCCCAAACGAATCTGGCTCTTCGTCCAAAGCAGGGGCCAGCTCAGGCAGGCGCAGAGGGTTATGACGTCATCATCGTCGGCCCCGACGGGTCGAATCGGAGGTAACACCTCGTCGCAGCCTGGCAGCACCCGAACCAATTGAACCCTAAAAAAGTTGGGTGGCATCTGGGTACCGTGGAACAAGGGGTTGCCCGGTTGAATGATTTTGCCCTTGGCGACATCGACCAACTCGTTGTTCACAAAGTGCAGGAGAGTGCACGGAACGTTGGCGGCGCCCTGTGAAAACATGTAGGGCGTCAGGGATGCCCAGTCAAAGGCAAGGAGATGAAGTCCTCGGCCGAGAGAGGCTTAATTAGTTACCGTGATGATAGCGTCGAGCTTGGCTAATGTCGAGGCACCGCCAACGGCGGGCGTGCAGTTGACGGAGGGGCCGCTTGCTGCAGAGGTGTTGGCCGGCATACACACGGGTGCATTAAGCTCCCGTGCCGGCGTCGGAGACACCAATGGCCCCGCCATCGCGTTCTGCGAGTTGCTGGCCGTGAGGCTGGGAATCAGGGGCGGCCCCTGTTGGCCGCCCGCAATCCACGCCTGCAACCCCTCGATCAAGCTAGGCACAATGGCGGTGATCGTCGCTCCGAGCTGTTGTTGCACTTGGTCTTGGACAATCTCCGGAATCCGTGCCACATGTGCTTTGAGTTCTTGAACCTCGCGCGCTTGGCTTTCCGAGTTGGTCTTTTTCTCCTTTCGCCCACCAGAGTTATAGTATGATGACCATTTTGTCGACAAGCCTTTGCCGGCCACACGACCAGCTGACATCGGCTTCTCGAGCTTATCCTTGTTCTTCATTACATTCAACGCCCTATTCAGAGTCGTGTCCCAAGGGCCGCTCTTAGTCGACCCCGCGCTACTGCTTTCAGTCGCCTGTGGAAGGAATGTGAATCATTTAGAAATTTGGCTTCATTAATTAGAATGCAACCATATGGAGCTAATTACGCGGGGGTGTATTCCTTAACAGCCTCAAGCGCCCTGGTCTTCGGATCCATGGTCAGCTCCTTTGTTTTCGGGTCCTTCTTGTACCGGGCCCTGACAAAGTTCCTGGTCTGCTTGTCACCGTATTTATCGAAGAGGGGCGGTAGGCCTTGCTCCGCACGGTCCGCCTCCTCCTTGTCCCATATAGGCTCCGCCACTCTGTAACCGCCGGGACCGAGTGTGTGTTCCCCTAAGTTGAGCTCCCGCATTTCGTTCCCCCGCTGACTTGATTCGGAGTGTGCGGTGCTCGAGCAATTGATCTTGAAGTCGTTGTAGTCATCTTCGGTGATCGAAGGATGTTTCTCCTTGATCTTCTCATAACTCTCACCTTTCTCGATCATTCTCTTCACATTGGTTTTCCAAGTAGACATGGCCTTGCTCATCTTCGTGAGGGCAGCATTGTTCACTTTATTCCCTTTGAGGCTTGTGTTATCAAATTGAGCGGGTAACTTGTATCGTTCGTGCAGCTTCGTGAAGAGGAGGTTGCGGTAATTCCCGTGGTCAGGATGCCTCAGGTTCTCGCTGTTGATCGAGACGGTGCTCCGGAGAATGCACCCGAGCTAAAGCGAGTACCCCTTGACTATTCGTTCGGGCGCCGTTGGATTCCCGTCGGAGTCCACTTCAGTAACTTCCTCCTTGAGGGTGCGGAGCACGGTCGGGCGCTGGTCCTTCCGTTGCCTCTTCGGTTGGCTGCCATCTGTGCGTGCGCCGCCATCATCAGTGGTGGCATTCTCGGCGGCACCATCAGTGGTGGCATCAGTGGGGTCATCCTCCGCGGTACCATCAGTGGTCTCAGGATCGGTGGGGAAGGCGGCGTCCTCATACAAGTGAGGTTGTTCCTCCATCTCCTGGGACAGCTCCCAGAATGCCTTCCCGCCCGAACCGCCGGCCTCATCGTTGTTGGCCATGTTTCTCTCTAAATAGGAACATAGTTTGGTCAAAAAGTTGGTTATTGTCAAGGAACAAGATCATGGTCTCATCATTTAGGGTTTGTCGACACCGAGGCATCCTAAAAGCTAAGCTTTTATAATTGAGGGTTTTTCGACGCCGAGGCACCCTAAAAGCCTAAGCTTTCATCATTTTGGTTTTTATCGACACCGAGGCACCCTAAAAGCCAAGGTTTCATAATTTATGGTTTGTCGACACCGAGGCATCCTAAAAGCTAAGCTAGGAAGGAGAATTCTTAGTTGGGCCTAATCACTTGGCTCTATTGCCGCCTATGGTTTAATGCAGCTAGAATAAAGGGGCACTTGATCCTACCTAATTAACCACTAAGATACCCCGACCTATGCATTAGTCACAAGTACCCTATATGTCCTATTTTTAGCAAAGTCATGCTAAAATTCACGGAAAATTTCAGCATGACCTTTGTTGAAAATAGGACATATGGAGTACCCGAATTTGCCGGAACGGAAGTTAATCAACAGTCCAGCAAACTCAAGGGCCTCTCGGGGTACCTGCAAAATCATCACGACACGCGATGGTCGGAGACAACTAGGAGGATGTAGTACAGTACAAATCTTCGGGAGACAACTAGGATATAAGTGGCAAAAAATCTTTTCCAGTGCAAGTACTGTATATGGTTGTGCTTTCACCTCCTCCAGTGCAAGTACTGTATACAACTAGGAGGATGTATACATTGCTCCAGCCTTGCCATCTTAGCAAGTACTGTATATGGTTGTGCTTTCACCTCCTCCAGTGCAAAAAAACATTTCTCAGTTATACATTTATGATAGAGAATAACACAGATTGTCCCTGAGAATGACTAACCAGGAAAGCTGAACTACAATTAACTCTAAAGAACAACACAGAAGGACAAGTACAAAAATGAATTCTCAGACAATAACAATTTAAAAGGATAATACTCAGTTACTCACATCAACATATGTCCAAATAGGAACCTATTAATTATTTATGCTCATCAACCAATTGGCTGGCCGAAGCCTCTGGGTATTAATTGATCATCTAATAAAACAAAACAAAACCCAGCGCGTTGAAAACTATGATTGTTCTTCTTTTATTGACCAAAATCTTCTTCATATAAGCAACCACATTTTAAATCATGTAATGCAGAGTTGCACACACAATCAGTACCATTTTCTTTCTAGAACTCCATAAATGAACTGGTGATATATGATGAACACGAAGATCACAATTTCAGACAAAAAAAAACTTGCCGTGTTTGTTATTTCTAGCAAGCTTCTATAAATAGCTGATGTACACCCACAAAGTTTGACCTCACAGTTTGAAGAAACAAGCACAAGGTCCCTTTGTACATCTAGTCAGGGTCTAATGATGTTCTTGTGAAACCCAAAAGAAAAGAAATTGTGTTCTTAATGAGATGATCTGTCCATGTTTGCAACCTATCCAGTTATAGTTTACATGGTCAAACAATACTACAACATATACCTGTTTGTTGCCTTTTTAGTGTGCTGAAAATAATGACTTTAATGTTTAGATCATTTGAAAACTCTTGTCTTGTTTCAGTTACTACCATATTTTCCTGATAGATGTTATTCTATCATTTTCAGATGTTCTACAAGCAGTCTTGCCTGGGAAGAAAATGTACATCATGGGCAACTTGAGAGTGGAGAAGAAAAACCCAGGTATTTCACTTCCTTGACCAAAGCCCTCCAAGAACTATCAAAAAGAGAATGACTATGTCCTAAATAGATTCGTTTACATGCTAATTAAGTCGATACAGATTCATCAGTAGAGGCTGAATGTTAATTTTATTCTTTCAGTCATACATATTCAAGTACTATACTGTTAAAACAAATGAGTTGGTGCTTTACTCTTAAATAAAGGTCAGTGCTTCTCTTAAATAAAGGTCTAAACCAGCGCATCAGAACCATGGCCCTGAGTGAGTGCCTTGACCAGCGTGCATCTACAAGTTCTAATCAGAGGCACATCGCATTATTATAAAATCTCACAACATTGAGAAACTACCACCCACAAGGAGCAAAACAAAAAGAAAAGGACTCGCTCCAAAGAGAAGCACACAACCACAGCCGCAGTCTGACGACCCTGGAAAACACTTCAAGCTTCAGGCCATCACAACCAGGGCTCAAGCTCCATAACAGCAGCAACAACCAGAAGGTTGACCCAAAGAAGACAAAACGGTCCATGCGATGTAGATGATTGTACGACCAGCGAATAGGTGGTTGCAATCTACAGGCTGAAACAAACTTGCTCCTGTTATGCAGTCAATTTTCAGTTAATTCCTCTTGTTCCTACTGTGCCTAGGGCCATATCTAATAACACTCTAAAAGAGTGTTCAAATTGTTCTTTGCACATAGTAAACTTGGCGGTAGGAATAAAGGATCCAGACCGCAACACTCCTCCAACTGCTACTCTCACAGCTATTGATTTGCCCATAATAATATTGCAAGTAGTGGTGAGGGCAAATTTCAAATTTATGAAACTGGAATTACTTCCAGGATCCACAAGTGATAAAGCTTGTTTTCCCCCAATTTTGACTATGACAAACATAGTATTGACACTTGCTGTCCTGACAGCTTGGACAGAAATTTGCATGCACTGCTCATCAGTTTGTGGCTGCTCAGGATTGTCAATTTTCAGTTAATTCCTCTTGTTTCATGATAGGAGATTCAGACCCAAAAAAAAGTGCAGTGGGACTAAATGTTACTCCTATTGAAGGACTTGCATCACCTAATGGCGCGTAACGGAACGAGGAGGAGGAGAAGCTGCTCGGGGCAGGGAGGGTTACCTTGGCGGAGCGGCGGAGGAGCAAGGCGGGGTGGAAAAGCTGCGGCCTTGGGGGGAGCCACCGACGAGGTAGGGCTTGGGGGGAGGCCTCTTCCTCCTTCCTTGATGAGGCCTCTTCTTCTTCCTTGGGGCGGCTGAGTGATGGTCTTGTCGGAGGCGGCAGAGGGCGCCGGTGGC
>LR738715.1:557392443-557407343 GCA_902687465.1 Secale cereale | reverse complement strand
GGGGGGGGGAAGTGAGTGTGGTAGGAGAGGCTGTCCAAAATATCTTGTTGCTGCCGCTTACTAATGGCGCACCAACTATAAATGCGCCATTAGTAATCAAGGTTAATAATGGCGCATTTATAGTAGGTGCGCCATTACTAGTTTTGCAAAAAAAACATACTAATGGCGCACTGTCGCACAGTGCGCCATTACTAGTTTAAACTAGTAATGGCGCACTCTGGGACAGTGCGCCATTAGTAGTTTTGTAAAAAAAAAGAATAAAAAATATCATAAAAAAAGAGCATTAATGGCGCACTTTACTGCTGGTGCGCCATTACTAGTTACAACTAGTAATGGCGCACTTTGTCTGGATGCGCCATTAGTATGTTTGGACAGGCGCGCTAGTTCAAAAAAAATACTTCTTGATACTAATGGCGCACTCTGGGCCTGGTGCGCCATTAGTAGTTCGAACTCTAATGGCATATCTGTTGCTGGTGCGCCATTACTATATACTAATGGCGCACTGCTTGTCTGGTGCGCCATTAGTATCAATTCCATCTATAGCCCTTTTCCTAGTAGTGCAACCCACCTGGGCACGCTAGGGAGCCCAGGCGCGCCCTGGTGGGTTGTGCTCACCCAGGCGCACCTTCGGTGCTCATCTTCTGGTATATAAGCCCCTCTGACCTAGAAAAAAAGAAAGAGAAGACTTTCAGGATGGAGAGCCACCGTCTAGAGGCGGAACTTGGGTAGGAGCACTTTTGCCCTCCGGTGGAGCGATTCCGCCGGGGGAACTTCCTTCATGGAGTGGGAAATCATCGTCATCATCATGACCAACAACTCTCCCATCTTGGGGAGGGCTATATTCATCAACATCTTCAACAGCACCATCTCATCTCAAACCCTAGTTAATCTCTTGCGTTCAATCTTGTTACCAGAACTATAGATTGGTGCTTGTGGGTGACTAGTAGTGTTGATTACATCTTGTAGTTGATTACTCTATGGTTTATTTGGTGGAAGATCATATGTTCAGAGCCATTATGCTATTTAATTCCCCTCTGATCTTGAGCATGTTTATCACTTGTGAGTAGTTACCTTTGTTCTTGAGGTTACGGGAGAAATCATGTTGCAAGTAATCATGTGAATTTGATATGTGTTCGATATTTTGATAGTACGTATGTTGTGATTCCCTTAGTAGTGTCATGTGAATGTCGACTACATGACACTTCACCATATTTGGGCCTAAGGGAATGCATTGTGGAGTAGTAATTAGATGGTGGGTTGCGAGAGTTATAGAAGCTTAAATCCCAGTTTATGCGCTATTCCGTAAGGGGCCGATTGGATCCAAAAGTTTAATGCTATGGTTAGAATTTATTCTCAATACTTTTCTCATAGTTGCAGATGCTTGCGGGAGGGTTAATGATAAGTAGGAGGTTTCTTCAAGTAATAACAGCACGTAAGCACTGATCCACCCACATATCAAATTATCAAAGTAGCGAGCATGAATTAAACCAACATGATGAAAGTGACTAGATGAAATTCCCGTGTACCCTCAAGAACGCTTTGCTTATTATAAGAGACCGTCCTGGCCTGTCCTTTGCCTCAATAGGATTGGGCTATATTGCTGCACTTTTGATACTACTATTGTTACTCGCCCGTTACAAAATTATCTTGCTATCAAACTACTCTGCTACTTAGAATTTCAGACTTGCAGATACTACCTTACTGGAAAACACTTGTCATTTCCTTCCGGTCCTCGTTGGGTTCGACACTCTTACTTATCGAAAAGAGCTACAATTGATCCCCTATACTTGTGGGTCATCATGGCAAGTTTTTGGCGCCGTTGCCGGGGAATGAAGCGCTTCTGGTAAGTGGAAATTGGTAAGGAAACATTGATATAGTGTGCTGGAATTTATTATCACTTGTTACTATGGAGAACAATCCTTTGAGGGGTTTGTTCGGGGTATCTTCACCTTGACCGGAACCATAATTAGCAACTTCTCAACCCGTTACACCTACTGAATATTAAATCCCTTCAGGTATGATAGAACAACTGCTAGCTAATCCTTATGCAGGAGATGGAACTTAACATCCTGATATGCACTTGATATATGTGGAACAAATTTGTGGATTATTTAAGCTTGCAGATTTACCCAAAGATCAAGTTATGAATAAGGTTTTTCCTTTATCTTTTAAGGGAAAAGCATTAGTATGTGATCCATGTGGAGGAGCTCCAAGGTCCTCCTCAAGTAGATCACAGTCGTGGGACGGTGAGCTGTTTCATGAAGCTTCCCTTTGATACAAGCACTGCAAGCACAATCTTTGGCAAAACTCACATTTTTTAGTCCACGAACATGGTCCCCTTTGAGGAGACTTTGCAAAGATCTCATATTGACATGGGCAAGTCGGCGATGCCAAAGCCAACCCATGTCAACCTTAGCAATTAGGCAAGTCGCGGTCTTAGTGGGTCGCTCCGAAAAGTTCACCACATAGAGACCGTTCTCGACATGCCAACAAAAGCTACTTTAACAGTCTTGCTCCACAAACGGGCCACATAATCATGATCAAAAAAAGTTGAGAACCCATAAGTTCAAGTTGACAAACGGAAAGCAAATTGTACGCAAGGGACTCAACAATCATGACTTTCTCTATATATGGATCTTGTGAGATGACCACCTTGCCAAGTCCCAATACCTTAGATGTTGAAGCATCACCAAATTGGACATGGGTGGGCATAGATGGAATTGGATGCACGTCCACCACCAAGTCCTTTCTTCCGTTCATAAGATTTGTTGCTCCGCTATCAAGCAACCATGACACTCCACCGAAAGCAAACACTTACAACAGATTCATGCTTGGTTTTAGGTACCCATTAAGTAATGGGTCATTTTATGTTAGGAACAAGGGTCTTAGGAACCCAAATAGACCATTCAATGTACTCATATGGAGAACCAACAAATTTGGCATAAACATGCCCATCACTAGCACGGCATAAGACATAAGATGGGTCAAAGTCGCTGGAATTCTTGGGAGGGATGGCCCTTACCTTCTTTCCATTGTTGCCCTCCACCTTGTTCTTCTTCTCCCCATGAGCATACTCTCCTTCCTTGATAAAGACCTCCTTGAGGGGGAGAGGTTGCTTGGTCTTGCTCTTCTTCTCTTCTTAGACTTGGGGGCGAACCCAATTCTCTCCTTGGCTACAACCTCCTTTTGATTACTCAAGAGGTCATTGAGGTTCTTCTCACCTTGTATACACGTCACGAGGCCATTTTCAAGTTGCTCTTTTAGTTTTACATTCTCCTCCACGAGATGAGCATGCTCACAACACGGGTTAGTAGCAAGAGCATTATCAATAAGAACAAAAGGAGGACAAGTAACAATTTCCATAGTTATCTTTACTTGGAGTTGATCATGAGACTCCTCTAGAGAGGTATGAGCACCCTTCAAGACCTTGTGGGCCTTGTCAAGTGTGTCAAACTCTTCCTTGAGTCTATCATGGCCAACCCCAAGTGTCGGGGATATACCCAGCGGTATGACCCAGACGGAGGTGTTACCCAGCTGGGACCTAGCGTTTCATTGGTAAACCGCCCGAAGATTAGCAACTCACTAATGACCCAGCCAAGCCTAGTGACTCATTGGGGACCCGGCAGGTGTTTCATATGGGTGACAAGGCCCAAGGACCAGAAGACCGGCTCATGTTATGGAGGGCCGGCTTAAGAGGAAAGGCACGAGGAATATTTCCCTTACAAGGAATCAAGACCTGGACTTGTAGCCGGCTTGTAATAGAAGATAGACTAGCTAGTCCTAATCATACTAGGACTCTACATGTAAGCCGCCCCTTCAACTTATATAAGGAGGGGCAGGGCACACCAAGAGGGACAGGTTGAATAATCTCTAGGGCTAGACACAACTAGAGGAGAGCCGGCTGATACGGCGACTCCCTCATGATCATAATGAGACCTAGCCACAAACAACATGTAGGGTTATTACCGAATGATGTTTTCCGGGGCTCGAAGCCGTCTAAACCCTTGTCTTCTGTTGCGTCTCTTGATTCCGATCAACCCCTCTCAAGCTACTACGTAGATGCGTTGGCCTCACGACTAAGTCCTCACACTAGGACATCTACCGTGACAAATTTACGTCACCAAGTGCAACCTTCTCGGATTTAAGCACACGAGTAAGAACAATAGCATGATCAAGATCTTTTTGAAGTTTAGAAATATCAATGTTGTGTGACTCCTCAAGAGCTAAACGAAGACCTTGCTCTTTCTCAAGAGCAATGGAAAAATCCATAATCTCATCGATATAGTCACGATTATGCCCCTCCATCTTGGAGATAGTATCCTCGTGCGACTCAATGATATCATTGGCCTCACAAAGTTGTTACAAGAGAGCAACAAAGTGCTTCTTGGGTTCTACCTTAAGCTTACTCAAGAACAAGTTGAACTCATTCTTTTCACCATTCACCACCTCACTATAATCTACACAATTTAACAAAGACGGAGTAGTAGTGATGGTGGTTTTGGTGACGGGTGTTACCTTATTGATACCTTTAGCCATGAGGCACTTTGCAAAGGTGTTCTCATTGGGGGCACCAAAGAGAGAGACCTTGGAGGGAGAAGATGTGGCAATAGCAATGGTTGTCGTTGCCATTCCTTCTCCACTTGTGTCTTCATCATCATCATCCGAGGGATACTCTTCATGAACCGCCAACGCCTTTTGAGGCACGTTCTTGATGAAGTTGTAATTGTTTGTAATAGGCTTAGCCTTGTGCTTGTGAATGAGCTTGCCACCATTTTCTTCTAGATTTTCATATGGGCAATCCGCAACAAAGTGACTCACGTTTCCACAATTGAAACAAGTTCTCATCTATTGCTTGCCCTTAGAGCCACTTGAGTTGTTCTTGGAGAATTTGGGTCTTGAGTTCCTCTTGCCCCAAAATTGCCTTGAAGAAAGAGCCGTGTGCTCATGGTAATCATATTTGGTGTCTTCGAGGCAACACTCTTCTTCTTCAATCTGAACTTCCTATGAACAAGCCTTGGCCTTCAAAGCAAGAGTGTGAAAGCTTTTCTTAGACCACACACAAGCTAGAGCATAGTCGACGGTCTTGTTCATGATGTTCATGGAAATAAACTCATCCAACACTTCACTTGAGGAGAGAGTGTGGAAATCCGGTCTTTGACGAATCACCGAGGACATGGCCTTGGTGATGATGGCCTTGAGAAACTTGCGCTTGATTCAAATATCATCCACATCCTTGCTCCCATGATCTTGAAGAGTCACTGCAAGAGTTGTCACTCTCCGGTAAAGATCACGTGGATCCTCATCTTCAAACATCACAAATTCATTGGACTCATTAAGGACCACTTCAAAGTTTGACCATTGGATGCTGGAGCTTCCCTTGTACAAGGAAACAATATGCTCCGAACAATCCTTTGCACAAGTTAATGGTCGAAGGTGAGATAGATCTTAGTGTGGAACCGCTTCTTGAAGGATGAACAAAGCAGAGTGATTGTATTGTTTGTCCACTTATTCTCTTGGGGTGAAGTTGTTTGGATCATGCGGGTAGAAGCCTTGCTCAGTGAATCTCCAAAGGTTAGTAGAGGAATGATTCAAATGAGACTTAATGCGGAAGACCAAACCGGCAAAATCACCCTTAACAAGCTTAGAAGGAGGACCAAGATTATTAATGCGAGGTCTGGGGACCGGTCCTCCATAGACCGAGGGAGGAGGAACCGAGGCAAAGGTTCTTGTACCATTCTTGTCAAGAAGGGAAGAAACATGAGTACCTTTAGCCGCTTCCTTGGCGGAATTGGCCACCGACTCCGATGTCATGGGTTTAAGCACATGCACGGGATCGGGAGTGGATTTCATCCCCTCAAGTAATTCTTTAAGCATGTACTTGACATCAGCCGTCATAGACGTCTTAAGTGAAGCCATAGCTTCATTTAAGTTATCTTGAGTGATCGAGGTCAACCCCACGGCCTCGGGCATGTGATGGCCTGGCTTATTAGGGATGATAGACTACTCATATCAATAAGGAATTCCTTCTTTTCCGGGAGCCCATTCAGATAGAACTCCAAAGTTAAGCGTGCTCAGCTTGGAGTAGTTTCAGGATGGGTGACCGACCGGGAAGTTGCTCCCGGGTGCGCACGAGTGAGGACAAAGTGCGCAGAAAAGACTAGTATTGATATGTGAGGACAGTCTAGATCCCGCCAGGAGTAACGACCACCGGCGGTTGTGTCCGGGGCGTTACAAGTTGGTATCAGAGCCGACCCTTGCGGTTACACGGATGTTTGCGGACAGTTTGCAGTCATGTTGTGCATGACGTTTGTGACCCGTCGTGGCACACGGCATGGCACATGTGCTGTCCTGGAAGCACAGACGGTTGTGCCAAGAGGGAACGTTCCTGTGGCCCGACGAGGACGTCGGTTCCTCTGAGTGAGGGTGTATGTGATGGCCTGGCTTATTAGGGATGATAGACTACTCATATCAATAAGGAATTCCTTCTTTTCCGGGAGCCCATTCAGATAGAACTCCAAAGTTAAGCGTGCTCAGCTTGGAGTAGTTTCAGGATGGGTGACCGACCGGGAAGTTGCTCCCGGGTGCGCACGAGTGAGGACAAAGTGCGCAGAAAAGACTAGTATTGATATGTGAGGACAGTCTAGATCCCGCCAGGAGTAACGACCACCGGCGGTTGTGTCCGGGGCGTTACAGGGCACTTCATCCACATTTCCCCTGTCGTCAACCATACTCTTCGGGTCGTGAAACCCTTAATAAAGAGACGAGGCTCTGATACCAATTGAAAGGATCGATATGGTTGACTAGAGGGGGGTGAATAGGCAACTACCAATTTTTAGCTTTTCTTAAGACATTAGGTTTAGCAACAAATAGGTAGTCTAGATGTGCTACTAGGTGAGCAACCTATATGATGAAAATAACAACAACTAGTGCAAGCAAAGGATACAACACTATAAAAGCTTGCACAAAGTAAAGGGAAGAGATAACTACAAGTGGAGCCGGAGGAGACGAGAATGTGCTACTGAAGTTCCTTCCCTTTGGGGGAAGTACATCTCCTTTAGAGCGGTGTGTGCCAGATCCAGGGCTCCGCAGAACCCTTGTTAGGTTCGAACACAGGGGTGCCTGCGAAGAACTCAACTTCCCCTATCTGCATACTCGTCGTCTATATGAACTAGTTCGATGAGCAAGAAGTGACACAGGGTAGTTTACTGACACGTCTCCAACGTATCTATAATTTTTGATTGTTCCATGCTATTATATTAACTGTATTGGATGTTTAATGGGATTTAATATGATCTTTAATATTATTTTTGGGACTAACCTATTAACCGGAGGCCTAGTGTCAGATGCTGTTTTTTTGCCTATTTCAGTGTTTCGCAGAAAAGCAATACCAAACGGAGTCCAAACGGAATGAAACCTTTACGATGATCTTTCTTGGACCGAAAGCAATTCAGAAGACTTGAATTATAAGTCTCGGAAGCCACGAGGCGGCCACGAGGCAGGAGGGCGTGCCCCGCACCCTCGTGGGCCCCTTGTAGCACCACCGACGTACCTATTCCTCCTATATATACTCTTGTACCCTGAAAACATCGGAGAGAGAGCCATGAAACCACTTTTCCACCGCCGCAACCTTCTGTACCCGTGAGATCCCATCTTGGGGCCTTTTCCGGTACTACACCGGAGGGGGATTCCATCACGGAGGGCTTCTACATCAACACCATAGCCTCTCCGATGATATGTGAGTAGTTTACCACAGACCTTCAGGTCCATAGTTATTAGCTAGATGGCTTCTTCTCTCTCTTTGGTTCTCAATACAAAGTTCTCCTCGATGTTCTTGGAGATCAATTCGATGTAATTCTATTTGCGGTGTGTTTGTCGAGATACGATGAATTGTGAGTTTATGATCAAGATTATCTATGAACAATATTTGGTTCTTCTCTGAATTCTTATATGCATGATCTAATATCTTTGCAAGCCTCTTCGAATTATCAGTTTGGTTTGGCCTACTAGATTGATCTTTCTTGCAATGGGAGAAGTGCTTATCTTTGGGTTCAATCTTGCGGTGCTCGATCCCAGTGACAGAAAGGGAACCGACACGTATTGTATTATTGCCATCGAGGATAAAAAGATGGGGTTTATATCATATTGCTTGAGTTTATCCCTCTACATCATGTCATCTTGCTTAAGGTGTGCTCTAGATGCATGCTGGATAGCGGTCGATGTGTGGAGTAAAAGAAGTAGATGCAGAATCGTTTCGGTCTACTTGACACGGACGTGATGCATATGTTCATGATCATGCCTAGATATTCTCATAACTATGCGCTTTTCTATCAATTGCTCGACAGTAATTTGTTCACCCACCGTAATATATGCTATCATGAGAGAAGCCACTAGTGAAACCTATTCCCCCGGGGTCTACCTTACATCATATAAGTTTCTGATCTATAATTCTAGTTTACTATTTATTTTGCAATCTTTATTTTCCAATCTATACAACAAAAATACCAAAAATATTTATCTTATAATCTTTATCAGATCTTGGTTTTGCAAGTGGCCGTGAAGGGATTGACAACCCCTTTATCGCGTTGGTCGCAAGGTTCTTGATTGTTTGTGCAGGTACTAGGCAATTTGCGTGTAGTCTCCTACTGGTTTGATACCTTGGTTCTCAAAAACTGAGGGAAATACTTACACTACTTTCCTGCATCACCCTTTCCTCTTCAAGGGAAAGCCAACGCATGCTCAAGAGGTAGCATTTACTGAGGTTCATGCCACCTAGCGGTGAGTATCCCTACTCCTGCAATGTGGTGGATTGCCTCGAGGTGGGCTGGGGAAGAACTAGTACAGTGGTTGAACAACCTCAAGAGGTTTGTTGTTGGGTGTATGAGTGAGGAAGGTTTGAATGATCCGTCCTCCCCGACGGTGGTGGCTAAGCTATATTTATAGAGGCCCTGGTCCTCTGCCCTCAAAATATAGGCGGGAAGTTATCCCACAACGGCCAAATTTGAAGGGAGACAACTAGTACATCTTATCCTGATGAAAGGTGGTCTTCGCGTGCAAAGCTTTTGATCCTGACACCACGGTGGGCTCGGTGATGACCTTCGTCCTGCCGTCCTGGCGATTCTGGTCTTATTGCACGGAAATGGAAACCTTTGGTTGATTCCTCGGGACTCCGCGCCCGCGCTTGCCACTTTAGCACCAAAGAGGAAACCTACTGTCCCGCACTCGCTAGCGCCCGCCTGGCCTTGGTCTTCATAGCTTGCATCATTCGAACCTCACAAGGTGGGGTCTTGCATAGAGATCTCCGCTCCTCTAGGGCCAGCTTAGTGAGACTGCTCCTTCTAGAGGTCTTGGCATCGTCCGCCTCACGCGGCTTGGCTCCTCGCGATGGTATTGAGTGTCGATGCTGAACATGGGCCGTACCAGGCCGGTGAAGGGGCCACGTCATGGGCCACAGGTAGGCAAGCATGGGTACCCTCATGCTAGAACACCGATAGTAGCCCCCAGGCCCAAGAAGCGCTCGTCCTTGGCTTCGAGCAAAGCCAAATTGCAAGGGCGAAGCACCGCGGGCCCCAGCCGCCTGCATGCCTGATTGACGCGTGGTGCCTAGATTGGACGTGGGCGTCTCCACTTCCCCATGCTGCCTCGGCAACTGTTCGACTTGTCAGGGGCCTGCTGAATGCAAAAAGATCATCATTACCTGCAATCGTGGAGGCCGATGGTTTGCCTCCCTCATGCTATAAACGTGGAGGGGCAGAGCTCCCCGCTCACATCCATCTTCTTGCTTCTCATTCCTTCTTCCTCCTTCTTGCTTTGCCGCCTTGCCGAAGCATCCATGGCGCCGATAAGGAGGTTCTCTATGGCGGAGAAGGGCAAGGCTCCTCGGGAGGAGCCCGGGCCACTCCTGTCGAAGAAGAGGCTCGACGCTTCCCTCCAATCCCTTAATAGGACATGGTATAAGAAGCCGCTGGCGACACTGGAGGAGGGCCCCACCGGACTGTTCCCCAAGCTCGCCATGTCGTTTGAGGGCGTTATCGCCCCCTGGTGGAGGAGAAGGCTCGTGCTTTTTCCACCTCGGTCATGACGCGCATCTACCACCACCTCTACCTCCAGGACCCCAACTTCGAATTTGGCGCCTTGCTCGAGCCTGCGGCTCCTAAGCCTCAAGGTACCGCTGTCAAGGTCGTGAAGGAGCAGGTGGAGGCTCTGGTGCCACAGTTTCGTCTAGTCGATCCCGCAGCTGCGGCAGCGGGAGCCGATGGAGGAGACGGTGGTGATGTTGTCAACGATCGGTCCCCCAGGCGAGTGGCGGTGGTGTCCAGAGCTAAAGAAGAGGATGGGGGCGCCGATGCTTCCTATTTTATCCCTGCAACATTTATCATGCCTCGTGGAGGCTAAGAACTTTTGCTTTGATCCTTTGAGAGATAATATGTTTTGTAATAACTTTCTAGGGTTTCACTATCTTCTTTTATGTTCTGCTTTTAGTGTTCTACGTCTGCAGGGCCCGGCCCCGCGCATACCTCGACCGCCGTTGGGGTGTTTGGATCACCAGGACGAGACCAAGGGGCGAGGGGCTATGTGGCCAGTTAGGCCCCTGCTTGCGATGCCCACAGGCCCCCTTTACGTACGAAAAAGCTTAGTGTTCTTATGAGTTAGAACCTCACGAGGGCGCTGGGGCTCTGCGTCGGCAGGTCCCGACCTCGCGTGTTCCTGAACCGCCATTGGGGCGTCCGGATCACCATGACAGGACCAAGGGGCGAGGAGCTACGAGGCCAGTGAGGCCCCTGAGTCATGATGCTCAGGGGTCCCCCTTAATGTGCGAGTTGCCCTTATGAGTTCTATACCTTCTTCCCGTCAGCCTCTACCTGGGAGGGGCGCGCAAGGACCAAGTACAAGGACCTAGTGAGGTGGCGTGTGCCAGGCCGGACCTAGCCGCAGCCCCCGTGTCCAGCCCCCTGCGTGCTCATCTCAAGGAGAGGCTGAGTGGTCGGCCGAAAGGACATCCTGAGGTTAGCACATCTTGGAGGCGCCCCCAGTTGTTTATCCCTAGCGCGGAGCATGGGGCTACCACTTGGTGTGGGCATAGCCACTCCTCGACCATGTTATCCGCCAGCGTGGAGCATGGGGCTTCCACTAGATGAGTGGGTGGAGGTCCCTCCCAGGGAGCACTCCGGGCGTGCATAGCCCACCTGGAGGAGGTGTATATGGGAACTCGTGAGCCAGCGCGGGACTCACGAGGCCCTACCTAAAGGCGGGTTGCACCTGGTCTTCGAGCGCTTTTGCGTAACAGATGTGACATGTGCCGAAATGAACCTCCAGAGGCCATTGCATAGGAAGGTCGAGCTCCAAGGACCTCAGGAGGTGACATGAGCGGGGAGGGCCCGTTAGACAGAGCTTGAGCACTTGGGTTTGTCAACGCTGCAGGGACGGACCCGAGCACAGGCGTCGTGCTTGAGCTTCTTCATGTTACAATCTCGGGAGGAGCCCCCGGCGCATGGTTCCTATGGAGGTGTCCCATACCGCAAAGAAGGAACCGGGTTGCGTGTAATGCCCAGTATGGGATCTTGTAATGCCTAGTATGGGATTATACCTCCTACGTGTCGAGGCACGACTTAAAGGCATAAGCCCATACTAGAATGATCTCAAGTATGGTATCTTTGCACGACTCATGTAAAAATAGGGATGAAATTGCAAAAGGATAGTTGGCTTACACTCGCCACGTCACACAATACATTACATAAGCAAATCATCATCCAAATAACATCACAGTCCGACTACGGACGAAGATCCTAATGAAAGATACCAAATAAATAAATCCACAAGGTCCGAATCGCCCCTAGTAGAAGCCACTACTGATCATCGGGATAGTGCACATAGTATCGACTACGTTCTTCATTGAACTCCCAGTCCAGCTCCGTGCCGTCACCTGAGTAGTCCACCATAGTACCTGCATCTGGTGTGGTGTAGAATCTGTAAGCCACGGAGGACTCAGCAATCCCGTTCCCGGGTAGCAAAACTATCTAAGCCTTGGGTGTGGAACAAGGCTGAAGAAATAAAAGGTTGCAGCTGCACTAGCACTAGCTTATGTGTTTAGAGCGAGAAGAGAAGTGCCACGAGCGTCGAAGTGATCACGAAGTGATCCTATCTAAGCACGTCAATCATAACCCCACCGTGTTCACTTCCCGAACCCCTTTCGGAAAATGACCGTCACGGTTACTCACGCTGGTAGTGTGCTCTGAACATGGTGTCAAGTTTTCTACAACCAGATATTAACAAATTCCCATCTGCCACATAACCGCGGGCACGGCTTGCGAAAGTTCAAAACCCTGCAGGGGTGTCCCAACTTAGCCCATGACAAGCTCATGATCTGCGGAGTCACAATTCCAAGGTGGGAAGGCCCGAGTATTCTCGGAATCCCGTGCTCAAGATATTTCGACTAAGGTAAAGCTAAGCCAGGCTGACCTCCCGGCGTGCCGACACCCTGACAATAGCCGCGTGTATCTAGTCTCAGGCCACGACCGGATAGGTCAGCCTACAGGTATATACCAATCCTCGAGTTTCCTCGTGGTGGCCCCGCAGTCTGCCCAGTTTGGACCAACACACATTTGGAGCACTGGCCCAGGGGTTGTTAATTAAGATCACGGGATAGCTAGTCCCTATGCAAGTTTTAGTTATTAGGAAAATGGAGTACCAATGTTGGGCCTTGCTGGAAAAGGTTTAGCGCTAAGCGGGTTATCGAGGGGGTCCCATAACCTCAACCGTGTTAGGAATGCATAATCCAGGAACATAACACCGATTTATACGGTTCCTAGGGTGGCATGAGTGGAACAAATCACCAAGCAAGAGGCTTAGCCTTCCACCCATTACCAATATATAGATGATTTAGTTTAAGAGTTTATATAGTATGATATCCCAGCAATAACTTCAACATGAAGCAAGAATCTTCAAATCTTCTCCTGCAACTAGCAATGCTATAAGAGGGGCTGAGCGAAGCTTACGTAGCCAAACAAAGGTTTGCTAGGTTGGGTGGTTAGACAGATTCATGGTTACAATAGGAGGCTGACAAACAAACATGGGCATGGAGGCAATGAGCTAAAGAGCGAGACATCTAGCAATAGGCAAAGATAGTAATGATATCTGGGTCAGGTCATCTTGCCTATCGAGTCGTCGATGGGATCGTAATATGGCTCCTCGTACTCAACCTCGGTAGTAACCTCGTTCTCGTTCTCGGTCTCGGCTTCCGGCTCTACTCAACACAAGAACACAACGAGGCACGAAATCAAACAAGGTGCAATGCACAATCAACATGATGCAAGTATGATGCATATATGATGCAATACATGTCAAGGGATGAAGCACACAAGACAACACAAGACAACAAGTTTAAATGAGGCCGAAATCCACATAAAGCAAATCCGGTAAGTCCTCATATACATATGTTGAAATTGGTCCAGATATGAAAAAACCTTAAGTTAAAGTTGTTAAACAGCAAGTTAACATGCACCATGATGATCTACATGATATTCTAGTCAAGTTTCATATAAAGTATGTTTAATTCGGAGCTACGGTCTAGAAGATATGAGCAAAACAAGACAAACATGGCAACGGTGCAAGATGCACCCAAACATCAAGCAAACACACTCCAAACATGTTAACAACATGATATTATGATTCTACATGAAAAATCACACAAGTTTCATATAGGACACGCTCAAAACGGAGCAACGGTTCAACACATACACTCGAAACAAGATACAATGCAAAGCTGAAAATAACAGCCATATAGCAACTTTGGAGCAAGAAATATATACTCTACAGCACTCAAACATGGTGACAAGAAGCATGGACATGAAGTAGACATATCCTACAGCAAACAACTCCATTGGAGCAAGTCCATAGGAAGCATGGATCAACAGCAACAAGCTACACCATTTTGATCATGACGTTAAAAACCTGACAGTTATATTTTATAGCAACTTGGGAGCAAGAAATAAATGAGCTACAGCAAGCCATATGAGCAAGTGAGGGCATGTATGGATAGACAACAACATGTACAACAAGGATTGATCATTGGCCGCTCCAAAACTAGCATGGATTTGCCTAGGGCATCAAGCAAACATAGCATCGGGATATGATAGATTCCTGACTTAGTATAATTTTCACTAAGTATTAAAACAGTAACATTGGCATGGCATGTTTACAAGAATGTTTAAGTCACCTCAAGGCATATCATGGAAGATGGTTTGCACCACAGCAAAGACCACATGATGGAGATTCTAAAACATATTGGCATGTGACAAGGGGACAAACACATCAATAGCAATGAGCACCTCAAATCAGCATCTCATAACATGTTTCATAACTTAGCAGCCACATGCACTTTTGCAACCAAGTTTAACATGGCAATAAGAACCCTAACATGAATGCTACAGCAACCATCATGTAGAGAATTTCATAATGAACATTTTGACATATCATTTGCTTCATTTCGATAAACATGCACCAAGTTATCACATCTCAAACATGGCATGAAAATAACAAGTTACAGAAGTTTATAACAAGTAGCACTCTTGTCACGAATATTAATACCTCTAGATGAAGTCAAACAAGCATGGCACAATGGAACAAAGTGTAGAGCATATCACCACGGTCATTTTGACATATCATTCACTCAAAACGGACAAGTATGCACAAAGTTACAGCCACTAGAAGTATGCAACAAAATATTGCAGAAAAAGACTTAGCAGAAATGTACCTAGCAAACAAAAGGGACAGAGGGGTCCAACTGGACGTTTGGATCGGAGGCGGCGGCGGGCACCCGGGACGTGGCCGTCCCAGCGGCTGGTGCGAGTCGCGGGTCGGGTCGGCGTGGAGATCCGCCCGGCCTGGTGGGAGGTCGACCGGGC
>LR738715.1:557374119-557392433 GCA_902687465.1 Secale cereale | reverse complement strand
TACATGATATTCTAGTCAAGTTTCATATAAAGTATGTTTAATTCGGAGCTACGGTCTAGAAGATATGAGCAAAACAAGACAAACATGGCAACGGTGCAAGATGCACCCAAACATCAAGCAAACACACTCCAAACATGTTAACAACATGATATTATGATTCTACATGAAAAATCACACAAGTTTCATATAGGGCACGCTCAAAACGGAGCAACGGTTCAACACATACACTCGAAACAAGATACAATGCAAAGCTGAAAATAACAGCCATATAGCAACTTTGGAGCAAGAAATATATACTCTACAGCACTCAAACATGGTGACAAGAAGCATGGACATGAAGTAGACATATCCTACAGCAAACAACTCCATTGGAGCAAGTCCATAGGAAGCATGGATCAACAGCAACAAGCTACACCATTTTGATCATGACGTTAAAAACCTGACAGTTATATTTTATAGCAACTTGGGAGCAAGAAATAAATAAGCTACAGCAACCCATATGAGCAAGTGAGAGCATGTATGGATAGACAACAACATGTACAACAAGGATTGATCATTGGCCGCTCCAAAACTAGCATGGATTTGCCTAGGGCATCAAGCAAACATAGCATCGGGATATGATAGATTCCTGACTTAGTATAATTTTCACTAAGTATTAAAACAGTAACATTGGCATGGAATGTTTACAAGAATGTTTAAGTCACCTCAAGGCATATCATGGAAGATGGTTTGCACCACAGCAAAGACCACATGATGGAGATTCTAAAACATATTGGCATGTGACAAGGGGACAAACACATCAATAGCAATGAGCACCTCAAATCAGCATCTCATAACATGTTTCATAACTTAGCAGCCACATGCACTTTTGCAACCAAGTTTAACATGGCAATAAGAACCCTAACATGAATGCTACAGCAACCATCATGTAGAGAATTTCATAATGAACATTTTGACATATCATTTGCTTCATTTGGATAAACATGCACCAAGTTATCACATCTCAAACATGGCATGAAAATAACAAGTTACAGAAGTTTATAACAAGTAGCACTCTTGTCACGAATATTAATACCTCTAGATGAAGTCAAACAAGCATGGCACAATGGAACAAAGTGTAGAGCATATCACCACGGTCATTTTGACATATCATTCACTCAAAACGGACAAGTATGCACAAAGTTACAGCCACTAGAAGTATGCAACAAAATATTGCAGAAAAAGACTTAGCAGAAATGTACCTAGCAAACAAAAGGGACAGAGGGGTCCAACTGGACGTTTGGATCGGAGGCGGCGGCGGGCACCCGGGACGTGGCCGTCCCAGCGGCTGGTGCGAGTCGCGGGTCGGGTCGGCGTGGAGATCCGCCCGGCCTGGTGGGAGGTCGACCGGGCGCGGCGGCGGCTGACCTCGCCGGCGAGGGGCGCGGCTACCGGTCGGGAGGGCGGATCCGGCTGGGTCGGCGGCGGATCTGGCCGGCCGGCGCAGATCGGAGCGGGGGCCGACGGGCGGAGGAGGCGACGGCGGGGAGCTCGTCCGGCGGCGGGGGTGCGGGCACCAGCCGGCGGCGGGGAGAGCAGAGGTCCGGCGGTGGGGGAGCTCGGGCAGCGGCGGCGGAGGTCGGGCGGCGGCGGTGGAGCGCTCCAGCGGCGGGGACGAAGGCGGGTCGGCGGCGGCGGACGCACGGGCCGGGGAGGGCCCCGCCTAGGCCCTGCGGGCCGGCGGCTGGCGGGGTGGAACCGGCGGCGCGGTTGGACATGTGTCGGCCTCGGATTGGTCCGGCACGTCCGGGCGGACGTGTCCGGACGTGTCCGGCGGCGCGAGAAGGGAGGAGACTAGGGTTTCGCCCGAAAATGGAGGGGTGTGGACGTTTTTATGGGCATAGGGAGCTAGGAGACTCCAAATGGGGAGCGGTTTTCGGCCACGCGATCACAATTCGACGACCGAGATGATGGGAAGGGTTGTGCTGGATTAGTGGGCTGTTGTGGAGGGGGTCTTGGGCCTTAAAGATAAGGTTCTTTTAGCACACTAGGTTAACCGTTGGAGTACCAAACGAACTCCAAACGCGATGAAACTTGACAGGCGGCCTACACGTACCAAAACAACATTGCACGACAAGTCTCACGTCATTCCGGAAACGTTACACGGCCACACATGAAAGAAGGACTCGGGGATGCCGCGGGCACGTGTGTGAGCGCCGGAACTCGAAATGGACAACGGGAAGAGACGAGTGGGACCGGGTGCAAGTGACAACACGAATGCAATGCCATGCACATGACAACATGATATGAAAGAAATGCACACACACACACGACAAAACAAGAAAACCGAAATGAAAGAAGAGCCCGGAAAGGAATTGATGAAGTCAAAGTTTCATATATTGCCATATTTGGAAAGTGTTACATCTGGGGCATTACAAACTCTCCTCTACTACGAATAGATCTCGTCCCGAGATCTACGACTGGAAGAATGAAGGATACTCGGAACAAAGGTGATCTTCTCGTTCCCATGTAGCTTCTCGGTCGGTATGGTGTGACCACTTGACTTTGAAGAACTTGATTGACTTGTTGCGGGTCTTGTGTTAGTTTCTTCAAGAATAGCAACGGGCTGCTCACGGTAAGACAAGTCTTGTTGAAGATCAATCTCCTCAAATAGAATGGTGCGTTCACGTGTCTTGAAGCACTTGCAGAGTTGAGACACGTGAAACACATCATGAACATTTGCAAAGTTGGAGGGGAGCTCAAGTTGATAGGCTAGATCGCCTCTTTTGCCAAGAATCTTGAAAGGGCCCACGTATCTAGGAGCAAGCTTGCCTTTGATACCGAATCTTTGGGTGCCTTTCATAGGAGAAACACGGAGATAGACATGATCCCCAATGTCGAAAGCCAAATCACGATGCTTGCCGTCATAGTAGCTCTTCTGACGCGACTGAGCGACCTTGAGATTCTCACGTATGACTTTGCACATTTCTTCGGCTTCTGAGATCAAGTCATTGCCAAGAAGTTGACGTTCATCTGTCTCGAACCAGTTGAGAGGAGTACGGCACTTTCTGCCATAGAGGATTTCAAAAGGAGCTTTGCCGGCACTTGCTTG
Source organism: Secale cereale (assembly GCA_902687465.1). Classification (NCBI taxonomy): domain Eukaryota; kingdom Viridiplantae; phylum Streptophyta; class Magnoliopsida; order Poales; family Poaceae; genus Secale; species Secale cereale. The sequence continues at coordinate 557,389,342 of LR738715.1, read as the reverse complement.
GAAACTGTTGTTGTAAGAGAACTTGGCAAACGGAAGACAATCTTCCCACTTCATGCCAAAAGAGATGACACAAGCTCTGAGCATGTCTTTAAGGATCTGGTTCACTCTTTTGACTTGACCACTAGTCTGAGGGTGAAACGCAGTGCTGAAACGGATCTTAGTGCCCATGGCTGACTGGAAGGAGTCCCAGAACTTGGATGTGAACAAACTTCCACGGTCTGAGGAGATAACTTGAGGAATGCCATGTAACGACACAATTCTGGAAGTGTACAACTCTGCCAGCTGAGCTGCATTGATGGATTCTTTGACTGGAAGGAAGTGAGCTACTTTGGTTAGCTTGTCAATCACCACAAAGATAGCATCGTTCCCCTTCTTGGACTTGGGAAACCCAGTGACGAAATCCATTTCAATGTGGTCGAATTTCCACTCGGGAATAGGAAGAGGTTGGAGGAGACCGGCTGGACATTGATGCTCTGCCTTCACTCTTCTGCAGACATCACATTCATTCACGAATTGGGCAATCTCCCTTTTCATGCGAGTCCACCAGTAAGATTGCTTGAGGTCTTGGTACATCTTGGAACTTCCAGGATGAATCGAGAGGAGGGAGTCATGTGCTTCATTCATTATGAGCTTCCTGAGATCACCCTTGGGAACCACAAGTCTGTCCTCAAAGAACAAGGTGTCTTTCTCATCAACACGATAGCACTTGTATTTGGGAGTACCCTTTGCAATACCATGTTTCACTTTCTGCACCATAGCATCACTGAGTTGGGCCTCACGGATCTGATCTTCCAAGGTAGGAGCAACTTGAAGATTTGCAAGAAAGCCTTACGGAACAACTTGGAGGTTGAGCTTCCTGAATGCTTCACAAAGTTCAGGCTGAAACGGCTTGATAAGGATAATGTTGCAATATGCCTTTCTGCTCAAGGCATCTGCAATCACATTGGCCTTGCCAGGTGTGTATTCGATGCTTGGATCATACTCTTGGATCATCTCAACCCAACGAGTCTGGCGAAGGTTCAGGTTCGGCTGCGTGAAGATGTACTTCAAGCTCATGTGATCGGTGAAGATGTCCACTTTCCTGCCCAACAGAAGGTGTCTCCACGTGATTAAGGCGTGTACCACAGCTGCTAGCTTGAGATCATGTGTGGGGTAGTTCTTCTCATTTGGCTTCAATTGACGAGAAGTGTATTCCACAATTTTCTTGTCTTGCATTAGAACACCACCAAGTCCTTGAAGAGAAGCATCACAGAATACTTCATAGGGCTTGGACTCATCGGGAGGAGTAAGAACCGGAGCAGAGATGAGCTTTTCTTTGAGACTTTTGAATGCCACATCACAATCCGGAGACCAGTTTTACTTGACATTCTTCTGCAGCAAGTTGGAGAGAGGTTTGGCAATCTTGGAGAAGTTCTCAACAAACCTTCTGCAATAGCTAGCAAGACCAAGGAAGCTTCGGAGTTTCTTGACGTTCTGAGGGGGTTCCCAGTTGACAATCGCTTCAACTTTCTCAGGGTTGACAGCAATACCATCAGTAGAGATGATATGGCCCAGATATAAGACCTTATCGAGCCAGAATTCACACTTGGGGAATTTGGCATAGAACTTATGTTCACGGAGTCTGTCAAGAACCAAACGGAGGTGCTTGGCATGATCCTCTTCATTCTTGGAGAATACCAGGATGTCATCCAGATAGGCGAGCACAAATTCGTTGGTGTACGGGTTGAATATGTAGTGCATCATCCTCGAGAAGGTGGGTGGAGCATTTTCGAGGCTAAAAGACATGAATGTGTATTCATAGGAGCCGTAGCTTGTTCTGAATGCAGTCTTGTGAATATCTTCTTCACGGATACGGATCTGGTGATAACCCATCCCGAGATCGAGCTTTGAGAACACTTTTGCTCCTTTGAGCTGCTCGAACAATTCATTGATGTTGGGGAGCGGATACTTGTTCTTTATTGTCTTCTTGTTCAATGGCTGGTAATAAACGCAAAGGCGCTCCGCGCCATCCTTCTTCTTGACAAATAAGACACCACAGCCCCAAGGAGAAGTGCTAGGCCTGATTAGACCCATACGCTCTTGTTCATCGAGTTGTCTCTTCAACTCCTGCAACTCTTCAGGGGAAAGCTTGTACGGACGCCGACATGCTGGCTCGGTACCGGGCTCGAGTTCAATTACAAATTCGACTTGACGATGCGGAGGCATGCCTGGAAGCTCTTCAGGGAAAACGTCTCCGTATTCATTGACCACCGGAATTTGAGAGATGGCATTAATCTCGCCCTTGTCATTGAGAGAGAATAGCCTGATTGTGTTATCTCGAGAGGCCAAGATAATCACGTCTTCGTCGGGATGAGTAAGCTTGACTTCCTTATTTGCACAATCAATGTGAGCATCATGCTGAGAAAGCAAATCCATCCCAAGAATAAGATCAATGTCGGAGTTGCCGAGAACAACCGGAGAAGCCAGAAAGCGGTAATCACCCATACGAATAGATACATCCGGAGCCCTCAAATTGGAAGTCATGTGCTTGCCCGGAGAGATAATTGACAACTTCTTATCCAGAAATACCGAAGTGAAATTATGCTTGGTAAAGAATGGCCTTGAAATGAAACTGAGAGATGCACCAGAATCAAACAATACTTTTGCAGGAATAGAGTTAACTGGAAGATTACCAATTATCACATCAGAAGAATTTTCTGCTTCAGCTGCACTCATCAGATTCACTCTTGCATGCTTGGGATTGTGCTTGACAATAGCAGTACTGACAGGTGGAGGAGGCGGAAGGCGCCTCTGGTTGATGCACTTGTTGGAATAATGACCCTTCAGACCACATTTGTAGCAAGTGACCTCAGAAACTAGACGAGGAGGAGGAACACTTGGTCTAGAAGCTTGGTACAGCGACTTGGACTGATTGCCTTGGTTGTGTGGGTGGGATAAACCACGGCCACCAGAATGCTTGTTGTTGTTGTTGGGAGGTCGGATCACTGGAGGAGGTGGAAGCCAAAACTTCTGTTGCTTTGTGACCACTTGAGAAGAAGAGGAGGAGTGAACATCGTCTCTAATCCTCTTTTTGGAAGCTTCCATCTTGAGCTGGGCTGCCTCTTGCTTAAGTGCCATGTTATAGAATTGATCAAATTCATCAGGCTCGAAGAAGGTGAGAGCTAGTTGGAGTTCATCCTTCAGACCACCACGGAACTGATAAATCTTGCTCTTGGCATATGGGATGTCTTTCTTGGCATAGCGGACAAGGTTCTGGAACTTGTCATTATATTGATAAACAGTCATTGAGCCTTGCTTCAGGTTGCGGAATTTCTCACGCATACCTTCGATGACACTTGTTGGAATGTGGTGAGAGCAAAAATCCTTGCAGAAGTCAGCCCACGAGATTTCACGCCCTTCTCTGGAGTCTTTCTACTGCTGCCACCAATCAGCGGCTTGGTCCTTGAGTTGGAAGGCGGCAAACTTCACATAGTCCTCGGGTCTCACGTTACTGCACTCAAAATGCTTCTTGATATCTGTTATCCAGTCTTTAGCATCTAGAGGGTCCACACAGTAACTGAATGCCTTCGGTTGGTTTGCCAGGAACTGGTTTAGTGTAGCAAAGTGAGGTTGGTTGAACAAATTGCCTTGGCCTTGGTTCCCGTGAGCACCTTGATTTGCTTGATTTGCTTGAATGTTCTGCATCATTTGCATAAGCATCTGGGTGTTCTGGTTCGTCGCTTGCATAATTGCTCTCCAGGCCTCAGACGGAGGAGGAGGGGAAGGAGGACGATCAGGAACCTCTTCACCCTCTGGGTTAGCGTTGGGAACCCTTTTAGGAGCCATCCTGAATGACATGACAACTATTAGCCATTGATTGAGAGAAAAAATATATAAGCTGAATCAACGGCTAGAAATTGCAACATAGTCTTCACAAGAACATTCGAACAAGATGAACGAATGTAATCCACAGTTTAATGATACAACAAGCTTCACGAGAAGCCACTTGGGAGAACAAAAGGTAAATAAAAACAACAAGGAGCAGATAGAACAAATACAAGATAGAAGTTTCGTTCGACATATTCGTGCTGCAAGCCTATGGAACGTGTTACAAAAGGGTTTTGCAATCCCCGGATCAGCATATCCAAGGACCCTTTAAGATGCAACTCCCGATCGGAACAACACCCATAAAACTACTTCACTCAATGTAGAACCCCGAATTCCATATCATGCATTCGTTGGAAGAATGCCTACGAACTACTAGATGAACCCACCTATTAATTTCCGAAAGTTTCCAGTTATGCAATCAGGTGTTGGGGATACAGGGGAAGCATCGCGTACTCAACTCTAATCCTACATCCAGTTGTATCCATCCTTCAACACATAACCAGTTATTTTCGGAAACCGTCTACCTCGGACCTTCGAAACGCATCTACTATACAAGCTATGGCAATACTCCCGAACTACCTCCCCAGTACTGGGTGATGTCGGGGTTATCTTGCCATTAACCGCATAGGAGAGTTTTCGATGTCGGCCATCTTAAACGACAACACCTCGAAGCTCAACTCCCCGGGACACTGCCACAACCCCTAAATGACAGGAGGCATTGAGAACAATGTTCTCGTCACGAAGACATCGGAACAATCCAAACAATACTCGCGTGATCCTAAAAAAATTGTGATTTTTTTAGAGTAGAAGAGACAAGTAATCGTCAGGAGTCCTCACCAAAGTGAAAAGAGATGAGGAGCAAAAAAATCCTACTCTCGGATATATATATATAGGACTCAAAACATTTTCAAGTGTGTGCCGAGACTCAACCATCAACGATTCATCAATCAGTGGGGGCTTCTAGGTCGGAGAAGGCTCTGAATACCAACTTGTAATGTCGAGTATGGGATTATACCTCCTACGTGTCGAGGCACGACTTAAATGCATAAGCCCATACTAGAATGATCTCAGGTATGGTATCTTTGCATGACTCATGTAAAAATAGGGATGAAATTGCAAAAGGATAGTTGGCTTACACTCGCCACGTCACACAATACATTACATAAGCAAATCATCATCCAAATAACATCACAGTCCGACTACGGAAGAAGATCCAAATGAAAGATACCAAATAAATAAATCCACAAGGTCCGAATCGCCCCTAGTAGAAGCCACCACTGATCATCGGGATAGTGCACATAGTATCGACTACGTTCTTCATCGAACTCCCAGTACAGCTCCGTGTCGTCACCTGAGTAGTCCACCATAGTACCTGCATCTGGTGTGGTGTAGAATCTGTAAGCCACGGAGGACTCAGCAATCCCGTTCCCGGGTAGCAAAACTATCTAAGCCTTGGGTGTGGAATAAGGTTGAAGAAATAAAAGATTGCAGCTGCACTAGCACTAGCTTATGTGTTTAGAGCGAGAAGAGAAGTGCCACGAGCGTCGAAGTGATCACGAAGTGATCCTATCTAAGCACGTCAATCATAACCCCACCGTGTTCACTTCCCGAACCCCTTTCTAAAAATGACCGTCACGGTTGCTCATGCTGGTAGTGTGTTCTGAACATGGTGTCAAGTTTTCTACAACCGGATATTAACAAATTCCCATCTGCCACATAACCACGGGCACGGCTTTCGAAAGTTCAAAACACTGCAGGGGTGTCCCAACTTAGCCCATGACAAGCTCACGATCTGCGGAGTCGCAACTCCAAGGTGGGAAGGCCGTCTCGGAATCTCGTGCTCAAGATATTCCGACTAAGGTAAGGCTAATCCAGCAAGACCTCCCGGCGTGCCGACACCCTGACAATAGCAGCGCGTATCTAGTCTCAGGCCACGACCGGATAGGTCAGCCTACAGGTATATACCAATCCTCGAGTTTCCTCGTGGTGGCCCCGCAGTCTGCCTAGTTTGGACCAACACTCATGTGGAGCACTGGCTCGGGGGTTGTTAATTAAGATCATGGGATAGCTAGTCCCTATGCAAGTTTTAGTTATTAGGCAAATCGAGTACCAATGTTGGGCCTTGATGGAAAAGGTTTAGCGCTAAGCGGGTTATCGAGGGGGTCCCATAACCCCAACCGTGTTAGGAACGCATAATCAAGGAACATAATACCAGTTTATACGGTTCCTAGGGTGGCATGAGTGGAACAAATCACCAAGCAAGGGGCTTAGCCTTGCACCCATTACCAATATATAGATGATTTAGTTTAAGAGTTTATATAGTGTGATATCCCTACAATAACATCAACATGAAGCAAGAATCTTCAAATCTTCTCCTGCAACTAGCAATGCTATAAGAGGGGCTGAGCGAAGCTTACGTAGCCAAAGAAAGGTTTGCTAGGTTGGGTGGTTAGACAGATTCATGGTTACAATAGGAGGCTGACAAACAAACATGGGCATCAAGGCAATGAGCTAAAGAGCGAGACATCTAGCAATAGGCAAAGATAGTAATGATATCTAGGTCAGTTCATCTTGCCAGTCGAGTCGTCAATGGGATTGTAAGACGGCTCCTCGTACTCAACCTCGGCAGTAACCACGTTCTCGTTCTCGGTCTCGGCTTCCGGCTCTACTCAACACAAGAACACAACGAGGCACGAAATCAAACAAGGTGCAATGCACAATCAACATGATGCATGTATGATGCATATATTATGCAAGACATGTCAAGGGATGAAGCACACAAGACAACACAAGACAACAACTTTAAATGAGGCCGGAATCCAAATAAAGCAAATCCGGTAAGTCCTCATATACATATGTTGAAATTTGTCCAGATCTGAACAAACCTTAAGTTAAAGTTGATAAACAGCAAGTTAACATGCACCATGATGATCTACATGAAATTCTAGTCAAGTTTCCTATAAAGTTTGTTTAATTCGGAGCTACGGTCTAGAAGATATGAGCAAAACAAGACAAACATGGCAACGGTGCAAGATGCACCCAAACATCAAGCAAACACACTCCAAACATGTTAACAACATGATATTATGATTCTACATGAAAAATCACACAAGTTTCATATAGGACACGCTCAAAACGGAGCAACGGTTCAACACATACACTCGAAACAAGATACAATGCAAAGCTAAAAATAACTGCCATATAGCAACTTTGGAGCAAGAAATATATACTCTATAGCACTCAAACATGGTGACAAGAAGCATGGACATGAATTACACATATCCTACAGCAAACAACTCCATTGGAGTAACTCCATAGGAGGCATGGATCAACAGCAACAAGCTACACCATTTTGATCATGACGTTAAAAACCTGACAGTTATATTTTATAGCTACTTGGGAGCAAGAAATAAACAAGCTACAGCAACCCATATGAGCAAGTGAGGGCATGGATGGATAGACAACAACATGTACAACAAGGAATGATCATTTTCCACTCCAAAACTAGCATGGATTTTCCTAGGGCATCAAGCAAACATAGCATCAGGATATGACAAATTCCAGACTTAGTAGAATTTTCACTAAGTATTAAAACAGTAACATTGGCATGGCATGTTTACAAGAATTTTGAAGTCACCTCAAGGCATATCATGGAAGATGGTTTGCACCACAGCAAAGACCACATGATGGAGATTCAAAAACATATTGGCATGTGACAAGGGGACAAACACATCAATAGCAACGAGCACTTCAAATCAGCATCTCATAACATGTTTCATAACTTAACAGCCACATGCACTTTTGCAACTAAGCTTAAACAGGCAATAAGAACCCCTAACATGAATGCTACAGCAACCATCATGTAGAGCATTTCATAATGAACATTTTGACATATCATTTGCTTCATTTGAATAATCATGCACCAAGTTATCACATCTCAAACATGGCATGAAAATAACAAGTTACAGCAGTTTATAACAAGCAGCATTCTTGTCACGAAGATTAAGACCTCTAGATGAAGTCAAACAAGCATTTCACAATGGAACAAAGTGTAGAGCATATCACCACGGTCATTTTGACATATCATTCACTCAAAACGGACAAGTACGCACAAAGTTACAGCCACTAGAAGTATGCAACAAAATATTGCAGAAGAAGACTTAGCAGAAATATACCTAGAAAAAACGGGACAGAGGGGTCCAACGGGACGGAGGGGTCCAGCTGGGCGTTTGGATCGGAGGCGGCGACGGGCACCCGGGACGTGGCCGTCCTAGCGGCTGGTGCGGGTCGTGGGTCGCTGGTTGGGTCGGCGTGGAGATCCGCCCGGCCCTGTGGGAGGTCGACCGGGCATGGCGGCGGCTGACCTCGCCGGCGAGGGGCGTGGCTACTGGTGGGGAGGGCGGATCCGACCGGGTCGGCGGCGGATCTGGCCGGCCGGCGCAGATCGGAGCGGGGGCCGACGGTTGGAGTAGGCGGCGGCGGGGAGCTCGTCCGGCGGCAGGGGTTCGGGCACCGGCAGGCGGCGGCGAGAGCTGAGGTCCGGCGGGGGTGGAGCTCGGGCGGCGCCGGTGGAGCTCGGGCGGCGCCGACGGGGACGAAGGCGGGTCGGCGGCCGCGGACGCACGGGCCGGGGAGGCCCCCGCCTGGGCCCTGCGGGCCGGCGGCTGGCAGGGTGGAATCGGCGGCGCGGTTGGACACGTGTCGGCCTCTGATTGGTTCGGCGCGTCCAGGCGGACGTGTCGGGTCCATTCCGGACGTTTCCGGCGGCGCGAGGAGGGAGGAGACTAGGGTTTCGCCCGAAAATGGAGGGGTGTGGACGTTTTTATAGGCATAGGGAGTTAGGAGACTCCAAATGGGGAGCGGTTTTCGGCCACGCGATCACAATTCGATGACCGAGATGACGGGAAGGGTTGTGCTGGGTTAGTGGGCTGTTATGGAGGGGGTCTTGGGCCTTAAAGAAGAGGTTCTTTTAGCCCACCAGGTTAACCGTTCGAGTACCAAACGAACTCCAAACGCGACGAAACATGACATGCGGCCTACACGTACCAAAACAACATCGCACGACAAGTCTCACGTCATTCCGGAAATGTTACACGGCCACACATGAAAGAAGGATTCGGGGATGCCGCGGGCACGTGTGTGAGCGCCGGAACTCGAAACGGACAACGGCAAGAGACGAGTGGGACCGGGTGTAAGTGACAACACGAATGCAATGCCATGCACATGACAACATGATATGGAAGAAATGCACACACGCACACGACAAAACGAGAAACCCGAAATTGAAGAAGAGCCCGAAAAGGAATTGATGAAGTCAAAGTTTCATATATTGCCATATTTGGAAAGTGTTACATCTGGGGCATTACATTGCGCGCCTTGGCTTGCTAGCCAGGGCGCGGCGAAACTTTAGGGGACAAAACACCGAACAGACAGATTGCAAGAGGCGAGGAAAAAGACCCATTCCAAAGCTGCTGATTCTCAAACAAAGACGATACATGCCATAGGGACGGATCTACGGGGCTTGGGGATGATGCAGCCCGAGGGGCGCTCCCAACTAAACAAGACGAAAAGTGTCACCTGGCATTGTTGCGGGAGAAGTGTTGGGGTAGCTAAAGACACACGTTGCTGAAGTCGCTCCTCACGAGTCGCCTGGCTCCTAGGTCTCGCGAGGCACCTGTGGTCCAGGAGGCTCGCGAAGGATTAGCGCTTCCTCCGCCAGGATCTCCTTGTGTTTGGCCTCGTGAGCTGCCAGGATGCCTCTCATGTAGTGCTGGTGCAAGGCAGCACGGATCGGTAGGCCGAAAGGCATGCGAACATAGCTGTGAGGGGGACCCTCACACTGGCCCACGTGAGATGGCCAGAAGAACTCCTGAGACGCGGCTCTGTTGAGCCCTAGGATGTTGGCGCATACGCGCAACCCCCTACCCTTATCGGTGGAGGGGCGGCGCTTGGTGTTGTGGGGCAATGCTCGCCTCGCATGGCCCTTGCCTCCCGAAGATCCTTAATTTCCTTGGTGATGAACTCCTGAACGCCTGGTGCCTCACGCCCTACGCTCTTCTCACGGAAATGCGTGCTGAAGCACGCCTCCACATGGTGCCCGAGCACCTCCCTCGTGATGTTGGCCAGGTCAAAGGCCCACCAGAGGAGAGCCCCTGAGCCCAGCCTGAGAGGGGCGTCGGGCACGCCTTCCTATGCGAGAGGGGAAGGCGCCCCGTCCGTGGGTGCAGGTCCTGAGGTACTATTGTCGGGCATTCCACCCTCCTGAAGCCGCAGGGCGAGAAACTGCTTCTTCTTCTTCGGGGCAGCCTCATGTGGCTAGGCAAAGCCCTCAGCATCTGAGTTATCAACCGCCACGGCTTGGTAGGCGCGCTGGAGGGAGCACACCGCATCTTTCTCATTACAGGTGAGCGTGATGATGCCGCCGCTCCCAGGTATCTTGAGGATGTTGTAGCCGTGGTGGGCCGCCGCCATGAACTTGGCCAAGGCCAGATACCCGAGGATGGCATTGTACGGGAGACGGATGTGGGCGACATCAAAGTCGATGAGCTCGGTGTGGTAGTTCTTGCGGTCGCCGAAGGTGATAGGAAGGCAGATTTGCCATATCGGGGTGGTGGAGCCGTTGGTCACTCCTGAGAAAAGGTTGGTAGGCTGAACCTGGTCATACGGCACTTGGATCGTGTCAAAGGTCTCGACAGAGAGCATGTTGTATCCCGCACCACCGTTGATGAGTGTCTTGGTGATGAGCTCGTTCCTGGTGGTAGGCGAGCAAAGCAGCGGGAGGGCGCTGGCCGCAGCAGCGCGCTTCAGCTGGTCAGCTGAGTCAAAGGTGTCATCATACTTGGACCATCTAAGCGGACGTGTTATCTCGAGCTTAGGGAGGACCGCGTTCACCTCACGAGCAAACTGCTTGAAGATGCGATGAGATGTCGGGGCCTAAGCGCCACCCAGGATGCAAGCTATGGCGCGAGGCTCTTGGAAGCCCCCAGCCCTATCATCTTGGTGGCGATCGTCATTCCTTCTTGGTGGTGGTGGCAGCGGAGGAAGGCTAGCGTTGCCTTGTGGACGATCCTCACGAGGCTGGTCCCTCCATGGACCATCACGAGGCTAGTCCCTCCAAGGGCCCTCGTGAGGCTGGCCCTGCCAGTGGTCCTCGCGAGGCTGATCGCGCCAGCCTTGGTGAGAGGCATGATTCTCCCAGCGTCCTCCACCTTGACCACCTCTGTGGCCGTAGCCTCGATCGCCGTGCTCAGGGCGACGACTGAGGCGCCCGTCGTAGATGGCCCTGAGCTCCTGGCAATCATTGGTGTTGTGGCTGTGCATGTTGTGGAAGACGCAGAACGGGCGGCTACCTTTGGAGGACTCGGGGTAGTCGCACCCGCGCTTCATCTCAAGCTCAGTTGCGAGCGCAGCAGGTCCCTTGTGCTTGGCTTCCTTGGTCTTGGCCTTCTTATCTTCTGGGTCAGCCTCGGGGAGCTCAACGAGCGAGAGGCGGCCCTCTTCTTCCCTTGCACACTTGATTGACATGTTGAACATCTCCAGAGCTGAGCATATGTGCCCATGAATAGCGAGCTCCTCCTTCATCCTGGCGTCCTCGATGCCGTTAGTGAATGCGGAGATGATGGCCACGTCTGACTCCTTGGGAATCTTGATGCGGACGTTGGTAAAACACTGGATGTACTTGCGCAAGGTTTCCTTGGCTGCTGGTTGATATGCTGCAGGTCGCCTATCACAGGGCCACAGTCACGAGTCCCTTCAAAGTTGGAGATGAATCATTCACGCAACTCCTCCTAGGAAGAAATCAACTCCGTTGGGAGGTTCAGGAACCACGAACGCACACCGTCCATGAGAGCCATGGGGAACCTATTGTCCATAACCTTCTCGTAGCCACTGGCCGCATCGATGCTCACCTCGTAGAGCTGCAGGAACTCAGCGGGGTCGGGTGTCCCATCGTAGCGTGGAGGCAGGTCTGGCTTGAACTTGCTGGGCCAAACAACGCGACACAGCTCCAGGGTGAACGCCCGGCAATCTGCCGCGCCTCCGGGTGCCCACCGTTGAGGTGGAGCTTGATCAGGGTGTGATACGTCCATTTGGCATCATGTTTTCTTGCTATTATTTATGTTGTTATTATGCATAGTAATGCTTTTTTGAGTAATTCTAATGCCTTTTCTCTCATAATTTGCAAGGAATGCACCAAGGGGGAGAATTCCGGCAGCTGGAAATCTAGACCTGAGAAAGCTATGTCAGGCCACCTATTCTGTACAACTCTAAACAAGTTGAAACTCCACGGAGAATTTTTATGAATTATTTGAAGAATATCAGTGTAAATAAGTACTAGACGAGGCCCACCAGGTGGGCACAACTCACCTGGGCGCACCAGGGAGCCCAGGCGCGCCTTGGAGGGTTGTGCTCACCCAGGCGCACCTCCGTTGCCCATCTTCTGGTATATAAGCCCCTATGACCTAGAAAAATAAATGAAGAGAAGACTTTCAGGATGGAGCACCACCGTCTAGAGGCGGAACTTGGGTAGGAGCACTTTTACCCTACGGTGGAGCGATTCCGCCGGGGGAACTTCCCTCCTGGAGGGGGAAATCATCGTCATCATCATCACCAACAACTCTCCCATCTTGGGGAGGGTTATATTCATCAACATCTTCAGCAGCACCATCTCATCTCAAACCCTAGTTAATCTCTTATGTTCAATCTTGTTACCAGAAATATAGATTGGTGTTTGTGGGTGCCTAGTAGTGTTGATTACATCTTGTAGTTGATTACTATATGGTTTATTTGGTGGAAGATCATATGTTCAGAACCATTATGCTATTTAATTCCCCTCTGATCTTGAACATATTTATCACTTGTGAGTAGTTACCTTTGTTCTTGAGGTCACGGGAGAAATCATGTTGCAAGTAATCATGTGAATTTGATATGTGCTCGATATTTTGATAGTATGTATGATGTGATTCCCTTAGTGGTGTCATGTGAATATCGACTACATGACACTTCACCATATTTGGGCCTAAGGGAATGTATTGTGGAGTAGTAATTAGATGGCGAGTTGCGAGAGTGACAGAAGTTTAAATCCCAGTGTATGCGCTATTCCGTAAGGGGCCGATTGGATCGAAAAGTTTAATGCTATGGTTAGAATTTATTCTTAATACTTTTCTCATAGTTGCGGATGCTTGCGGGAGGGTTAATGATAAGTACGAGGTTTGCTCAAGTAAGAGCAGCACCTAAGCACTGATCCATCCACATATCAAATTATCAAAGTAGCGAACACGAATTAAACCAACATGATGAAAGTGACTAGATGAAATTCCCATGTACCCTCAAGAACACTTTGCTTATTATAAGAGACCGTCTTGGCATATCCTTTGCCTCAAAAGAATTTTGCTATCCTTTTGCACTTTTGCTACTACTATCATTACTTGCTCGTTACAAAATTATCTTGCTATCAAACTACTCTACTAGTTACAATTTCAGCACTTGCAGATACTACCTTACTGAAAAATACTTGTCATTTCCTTCGGGTCCTCGTTGGGTTCGACACTCTTACTTATCTAAAAAAGCTACAATTGATCCCCTATACTTGTAGGTCATCAAGGCAAGTTTCTGGCGCAGTTGCCGGGGAGTGAAGCGCTTCTGGTAAGTGGAAATTGGTAAGAAAACATTCATATAGTGTGCTGAAATTTATTGTCACTTGTTACTATGGAGAACAATCCTTCGAGGGGTTTGTTTGGGGTATCTTCACCTTGACCGGAACCATAATTAGCTACTGCTCAACCCGCTGCACCTACTAAAAATATTGAATATTAAATCCCTTCGGGTATGATAGAACAACTGCTAGCTAATCCTTATGCAGGATATGGAACTGAACATGCTGATATGCACTTGATATATGTGGAACAAATTTGTGGATTGTTTAAGCTTGCACGTGTTCCCGGAGATCAAGTTATGAATAAGGTTTTTCCTTTATCTTTTAAGGGAAAAGCATTAGCATGGTATAGGCTAAGCGATGATATTGGATCTTGGAACTGGAACCGATTGAAAATGGAGTTTCACCAAAAAAAATATCCTATGCATCTAGTTCATTGTTTTCGGAATTACATATATAATTTTTGGCCTCATGAAGGAGAAAGTATCGCTAAAGCTTGGGGGAGGCTTAAGTCAATGTTATATTCATGCCACAATCATGAGCTCTGAAGAGAAATTATTATTCAGAATTTTCGCTCGGCTTTCTCACAGTGATCGATCCATGCCTGATACTTCTTGTGCTGGTTCCTTTATGAAGAAAACTATTGAATTCCGATGGGATCTTTTGGAAAGAGTTAAACACAACTCTGAAGATTGGGAACTCGACGAAGGTAAAGAGTTAGGTACTAATATCAAGTATGATTGTGTTAAATCTTTTATGAACAACGATACTTTTTAAAAGTTTAGCACTAAATATGGACTTGACTCTAAGATAGTAGCCTCCTTTTGTGAATCTTTTGCTACTCATGTTTATCTCACTAAAGAAAAATGGTTTAAATATCACCCACGTATTAAGGAATAAATTAAAGAACCGGTACCAGTTTAGTACTAAATACTTTATAATGTTGATCCAGTTGTTCCTACTGCTTATATTGAAAAAACCCCACTTCATGTTAGCATAAAGGAACATGCTAAAGTTTCAACTGTGGTTAACAAAAGTTATATCAGAACACCTAAGCCAGATTAAAAATATTAAAGTAGAACCGAATATTGCTATGGTCAAAGATCTCTTGGAAGAAAATGTAGATGGGCATGTTATTTGCTTTAGTGAAGAAGCTGCTAGAATTGCCAAACCTGATATAAAAGATAAACACAGACCTGTTGTTGGCATGCCCGTTATCTCAGTCAAAATAGGTGATCACTGCTATCATGGTTTATGTGACATAGTTGCTAGCGTGAGTGCTATTCCCTACTCTTTATATCAAGAAATTACAAATAAAATAGCACCCACGAGATAGAAGACACTGATGTCACTATTAAACTTGCTAATAGAGATACTATATCACCAATTGGGATTGTTAGAGATGTTGAAGTCTTGTGTGGGAAAATAAAATACCCTACTGATTTTCTTGTTCTTGGTTCCCCACAAGATGACTTCTGTCCCATTATCTTTGGTAAACCTTTCATGAACACCGTTAATGCTAGAATAGATTGTAAGAAACAAATTGTCGGTGTTAGTTTTGGTGATGAATCTCATGAGTTTAATTTTTCCAAGTTTAATAGAAATCTTCATGAAAAAGAATTGCCTAGTAAAGATGAAATTATTGGTCTTGCTTCTATTGATGTGCCTCCTACTGATCCTCTAGAACAATATTTGCTAGACCAT
>LR738715.1:557357376-557369330 GCA_902687465.1 Secale cereale | reverse complement strand
TAAAAGAATCCAAAAGCTTGAGTTGAAAGTCAGAGAATATGTCCTTTTGTACAACTCTCGTTTCAGGTTCTTTGCAGGCAAACTCCTCTCAAAATGGGAAAGCCCCTATGTCATCGAGGAGGTTTATCAGTCTTAAGCTATCAAAATAAATAATGCCGAAGGTACTAACTGAAAGGTTGTCAATGGGAAACAAATAAAGCATTATATCTCAGGTACGCCCATTAATGTTAAAAGCAATATTATCCAAACTTTGACACCGGAAGAACACATAAAAGAATCCTTCCGGAACACTCCGGAATCGTGAAAATAAGGAGGTACGTGATACGGTAAGTAAACGGACTCGAAAAAATCCGCAAAAATATTTTTTATCATTTTTGGAATATTTACAAAAATAGGAAAATAAGAAACTACCAGGAAGCATACCCTGGTGGGCACAATACACCAGGGCACGCTAGGCAAGCCTGGCGCGCCCAGGTGGGCTGTTCCTACCTCCGGTACCTTCCAGACTCCATTTTTCTACAGCTTGCTTGTTTCCCAAGATAAAAATTCTTTATATACTCCCCCAACTTATTGACCACCGTATCGCGGAGAAATCTTATATTTTCTTTTCTTGCTGTTTTCAGGCAGATCCCATCTACCAAGACTACCCCAAGCTCTTCCAAGGATAAGTTCTTCAAGAATGTCATCAACCCATATCTGCGAGAGGTGGTGCAGCACCCTCGGGTCATCCACATGCATCAGGGGTTGCTGCACATCCACGATGAGCAAGGACCCAAGGGGACGGGAACCGTGGAAGCCAAGCTTGAAGCTATGGAGCAAGAAGTCTTCCGGTGCAAGAAGATGGTGGAGCGTGGACTCAAGGCGAATCACCTCATGATCATGGACCTCTCCCATGATCTCAAGGTGGATGGCAAGTCCATGAAGGATATCATCTTCACCCTCAAGGAATAAATCCACTACCTTCAAAGCCAGATCTATGATCTTCAGAACCAAGTCTTTGAATATGAGGCAAGGTTCAAAGGTATGAGTTTGGCTGCTAGTTGCAGGACCCGTGAGACTCATTCTTCCTCTTTCGATGGTGGACCTCTGTCATGGAAACCCGAGGACAAGATCGCGACCTCTTCTCCGCCACCACCATATTCTTCACCACCAAAAGAAAATTGTTCGGGTATGGGCACTCCCATTGGCTTTCTCCAACCTTGGGGAGGTGCCCCGGTATCGTATCATGCCCACTATCCTTTTGCATTTACTTATTTAAGTTCGATCTTTTGCTTTAGAATAAATGAAAGTTTAATTCGATCCCTCCTTTTCGTGAGCTTACTTAGTGATCTATCTTTGTAATCATGTGCGAGATATATAATAAAGTTCAGTTTTCAGTTTTTACTTTCTTTACTTTCCTATTGCAATAAAAAGAAAAGTTATAATTGAATGAATAAAGGAAATGAAATAAATTAAGAAGATGGTATGCTAATCTTATGGTAGGTGATAGCACCATATAAGAAAAAAGTATAACTATAAATTTTTATTAGAGGTTGAAAAACATAGCATTGGTCAATGATGCAACTCATGAAAGAATTAATAAGAGAAGAGAAGATTCACATATAAATACACTATCCTAAAAATCTTTTGTGATTGTGAGCCCCCACCAAAATATTATATGTCAAAATTGTTGATGTTGGACAAGGAAGAGAACTTAATGATTTATGTTCGTTCATATTCACATAGAAGTCATACTGTCATAGATCCTTCAACATGTGGTCCTTGCCCAATATCTTTTCAAGCCAAAAAATCTGCACTAAGTAGAGATACTGCTTGTGCATCCAACCCTTAAACCCAAACCTTTCTCGAGAGTCCACCGTACCTACCTATGGATTGAGTAAGATCATTCAAGTAAGTTGTCATCAGTGCAATAAGGCAATAAAAATTGCTTCTAAAAGTGTGAGATCATTTAGTGTAAGAGAAAATTGAGCGTTGCACGAACTTGTGATGGTGAAGAATAAAAGCGACAGACTGCATAATAAAGTTTGCTATCACAAGGGGCAATGCAACTTGACGTTCTTTTGCACTAAGGGATTGAACTTACAAACAGATAAGCGCATGGCAACCTCTGCTTCCCTCTGCGAAGGGCCTATGTTTTACTTTTATGCAAAGAGTCAAAGTTTTCTCTTTGTTCCTTTTTATCTTATCCTTTGGCAAGCATCATGTGGTGAGGAAAGATCTAGGCACATATGTCTAGTTGAATATGGGTGACATGAGTTATTATTGTTGACATCACCCTTGAGGTCAGTACGTTGGGAGGCAAAACCATAAGTCCCTATCTTTCTATGTGTCCAGTTGAAACGTTTTGCTCATGGGTATGCGGTGAGTGTTAGCAATCATAGAATACTATATGATTGTTGAGTATGTGGACTTGCCTAAAGGCTCTGACATGTGACCCTTCCTGAAAAGATGATGAATTGTAGTTGCAAAGTTGACTGAGAACATAGATTGCTGGTTTCTAATAGAGTTTATGCTTTATACTTCAACTTTGTGATGAAATGTTACCTGTTCATGAGAATTCTATCATACAAGTCTTTTGATAAAAGTCTTATGTTTAAATATGTTGTTGTTATAATGATCAACACGATGCTTCTATGTACGTATTTTGTTTTTATCGACACCTCTCTCTCAAAGCATGTGGACATGTTTTTCGTTTTCGGTTTTCGCTTGAGGACAAGCGAGGTCTAAGCTTGGGGGAGTTGATACGTCCATTTTGCATCATGTTTTCTTGCTGTTATTTATGTTGTTATTATGCATAATAATGCTTTTTGGAGTAATTCTATTGCCTTTTTTCGCATAATTTGCAAGGAATGCACCAAGGGGGAGAATTCCGACAGCTGGATATCTGGACCTGAAAAAGCTACGTCAGGCTACCTATTCTGCACAACTACAAACAACCTGAAATTCCACGAAGAATTTTTATGAATTATTTGAAGAATATTGGAGTAAAGAAGTACCAGAGCGGGCCCACCAGGTCAGCACAACCCACCTGGGCTTGCCAGGGAGCCTAGGCGCGCCCTGGTGGGTTGTGCTCACCTAGGCCCACCTCTGGTGCCCAGCTTCTGTTATATAAGCCCTTCTGACCTAGAAAAAATGAAGAGAAGACTTTCAGGACAGAGAGCCGCCGTCTCGAGGCGAAACATGGGCAGGAGCACTTTTGCCCTCTAGCGAAGCGATTCCGCTGGGGGGACTTCCCTCCCGGAGGGGCAAATCATCGTCATCATCATCACCAACAACTCTCCCATCTTGGGGAGGGCTATCTTCATCAACATCTTCAATAGCACCATCTCATCTCAAACCCTATTTCATCTCTTGTGTTCAATCTTGTTACCGGAACTATAGATTGGTGCTTGTGGGTGACTAGTAGTGTTGATTACATCTTGTAGTTGATTACTATATGGTTTATTTGGTGGAAGATCATATGTTTAGATCCATTATGATATTTAATACCCCTCTGATCTTGAGCATGTTTATTACTTGTGAGTAGTTACCTTTGTTCTTGAGGTCACGGGAGAAATCATGTAGCAAGTAATCAGGTGAATTTGATATGTGTTCGATATTTTGATAGTATGCATGATGTGATTCCCTTAGTGGTGTCATGTGAACGTCGACTACATGACACTTCACCATATTTGGGCCTAAGGGAATGCATTGTGGAGTAGTAGTTAGATGGTGGGTTGTGAGAGTGACAGAAGCTTAAACCCCGGTTTATGTGCTATTCCGTAAGGGACCGATTGGATCCAAAAGTTTAATGCTATGGTTAGAATTTATTCTTAATACTTTTCTTGTAGTTGTGGATGCTTGCGGGAGGGTTAATCATAAGTAGGAGGTTTGTTCAAGTAATAACAACACCTAAGCACCGATCCACCCACATATCAAATTATCAAAGTAGCGAACACGAATTAAACCAAATTGATGAAAGTGACTAGATGAAATTCCCGTGTACCCTCAAGAACGCTTTCCTTATTATGAGAGACCGTCTTGGCTTGTCCTTTGCCTCAAAAGGATTGGGCTATCTTGCTGCAATTTTGCTACTACTATCGTTACTAGCTCATTACAAAATTATCTTGCTATCAAACTACTCTTCTACTTGAATTTCAGCACTTGCAGATACTACCTTACTAAAAAGCACTTGTCATTTCCTTCTGCTCCTCGTTGGGTTCGACACTCTTACTTATCGAAAAGACCTACAATTGATGCCCTATACTTGTGGGTCATCAGGGTGTTCATGTGCCGCTGCATGAAGCGGCGCACAACCTTGATGAGGCGGCAATGGGAGTGCGTGCGCCTCACCTTGGGGCCGCTGCACCACCTGGCAGCTTTCTTCATCGTGGGCGGGTGCCCTGCGGGGCTGGTCGCGCTGGGAAGCCTCGCGCCTTGGCTCGGGGAGACTTCACACCGGAGAGGAGGAGGAGATGTGTCGTGGGCCAAGTCGCCCGCATGAGGTGGTGCAGGAGGCAGCGAGCGGGACGATGCTGGAACTTCTCCCGCAGTGCTAACGAGCTCGGCGATGCGGTCCAGCCATACCTTGTAGAGGTCATCGTCTAGGCGGTAACGCAGGAGCTCATGCGCCATGAGTAGTGCGCCCTGTGAGTTCGCCGGCCCACGACGGGCGTGGGAGGACGAAGCGGCCGCTGGAGCCAGTGCGGCCGTCGCGCCGCGCGGAGAGCGGGAGCGACGAATCTTGCTGCTCGCGGGCAGCAGGGCCAGTGGCGGAGTCTGCGACCGGTGATGGGGAACGATTGTGGATGCCATCGCGTGGAGGCGCAGTCTGAGCCACACGGGCGGTGAAGGCAGCCCAACGCTTAGCGCGAACTCGATGAGCGTCCGCCATGGAGACGATGAGGCGATGGAGAACTGATCGGAAGAAGAGAGACTCCGACGCACCCCTACCTGGCGCTCCAAATGTCGAATTGAGGCCTCTGCAAAACCCTTGTTAAGTTCGAACACTGGGGAGCGTGCGAAGAACTCAACTTCCCCTATCTACCTACTCGTCGTCTCTATGAACTAGTTCGATGAGAAAGAAGGAAAGTGACACAGGGCAGTTTACCCAGGTTCAGGCCACTTAGCGGTGAGTAGCCCGACTCCTACAATGTGGTGGATTGCCTCGAGGTGGGCTAAGGAAGAACTAGTACAGTGGTTGAACTGCCTCAAGAGGTGTCTTCTTGGGTGTATGGGTGAGGAAGGTATGAATGATCTGTCCCCGCCTACGGTGGTGGCTAAGCTATATTTATAGAGGCCCTGGTGAGGGAGTCCTGGATTGAGGGGTCCTCGTGTGGACGGATAACTCTTGGTGGGCCGGACTGTTGGGCCATGAAGATCATTGTTGAAGATCGTATCTGGTATCCGGATAGGACTACTGTATTCGTATGATGGCAGGTTTTAGGTTCGGGTGTAATATTTCATTCCTCTGCAAGATGGCTATGTACAAACCCTAGGCCCCTCCGGTGCATATATAAACTGGAGGGTTTAGTCCGTAGAGGCTAGAGAATCATAACATCCTCATAGGCTAGACTTTACAGTTTAGCCATTAGGATCTTGTCGTGGAGTTGTCACGGCAAATGTCCTAAGGAAATGACTTAATTGCGGAGCCATAGCAACGTGGTTAGCTTAAAGGGGTTTAAATGGGACAAGAGACACGGGAAGTTTATACTGGTTCAACCCCTTGCGGTGAGGGTAAAACCTAATCCGGTTTGAGGTGGAATTGTTGGGGTGTCGATTGCTAGGGAGCGAATACGCTTGACTGGCTCTTGATCTGTTATTTCTTGCCCTAAGCCGTTGCCAAGTCATCCCCTTATATACAGGGGTTGACGCCCTGCGACCTACGGAGTCCCGGACGGCTCATACAATCGTGTCCGGCTCGGTAACTCTTTGTTACATGCCTTACAATACAAGTTAACATACATGGCGGTTTATACTTACAGGCCTTAAGCCGCTCTGGGCTTACTCTCATTAAACCATCATATTCAACATGCTTCTGGGCTTGGCCCATGAACCGCCATTGGGTAACCCGGCCCCTCCTGGGTGGGTCATATCAAATACTTATATCCCCAACATTAGGCCCCAGGTTTATTTGAACTTGTTCATGTCAATCTTTCTTCATCTTCTCACGAGAAATTATAACCCGCCATGATGTCAGCCGTTGAAATGGTGGTAACCCGCCATGACGTCACTTGTTACTTACTTTCGAACTGTCCAGATCTTAGCAAATCTTCCGCATTTATTGTGATTCCGATAATCGAGGCGTCTATACTATTACTTACATGTTTTTCCGCCTCCTCGATTCTCGCGCATGACCTTTATCCACTCAGCTTATAAATAGGGCCAGGAGTTCCTTTGCATTCTCTCCCTTTACATCTCCCTCTTCATCTCCTTCCTCGCGACGCTCCCGCACCCGAGCTCCACCAGCGCCGGCGTCCTCTGCTTCATCCTCAACAGCGACCACCGCATCAACCCAACACGACCAGATCTCTTCCATGCGCCGCCACCGTTCGCTTGCCCAGGTGCGTTCTTGTCTTTCTTCCCCCCTTAGATCAATTAGGGTTCCCGCAAAACTCGCCGGAGTTCATCTTCTTCTTCTTCTGTCGTCATGATTTTCTTCTTGAACTTGATATCCCTATGTACAATTGTATTGAGAGTATCTCTTTAGCATCTGTAATGCTTCATCTATGCGAAAAGACTAATTCATCTCCATGAATTGCGTCATGCTGATCTTAGGCCTGCCTGTTCATTGTTTTTAACTTTATTTTCTGAACTGCTCTAGATCCAAAGTGACAGCTTCAATCTGTGAAAACTGTTTGTCTCCACACTTAGTAAAATCTTCTCTCCTAAATATCCGCGCTTGTCATGGCGGCTTAACTCTCCGGCTTACAACCACTCTTATGCCATTAGGCCCCTTTTAAGCCGCCATGCTGAACTTATACTGTAACCTACTCTGCCGGTTTAATGAATCAATTTTGAACCGGCAATAATTTTTTCCTTCTTTAGGCTTCTTTGTTCACAATGCAGCCGAAGACAGTCACCACGTGCAATTGGGTCCCTTCCGTTGTTACTGAGGCTACGCTTGCTGATTTTTTCAAGATTGGATACCTGCCAAAGAAATCAGTTATGCATTATCGCGCCCCTAAACCGGGCGAAGAGAGGCCTACTCCAAAGGACGATGAAGTTATTGCCTTTTCTGATCACATGAACCGGGGTTTTTCACCACCCGGCTCTAAATTCTTCCGAGATGTTCTGCACTTTTTCCAACTCCATCCACAAGACATCGGACCCAATTCCGTGTCAAATATCTGCAACTTCCAGGTGTTCTGTGAAGTGTATCTTCAAGAGGAACCCGGCCTCTTTCTGTTCAGAGAGTTTTTTTATTTAAATCGCCAGAATGAGTACACCAACGGACCCAATTAGGAACTTGGAGCTGTCTCAATTCAAAGAAGAAGAGATTCTATTTTCCCTTATGCCTGCCTACCGAGTCACCCCAAAGACTGGAATCAAACCTGGTTTTACTGTAAAGACACCTCCCCGGCTGATCAGCATCCATTGCTGGGTTATCATATTCAGCGTTTAGACACCAAGCATCCTCTTGCTAAGAAACTTACTGCCGCAAAACGCAAGAAAATTGCTCCCACTCTTGCAAAGGTGCAAGCCCTACTGGGAAATGGGCAGACTGGAATTGATTTGGTCCGGTGTTGCCTCGCCCGGTGAATCATTCCCTTGAGACGTAGGACCGGCTTAATGTGCAACTATACTGGTGAAACCTCAGATCCATTACGTCACAGCCCTGAGGACTTGGAGGAGGATGTAATCACAGATATGACCAAGACCCTCTTAAACGAGAGCCTGGGAGATTGCAGCAAAGTGGATGTGAGGCCTTTCTGCAAACCTAACCTGGCACCAAAGGTGAGTCTTGACTTTAACTATCCTTTCCTTATCGTTCTGACTCTCCTCTCAACTCAAAATTACTGCTCCTCATAGGCTAAGTTGGCTTTTTGAAAGAAAGCCTACGACCACGAAGCTGCTAAAAAGGCCAGAGCTATCAAGAAAGCCACCAAAAAGGCTGTAAAAAGATGAAGAAGTAAACCAGCCCTTCTGAACTGTTTGAACTAAATTACAGTACTGAGTCGGAGGTAACCCTTGACTCTCTTGGCTCCTTTTTCAATTATCTTATTGACACTTATTACTGTCAGGACGACATGGAGGCCAGCCAGGCCGTTGATGAAGAGGTAATTACTATTTCCTCCGGCTCAGAATCCTAGCCAAGACAAAAAGTTCAACGAGTAATCCGGAAAGTAAGATTTTCACACCCTTCAGCTCATTTAGATCCTCACTTTCTTTTGAAGCAACAACAACACAAGAGCCGGCGTCAGACTTGGAACACCGGGGAAGAAGAACTATCCTCCGATTTACCGAATACTCCAACTCGATGGAAGCGTCAAAATGAGGTCTTTCCACACTTAAACTCTTTTTACGCACTGGCGGGTCTTATTCGTCAACCACTGAACTCTTCCGATTCAAATTATCAGGAGGTCTCTCGCTCTTCATCTGGTGATTCATCTCAAAGTCAACTACCGGCTTTCAAGACTACCCCTGGGTAAACAATTTCTTCCATGTTCATCTCTTCCTTGAATCTTTATAACTTGGTACAGACTCACTTTAACCCGTGCAGTGGCCAAGCCAATCCCATTAAGAGAGCCAAGGCAAGTAAACCGGCGGCTGATCCAAAAGTCATTGAGCCAGAGCAGCAAGTTTTAGCAACAGATGTTCAGAGGCCAATAGAGGAAGCTACTCATGATGCTCCTCCTGAAATTCCTGACGCCTCTATTGACCCTGCCAATATCGATTCTGCAACTGCTGAACCGTCGGCCACGTCTGAACCGGCAGATAACCAAACGGGAGATGTTACAATCACTGGTACCGCTTTTAGAGAGCCGGGCAATCTAACTGTTCTAGCCAAACATACTGCCAAGCAAGAACTTGTTGAGAAACGGAGAGTAAGGTTTGACTTGGCTCAATATGCACAGCTGAGCAGTGGTGAGTTGCTTTCTGGATATCTCAGTTAGGTCCACAGCAATCGTGACCTTGAGATTGATATGGTGAAGCAGATGCACAAGAGGTTTAAGGTAAGAGTCTTGACCAAACTATATACATCCTTCCAGCCCCCAAGTCTATTGGATATGATAGAAGTGAATATGATGCAGACTTAGAAATAATTGACTCCTTTATGAATCGGCACACCTCTTGATAGGAAATCTGTCTTTGATGAACGTTGCATGTGTATCCCCCAAGGGCCCGCTTAATCAGCATGAATGAGTCGGTCCTATTCTTCATTGTATAGAACTTGCCTATATACCCCTCATAAGTCGGCGGCAATGATTATTTTGCCACCAGGTTAGTATAAGTGAATGATAATAAAGAAGCAATATGCATTACCCCCTAGTTCCAAGTACTCTTGCTTGCAAAGTGCTTGGGACTTTATTGATATGAACTGGGACATAAAAAGCACTTCAGCATCCATTAGCCCCCAAGTGCCAAGTGTTGTTGCTTGCAAAAGGCTTGGGACTTCAATTCTTGTAAATCTGAAAATAATTTGTTTCATAACCCTTTGTTTATACAGGATACCAGTTCTGAATTGCAAGTGCAATTAGATGATGCAAAGAGTCGGCTTAAGCATCAAGAATCTGAGACCCAAAAGGCTGAATCAAAATTTCAATTTAGTTTGTCTAAAACAAATAAGCTAAACGCTGAATTTGAGACGGAGAAGTCTGCTTGGGATGGAGAGAGAACCGCCTTGATGAAAAGAGCTGAAAAAGCAGAAGCAACCCTTGAAAAGGTGACAACTGAACTCACCTGGTTAAAGCATCGTGTCTCTGAAATGACTTCAGCTATCTTCGGTAAGCCGCCATGTTGCAATTTGAAATTTTCTTTAGGTAACATAAACCGCCACTGACTACTTCATGACTCATGTAGGTAGTAGGAGCAGTAATCTTGGTAGAGAGCCGCTTGTAAAGCTTAAAGCTATCTACACCCTTGTGGAACAGCTATACACTGGAGCTCAGCGCGCCTTAGCTACTGTCTCTCCATCCAACCAGGCACCAAGGTTTTTTGTAGATATTTTAATGAGACTTTCTATTCTTCCTGCTAGATTTGATGAAATGAAGCGGTCATCTGCGAGAGCCGGTGCCATCACAGCTTTGAGCTGGGCTAAGGCGTGGCTTCCAGAGCTGGATCCATCCGACTTAGCCATTGGTTATCCAAGCTTAAAAGAAGACGTCACAACTTTTGATCATAAGGATTTTGCTGCCTACGTCAAGAACATCCGCCCTCTGGCCAGCTTAATTGTTAATGAAACAGACCTGTCTAAATATCAGCCGGCTTACAACATTGAAAATCAGAAGATGTCCACTCCGTCTTACAAAGTGATGCAGTTGATCCCTCCAATCAGTAAGCATTCTTTCGCCTTTGAAATTGATCCATCTGAACTTATTGATGAAGAAGCTGAATTTGAAGCTTTGGCTGGCTTCAATTGGTTGGCACAGAACTTTCAGACAGAGGAGGATGAAGAACTGGAGAAGGGTAATCCGGAGACTTCAGCGCAGCAAGGTCAAGAAGTGTGAATCGTCTTGACAGCTTACATACTTAGTCCCATAGAGAAACACTTATTTTGATTGGCTCCTGGAGTCTTGTAATAGGGTAGTTGAACTTGAATCTGGCATGCCATCATGCACAGCTCTGCCTTTGCAAAATATTATTGATCCACCAGTGCCAAAATACCACTTTTATGATCGTGACAGTACTGACTTGTGTAGATCAATCTAACCTTTATCCTGCACATAAACAGAGAACAAATGCCCTGGCTGTTTACCGCCGGGCGGGTCATTATGCCCAACCGGTGCCACTCGGGACAGGTGTCCATAACCAAGGCCAGCTTAATTACCATGGAAAATAATCATACCTGGAAGATACGATTTAGACTACCGGCTTTATCAGTCTTCATGCAGTTATAACCGTGTAGAGGTATCGCTCCAGAATTAAGATTGTTACTTTCTGGAGGCTTAGAGCCATTCATTTGGTTGGCTTGCAGAGACCCGGAGAGGCTTCGAATATGAGTCATAAGTAAAGGCAGCTTGGCCGAACTTGCAAAGAATGCAGCTCAAACAAAAAACTCACAAAAAGTAAAAGAACTAGAGAAAAGAGATCAAAAAACATCCGAGGCTTTTGCAGGCCATCAAGCCAAAGGTTCTTCTTCAATGAAACTCGCCTTGTTGGCCACTGGAAGGTACGTGCGTGCTGTGAGCCGGCTCTCACAGTACCCAATCGACATTTGAACCTAGACAAGTACAGGTCTTTGTTTTTAAAGATAGACTTGTCTAGAGTACGCGGGGTCGGAGTTGCATCTTGCATCACAGGCCGAATTATCCAAGTTTCAAGGAAGGTGGCATTTTGAGCCTGGATCTATCCTGACTATCTGTAAGCCGTGCTCTCACATGACAGCTGGTGTTTGAACCTCAGCAAGCTCAGGTCTTGGTCCAATACGCCATATAAGAATGATTGCCAATAGTTCGTCGGGTCAATCAGGATGACCTGATGGAGTTGAAGCAGCTGGGTACAGGTAGGATGACCCATAGTTTATGCCCTCTTTGGTCGAATACGCCTATGTTTGAACATAACCCGGTCAAATGGGTAGTAATGATGTGTTCTCTTTTGTCGAATATGCCTATGTTTGAACAGGAAGCCCCCAAGTGACATACTTATGATTTATTCTCATCACAGGCCTATGCTTGAGCTTTGCAATGCATCCAACTCTCTTTGGTTCCTACAATTTGGGCATCAAGCCTCTTGAGTAAACATGTAGGATGATGACAAGGACTCGGCTTTGAAGAAAATGACAGAGGCCTCGAATTATTAGGGATGACGGCTTT
>LR738715.1:557344225-557357366 GCA_902687465.1 Secale cereale | reverse complement strand
ATATAAGAATGATTGCCAATAGTTCGTCGGGTCAATCAGGATGACCTGATGGAGTTGAAGCAGCTGGGTACAGGTAGGATGACCCATAGTTTATGCCCTCTTTGGTCGAATACGCCTATGTTTGAACATAACCCGGTCAAATGGGTAGTAATGATGTGTTCTCTTTTGTCGAATATGCCTATGTTTGAACAAGAAGCCCCCAAGTGACATACTTATGATTTATTCTCATCACAGGCCTATGCTTGAGCTTTGCAATGCATCCAACTCTCTTTGGTTCCTACAATTTGGGCATCAAGCCTCTTGAGTAAACATGTAGGATGATGACAAGGACTCGGCTTTGAAGAAAATGACAGAGGCCTCGAATTATTAGGGATGACGGCTTTATTATGTTGTTCTAATATTTACATCATCAAACTATATACATCATGAGAGCCGGAGGCTTAAGTATAGTAAGGCCGGAGATGAGCAATATTCCATAGCCCATTAGTCTCCTCTTCTGATGTGCGTGAATCCTTGTGCTCCCGAACATTAATCAGATAGTATGACCTGTTGTGCAGATTCTTGCTGACGAAAAAAGGTCCCTCACAAGGTGTTGAAAGCTTATGCATATCCGTTTGATCTTGGATGAGCCGGAGCACTAAGTCGCCTTCTTGAAAGGTTCTGGTCTTGACCCGCCGTCTGTGATATCTTCGTAAATCCTGTTGATAGATCGCTGAACGAGCCGCCGCGAGATCATGCTCTTCATCCAACAAATCCAATGCATCATGTCATGCCTTCTCATTATCAGCTTCAACATAAGCTGCCACTCGAGGCGAGTCATAACGGATATCACTGGAAAGAACCGCCTCAGCTCCGTAGACCATAAAGAAGGGTGTGTAACCTGTAGATCTGTTGGGTGTTGTATTGATGCTCCATAACACAGAAGGTAACTCTTCCACCCAACAACCCGACGTTCTCTTCAAAGGAACCATAAGACGGGCTTGATCCCTCGTAGAATCTCTTGATTAGCTCATTCCGCTTAACCATTAGACTGGGGGTGAGCCATAGAAGAGACATCAAGTCTAATATGCTCTCGTTGACAAAAGTCCCTCATAGCACCCTTGGACAGATTAGTGCCATTACCTGTTATAATACTATGGGGAAAACCAAAATGGAAAATCACCTTTTTTTATGAATCGAACCGCTGTTTCAGCATCACACTTGTTAACTGGCTCTGCCTCAATCCACTTGGTAAACTTGTCCACTGCCACCAAAAGGTGGGTTTTCTTATCCTTGGACCTCTTGAAAGGCCCAACCATATCAAGCCCCCATGTCGCAAATGGCCAAGTTATTGGGATCATCCTCAACTCTTGAGCCGGAACATGAGCATGCCGTGTAAATTTCTGACAACCGTCACATCTGCTGACCAAGTCTTCAGCATCAGCATGAGCCGTCAACCAATAGAAGCCGTGATGAAAAGCTTTGGCCACACGAGATTTAGATCCTGCATGATGACCACAATCTCCTTCATGGATCTCTCGCAAGATATCACAACCTTCCTCAGGAGAGACGCAACATTGAAACGCCCCTGTAACACTGCGATGGTGTGATTCTCTGTTGACAATCGTCATTGACTTAGACCGCCAGGTTATTTGTTTGGCCAAAATTTCATCCTCAGGTAAGTCACCCCGGGTCATATAAGCCAAATACAGAATCGTCCAGTCGGGTATAACATGAAGAGCCTCCACCAACTGTGCCTTCGGGTCAGGAATAGCAAGGTCCTCCTCTGTGGGTAACTTGACTGACGGGTTAAGCAAAACATCCAAAAAGGTGTTGGGCGGCACTGGCTTACACTAAGATCCTAACCGGCTTAAGGCATCAGTCGCTTCGTTCTTCCTCCGATCCATGTGCTCACCTTGGTAACCCTTTAAGTGACCTGCAATAGCATCAACCTCTTGCCTATAAGCCGCCATGAGCAGATCCTTGGAATCATAGGTGCCAGAAACCTCCTGAGCTACCAGATCTGAATCACCAAAGCATCTTACCCGGCTTAAGTTCATCTCCTTGGCCATCCGAAGACCGTGGAGCAAGGCCTCATACTCAGTTGCATTATTAGTACATGGGAACATTGACCGGAGAACATAAGAAAATTTATCACCTCGCGGGGAAGTTAACACAACTCCAGCCCCCGAGCCTTCCAATTGCCTTGACCCATCAAAGTGAATTGTCCAATATGTGTTATCCAGATTTTCCTCAGGCGTCTGCAATTCTGTCCAGACATTGATTAAATCCATGAGCGTTTGTGATTTGATGGCCGTTCGAGGTACATATTTTAACCCATGAGGCCCAAGCTCAATGGCCCACTTGGCCACTCAACCTGTGGCTTCTCTGTTTTGGATAATATCCCCTAAGGGAGCAGAACTAACCACTATAATAGGATGACCTAGAAAATATTGCTTGAGCTTCCGGCTTGCCATGAACACCCCATATACCAGCTTCTGCCAATGCGGATATCTCTGCTTGGACTCGATGAGAACCTCGCTGATATAATAAACCGGCCTTTGAACCGGATACTCCTTGCCAGCCTCTTTCCTCTCCACAACAATAGCCACACTGACAGCCCTGCTATTTGTAGTAACGTACAATAACAAAGGCTCCTTGTCAATGGGGGCCGCAAGAACCGGTGGCTCAACCAATTGCTTCTTGAGTGCCTCGAACGCCTCATCAGCAGCTTCACTCCAAACAAAGTCATCTGTCTTTTTCATCATCTGGTATAGAGGGATAGCCTTCTCACCTAGGTGGCTTATGAACCGGCTCAAAGCTGCTATCCGTCCTGCCAAGCACTGGACATCATTGACACACTTTGGTCTTGCCAAGGAGGTGATAGCCTTGATTTTCTCCGGGTTAGCCTCGATGCCTTGCTCAGAGACCACAAAACCCAAAAGCTTGCCTGTTGGAACACCAAAAACACACTTGGCTGGGTTAAGCATCATCTTGTACACCCAGATATTATCAAACGTTTCCTTCAAGTCGTCGATCAGGGTCTCCTTCTTTTTGGATTTAACGACAATATCATTCACATAAGCATGAACATTACGTGCAATCTGGTCGTGCAGGCAATTCTGTACACACCGCTGGTAAGTCGCCTAGGCACTCTTGAGCCCAAAAGGCATAGACACATAGCAGAAGGATACAAATGGAGTGATGAAAGCCGTCTTCTCCTGGTCCTTAACTGCCATCTTGATCTGATGATACCCAGAATAAGCATCCAAAAAACTCAAACGCTCACAACCCACCATAGCATCAATGATCTGATCAATACGAGGGAGGGCAAATGGGTCAGTTGGGCAAGCTTTGTTTAAGTCCGTGTAATCCACATACATTCTCCAAGTGTCATTCTTTCTAAGCACCAAAACCGGGTTAGCTAACTACTCAGGATGAAAAACTTCAACGATGAACCCGGCCGCTGCTGGGCCACCTCTTCACCAATGGCCTTCCGTCTCTCCTTGTTAAAATGGTGAAGAAACTGTCTGACCGGCTTATACTTCGGATCAATATTGAGAGTGTGCTCAGTGAGTTCTCTCGGTACACCCGGCATGTCTGAAGGCTTCCATGCAAAGATGTCCCAGTTCTCACGGATGAACTCGATGAGCGCGCTTTCCTATTTCAGTTATAGATTAGCACTGATGTTGAACTGCTTAGATGAGTCGCCAGGAACAAAGTCAACTAGCTTGGTGTCGTCCGCCGATTTAAACTTCAGTAACGGGTCAGGCTCTGTGGTTGGCTTTTTCAAAGACGTCATATCTGTCGGATCAACATTATTTTTGTAGAATTTAAGCTCCTCTCTGGCACAAACTGACTCTGCGTAAGCCGCATCACCTTCTTCACATTCCAAGGCTATCGTGCGACTCAGATGCACTGTAATGGTCCCCTTGTGACCCGGCATCTTAAGGTGCAAATAAACATAACACGGCCTCGTCATGAACTTAGCGTAAGTCGGCCTCCCAAACAGAGCATGGCACGGGTTGTGGATCCTAACAACCTCAAACGTTAATGTCTCTCCTGGCATCATATTCATCCCCAAAAGTTACCTGCAAATCAATTTTGCCCACCGGGTATGCCAACTTACCAGGCACAGCTCTATGAAATATACCGTTGGACGGTCTAAGTTTCTTGTTAGTTAATCCCATACGACGGAAAGTATTGTAGTAAAGGATATTGATGTTGCTACCTCCATCCATGAGTCCCTTCGTGAACTTGTGCTACCTCCAAAGCCAGCTGACCTGGATTATCAACTCGGGGCGGGCGATCTTCGCGGTTCCACACAATGGGCTGCTCAAACCATCGCAAGAAACGGGGAACTGCCGGCTCAACAGCATTCACTGCCCTTTTATGAATCTTCTGGTCCCGCTTGCACAGACTTGTGGTAAAGACGTGGTACTGCCCACTGCTCATCTTCTTTGGGTTACTCTAATAACCAGACTACTGCTGATTCCCCTGATTGTTCTGCTTGTTGTTGCCGCCTTGATTTCTTTGGCCCTAAAACGCGGAGTTTGAGCCGCTGGTTCCATGACCCGAACCATGAAAACCGGACCCTGAGCTGCCGTTTGGTCCATAGTTGTTCTGGATAGACTCCCTGTAATACCTCATGATCCTGCAATTTTCCACATATGTGTGGCCGGCTTTTCGTTCGTTTCATGCTTTGTACATGGCTGATTCATCATCTCATCAATGTTATATCTTCGAGGCGGCTTCCCCTTGCGACACTAGTTAAAATTCCGTGTCCCAGTATTAGCTACAAAAGTGTCAGCCTTGCGCTCATTGCCACTGCTCTAATTGGCCGGGTTAAACTACCGTCCTCCCAGGTCATTACTCCTCTTTCCCTTTCCCGGTCTTTCAGCCTCAGATTTGGGGTCCTTGGTACTATCAGAGTCTGCATATTTGACGAGAGCCGCCATGAGCACCCCCATACCGTCACAATGACGCTTAAGCCGCCCAACTTCGGCTTGAGCGGAAGGAACCGGCAATTTTTCACCAACGTTAATATCGCGGATTCGGTGTTGATCTTATGTGAAGAATGCATAATGGTTGAGACCCGGCGCACCCAACTGGTCGT
Source organism: Secale cereale (assembly GCA_902687465.1). NCBI lineage: Eukaryota > Viridiplantae > Streptophyta > Magnoliopsida > Poales > Poaceae > Secale > Secale cereale. Next base: position 557,352,271 of record LR738715.1, on the reverse strand, counting down.
CGATTCGCCCTCGTTCTGAACACAAGAATCTAGATCCACAATTGACATTGACTGCTTGCATGTATCCTTGAAATGCTTGATAAACTTGGCCTTCAGCTCTGCCCACGACCCAATGGAATTGACAGGCAATCCTTTCAACCAGTTACGAGTTGTGCATTCCATCATCATGGTGAAATACCTAGCACATGCAGCTTCACTAACGTCCAACGTCTCCATATCCATCTCGTAACTCTCTATCCAAGCCTCAGGGGGCTGATCTGCTGTGTAGTTAGGCACCTTACGAGGGCCCTTGAAATCCTAGTGCAACCGCTCGTTCCGTATAGCCGCCGTTAAGCACGGTACGCCCCAAGCTCTAGAAGTTCTGCCTGTCTCCACTGAAGTTGCCGGGTAATATGGTGTCGGCTGATGATCGGCCGCCTGAGCTGCCAGCTCGGCCTCTCGACACATCCTGCCCTGATCCACTAAGTCTTGTGCATTGGCGTCATGCCGCGTCGGGTTATGCCCACGAGGCTGGTTACGGTGCTGCTCTGTGCTTGAAACCTCTGGCGAGCCAACATGCCTGCTGTAGCTGGCACTTGGACGGGGGGTTGAGTGAATCCGGTCTCGACTATAAGACTAAGCTTGTTGCTGCTGCAGTGCCGTCTGAAGCAGTTCCTGGGCCCTCCGGGTCTCCACTGCCACTGGAGTTTCGCCCTCGACTAGCAAAGCCTCCAATCTCGTCGCCGCTGCTATCATGTTATCCAAAGGGTTGGAATAATGACCCGCTGGCGTTACCGGGTAATGAGGTGTTGGGCGGTTTTGATTTGCATACATAGAGCCTGTCATACGCGGTTGAACCGGCCCTCCGGCCCTAGGCGTTTCAGCCGTCCGGTTTACCCCCGGCGGGTTACTGCCCCCCGCTCTAGCTGTGTTGAAAAGATTCCTCGGCTCATAAACGAAAGGCAGACGACTTCGTTGCTTCCTCCTCATGACCTCGTTAGCAGCATTTTGATCCACTCAGAGCCGGTAAGAATCCGCTTGAATCCGCTGAGCCTGGCCGTCCAGAACAGCCTGTTCTGCAGTCATCCTGGCGTTCTCCGCCGCCAGGTCTACTTTTGCTTGTGCTATCGCCTGTCGCAACTTATCCACATGTGCCTTGTGTTGGTCCTTGTTCTCTGGGGTTACCTCCGTTCCCATAAGAGTCGCCAGAGCCTCCAACAGATCTGTCAAGACTTGAGTCGGCGGGCGCGTTCATCCGCCCACGCCTACTGCGGTCGCTGTCGCCCTTGGTGTTATAGCCTCGGCGACTGTCGAGCCGAGATTCGGTTGGGTGCTAGTCATGAAAATCACCACCCTGCTCGGCGGCTCACAGGGGTCTGGAATACTGCTACCATCGGACCAGCCCCCAAGCCGTCTGCTCTGCATCTGATACATTGATTTAGTCTCACATGTGGAGGACTCACCGTCAGAGAGAACGGCCGTCTCACCGCGAGATCCAGAACCTCCAGCGCCCTGGACGTATCCAACAAAAGCACACTTCACGGCGGGCTGAACCGGACGGGTCGCGCACGCTGAGCCGTCTCGATGAGGCCGGTGCAGGTGTCCGGCTCAGGGCCCGATTCGCCGATCTTGCCGATGAAGACATGAATTCCGCCAAAGGGGACCTGGTACCCATACTCAATTGAGCCGGCCTCGGGACCCCAGCCTACATCATCGATGTAGAGCTTGCGGCGACAACTCTTGGTCATCCGGCCCACATCGTATCCCGTGAGCCCTTCGAAGTTGCCCTTCAAGAACTCGAAACCACAGGCTGCAGGCCCCATGGTGGGCGCCAACTGTCGTGGAGTTGTCACAACAGATGTCCTAAGGAAAGGACTTAATTGCGGAGCCATAGCGACGTGGTTAGCTTAAAGGGGTTAAAACGGGACAAGAGACACGGGAAGTTTATACTGGTTTGGCCCCTTGCGGTGAGGGTAAAACCTAATCCAGTTTGAGGTGGAATTGCTGGGGTGTCGATTTCTAGGGAGCAAATACGCTTGCCTCGCTCTTGATCTGTTGTTTCTTGCCATGAGCCGTTGCCGAGTCATCCTCTTATATACACGGGTTGACGCCCTGCGGCCTATAGAGTTCCGGCCAGCTCATACAATCGTGGCCGGCTCGGTAACTTTTTGTTACATGCCTTACAATACAAGTTAACATACATGGCAGTTTATACTTACATGCCTTAAGTCGCTCTGGGCCTTGGGGCCCTTTATGAATTACCCTCATTAAAATGTCATCTTCAACATGCTTCTGGGCTTGGCCCATGAACCTCCATTGGGTAACCCGGCCTCTCCTGGGCGGGTCATATCAAATACGTATATCCCCAACAAATCTCGAGGTAGATCAACTCTTGTAATCATATTCATCCATATTAATATAGCAGGAAGTAGGGTATTACCTCGACCGAGAGGGCCTGAACCTGGGTAAACATCATGTCCTCACCCTCCTATTACCATCGATCCTAAGACGCATAGTTCGGGACCCCCTACCCGAGATCCGCTGATTTTGACACCGACATTGGTGCTTTCATTGAGAGTTCCACTATGTCGTCGACTGAAGGACTGATGGATCGCGTCATCAACCACGATGGCGACACCAAGGGAATTTTCCCTCCCGGACAACTTTTTGTGTTCGGCGGTTTCATGCTTCGTGCCAACACTGAAGGCCACCTCGAGCAGGTGGAGAGCTATGCCCCTGGACATCAAGTCAGGTTTGGACGCTTAAATTACGTTGTTGATATCCGCGGAGACTTGATCTTCGACGGATTCGAGCCCACGGCGACCTCTCCCCACCACCACGATGAACACGACCTAACTCTGTCATCGTACCAGGATATAGCACCTATAACAGTTCTGGCCCTAGATCTGGAACAGATCCGTCACCCGAGGACGGGAAGCTCAACCCCGCCGCGGAAGCCGCAGACTCAACGGCGTTGGAGACGCACACGGACCCAACTTCGAGCGGGATCTGTGTTACCGGAACTACAGACTCGTCTCCGGCCTTAGGTTCCGAATCATGCGCATTTGTGCCCTTCAAGCTCGATCAGGTGTTTATCGCTGAATTCAGTGCTGCAGATATCTTCCGGCACTCACCCTTTGGCAACATGTTAAACTCGTTAAAATCTCTCTCCTTAGCTGGGGACACACAGCTGAATTATATCTGGTTCGAACCGGAGGCTGATGATAGAGAATTTTGCTTCCCGCCCACCACCCACTTGGTAGCCACGGTCGAAGATCTGACTAATCTACTTGACTACGCTTACGAAGACTTCAAAGGAATGGACCTCGAAGTCGAAGCCGATATAGACCAAAACCGGCCCATAACCGGGCGATGGACAGCTACGTCTTCATACGACGTGTATATGGGGGATACACCTAAGGAGAAGGAGGGCAACGGCGAAAACGATCTCGCAAAGGACAAGCATGTCGATGAACCTCCAAAACATCGGCGTCCGAAGTGCCCAACTAAATCCTATAAAGGGAAAGATAGCAAAATTGTCACTAACGGCGGTGACAGTCTGGAGCAAGCCGAAGACCCCGCAGACCCAGCGATGGAGCAGGACAAGCGAGGGGACGGCGAACATAGTCCAAAACTGATGTCCGATGACAGCGATGCCGAAGATAGTAGTTATGAACCTATCTCCGAAGAGAATGTTAGCCTGGGCGACGATGAATACATCGTCCCAGAAGAACCCTAAGAACAAAAGCGCTTCCATCGGAAGCTTATTGCCACCGCAAGGAGCCTCAAAAAGCAGCAGAGACGGCTTCGAGCCGCACAGGACACGCTCAATGATGGATGGGACGAAGTGCTAGACGCTGAGCAAAAACATGGCTACAATCGCCAAACCAAAGGCTATCCTAAGCGTAAACTACTACCCCAATTCGACGACGAGGCCACTGCGCCTACACCGCCAAAGAATAACACCGCCGATAAGCCGGACTGACCACCTCGTGGACGTGACAGAGTGGCTAGCAACGGTGTGCACAAGCCCGCACACCCACCCCGTAAAGGAAAGGAGGAAGAGGCTCAGGCCCGGAAACACGATCTGCGTGAGGACCTGAACAAAAAGGCTAGCAAGACCCGATCCATGTATGGATCTAGGGACTGTGCTCCCGCACGGGATGGCGGCTATCAAGCTAATCGCGTCGGTCATATACCAGTTCGGGGTCAATACCGAACATCACAACCATCAGAGATACGCCATGATATAGCAAAATACAGGGGCGCCGCACACCCTCTATGCTTCACCGATGAGGTGCTGGATCATGATTTTCCAGAAGGGTTTAAACTCGTAAACATGGAGGCGTACGATGGAACGATGGATCCTGCCGTCTGGATAGAGGACTTCATTCTTCACATCCACATGGCTCGCGGAGATGATCTCCATGCCATTAAATACTTACCCCTCAAGCTGAAAGGACTAGCTAGGCACTAGCTAAACAGCCTCCCAGAAAACTCCATTGGGAGTTGGGAAGAATTTGAGGATGCCTCTTGGGCCAATTTTCAAGGGACCTATGTCCGGCCCCTGGATGCTGACGATCTAAGTCACATCATCCAACAACCCGGGGAGTCAGCCCGCATGCTTTGGAATCGGTTTCTCACTAAGAAGAACCAAATCGTCGACTATCCGGATGCCGAAGCCTTAGCGGCATTCAAGCACAGTGTCCGGGACAAATGGCTAGCCAGACACCTCGCACAGGAAAAGCCGAGGACAATGGCAGCCCTAACTACACTCATGACCCGCTTTCGCGTGGGCGAGGACAGTTGGTTAGCTCGTAGCAGCACCAGCGACCCAAGAACATCTGAAGTCAGGGACGACAATGGAAAGCCACGACGTAACAAAAACAAATGTCGAAACAATGACGGAAGCCCAGATGATACAACATTAAATGCCGGATTCAGCGGCTCCAGACCCTGTCAACGGAAGAAGCCATTTGAAGGCAACAAAGATGGTCCTTCTAGCCTAGACAAAATATTAGATAGGCCCTGCCAAATTCATGGCACCCCAGAAAAACCTGGAAACCATACCAACCGTAATTGTTGGGTCTTCAAGCAGGCCGGCAAGCTTAACGCCAAACACAAGGGAAAGGGACCTCAGAGCAAAGACGAGGATGAACCTCGCCAGCCAAACATAGGGGGACAGAAGAAATTTCCACCGGAGATCAAAACAGTGAACCTGATATATGCCACTCATATCCCAAAGAGGGAGTGCGAGCTCGCACTCCGAGATGTCTACGCCGTCGAGCATGTTGCCCCCAAATTCAACCCGTGGTCGACCTGTCCGATCACTTTCGATCGCAGAGATCTCCCGACTAGTATCCGTCATGGGGGTTCGGCTGCCCTAGTGCTCGACCAAATAATCGATGGATACCATCTCACCCGAGTCCTTATGGACGGCGGCATCAGTCTCAATCTGATATATCAGGACACTGTCCGCAAGATGGGGATCGATCCGTCAAGAATAAAGCCAAGCATCACGACCTATAAAGGAGTGATACCGCGCGTAGAAGGCCGCTGCACGGGCTCTTTAACATTGGAGGTCGTATTCGGCTCTCCTGATAACTTTCGAAGTGGAGAGTTAATCTTCGGCATAGCTCCATTCCGAAGTGGCTATCATGCACTACTCAGAAGAACGGCCTTCGCCTGCTTTAATGCAGTCCCACATTATACTTATCTAAAGCTTAAAATGCCCAGACCACGTGGCGTCCTCACGATCAATGGAAATATGGAGCGCTCTCTCCGCATGGAGGAAGACACTACGGCCTTAGCAGCTGAAGTCCAAAACGGCCTATTCAAGCCGGACACCATATCGGTCGTTAAAACCGTGGACATAGCTAAACATCTCCCGCATATGCGTAAGTGCAGCGGCTCAGATGAACCTGAGTTGGATTAGCAATTACACCCCCATCGACTGCCCCATAAGGCGATAGCATACGTGCCTCGTGTACATAATCATGCCCTCAAAATCCCTTAGGCGACGCTGGGGGCACACCGCATACATATAGTCCATAGTTCGGCTCGACCCTATTCGGACTCTAAAATTATCTTTTAAGGTTTACTAAACAAATCAGTTCTATTTATGGCCACACTGGATCACTTTTCTTTTCCTGGTTTCTTCTTTTTTTATAGATGGCCAGCACCCCCCCCCCTTCAAGGACACATTACAGAGGAGGAAACGCCGCAGACATGCAATAGGGACCCGCGCTAGGGTTTCTTTTTAGATTAAGACCTTGTGTAAACATTTTTTTCTCTTTTTTGTTTTATACTTTTCTGGCATGTAAAATGTCCAAGAAAGTCATCAGCATTATCTGTAAGCTTACGGCTCGCCGTACTATAATGGGATATTAATAGAGCAGCTTGGTTCACATTATGTTTGGAGTTTTATTCACTCACCATAGATGTTCTCTCCCCACGTCAGATTGTTACATGTGCCTTGTCAACAGGGTCTATTACTAGGGGCTGTATTCAGCCCGATATATGTCGAGAAGTCCGAACACCTATAAGGAGTGTTCGGCGTCCTGGATGTTTGCCCTATGTGCATCAGTTCTGAATCATGTCTTCGGTGAATAGGTGGGTTGCCCGGCTCCTGTGCTTACCCCTATGTTCCCGATTGTTCGGCTAGGGTATAAAGGGAGAACTATTGTGATTGTACTTTTAGCTCGTCCGGTCAAGTACCTCAGTAGAGAAAGCTGAAAACTGACTGTCATGATAGGCGAGAACCTGGTCCGCAATCCGGTGACTTGGTTTTATACTCTGATCGATAGAGATCTACCCTGTGTTATATGAAGGGTTGGTTTTTTGCCCAGTTGGGTGCAATTGGATACCTTAATTTGGAAATATCATATCCGCACCAGGGGCTAGTTGTTGGAAATATGCCCTAGAGGCAATAATAAATTGGTTATTATTATATTTCCTTGTTCATGATAATTGTTTATTATCCATGCTAGAATTGTATTGATAGGAAACTCATATACATGCGTGGATACATAGACAAACACCATGTCCCTAGTAACCCTCTAGTTGACTAGCTCGTTGATCAACAGATGGTCACGGTTTCCTGACCATGGACATTGGATGTCATTGATAATGGGATCACGTAATTAGGAGAATGATGTGATGGACAAGACCGAATCCTAAGCCTAGCACAAGATCGTGTAGTTCGTATGCTAAAGCTTTTCTAAATGTCAAGTATCTTTTCTTTAGACCATGAGATTGTGCAACTCTCGGATGCCGTAGGAATGCTTTGGGTGTACCAAATGTCACAATGTAACTAGGTGGCTATAAAGGTGCACTACAGGTATCTCTGAAAGTGTCTGTTCGGTTGGCACGAATCGAGACTGGGATTTGTCACTCCGTGTGACGGAGAGGTATCTCTGGGCCCACTCGGTAGGACATCATCATAATGTGCACAATGTGATCAAGGAGTTGATCACGGGATAATGTGTTATGGAACGAGTAAAGAGACTTGCCGATAACGAGATTACACAAGGTATCGGGATACCAACGATCGAATCTCGGGCAAGTGCTATACCGATAGAAAAAGGGAATCGAATACGGGATTGATTGAATCCTTGACATCGTGGTTCATCCGATGAGATCATCGTGGAACATGTGGGAGCCAACACGGGTATCCAGATCCTGCTGTTGGTTATTGGCCGGAGAGTTGTCTCGGTCATGTCTTGCATGGTTCCCGAACCTGTAGGGTCTACACACTTATGGTTCGATGACTAGGGTTATAGGGAAAGTATGTACGCGGTTACCGAATGTTGTTTGGAGTCCCGGATGAGATCCCGGACGTCACGAGGAGTTCCGGAATGGTCCGGAGGTAAATATTCATACATGGGAAGTCCCGTTTTGGTCACCGGTAAAATTTCGGGCGCTATCGGTAGCATACCGGGACCACCGGGAGGGTCCCGGGGGTCCACCGGGTGGGGCCACCGGCCCCAGAGGGCTGCGAGGGCCAAGTGTGGGAGGGGACCAGCCCCAGTTGGGCTGGTGCGCCACCCCGCCCCCCCCCCCCCCCCC
>LR738715.1:557319445-557337809 GCA_902687465.1 Secale cereale | reverse complement strand
ATTGGGCATCAAGATCTATAGAGATAGATCAAGACGCCTGATGATACTTTCAAAAGAACACACACCTTTGACATGATTTTGAAGGAGTTCAAAATAGATCAGTCAAAGAAGAAGGTCTTACCTGGGTTGTAAGGTGTGAAGTTGAGTGAGACTCAAAGCTTGACCACGGCAGAAGAAAGAGGAAGGACGAAAGTCGTCCCCTATGCTTTTTTCATAGGCTCTATACGGTATGCCATGCTGAGTACCGCACCTGATGTGTGCCTTGCCACTTGTCTGGCAAGAGGGTACAAAGGTGATCCAGGAGTGGATCACTAGATAGCGGTCAAAAATTATCCTTAGAGGAATAAGGAAATGTTTCTCAGTTATGGAGGTGATAAAGAGTTCGACGTAAAGAGTTACGTCGATGCAAGCCTAACACCTATCCGGATAGCTCTGGGTAGAGATACCGGATATATATAATGGAGCAACACTTTGGAATAGCTCCAAGTGGAACGTGGTAGCAGCATCTACGATATGACATAAAGTTTTGCGAAGTACATAGGGATCTGAATGTTGAAGACCCATTGACTACAACCTCTCTCACAAAGCATAACATGATCAAACGCAGAACTCATTGAGTGTTAATCACATACTGATGTGAACTAGATTATTGACTCTAGTAAACTCTTTGGATGTTGGTCACATGGCGATGTGACCTTTGAGTGTTAATCACATGGCGATGTGAACTAGATTATTGACTCTAGTGCAAGTGGGAGACTGTTGGAAATATGCCCTAGAGGCAATAATAAATTGGTTATTATTATATTTCCTTGTTCATGATAATTTTTTATTATCCATGCTAGAATTGTATTGATAGGAAACTCAGATACATGTGTGGATACATAGAAAAACACCATGTCCCTAGTAAGCCTCTAGTTGACTAGCTCGTTGATCAACAGATGGTCACGGTTTCCTGACCATGGAGATTGGATGTCATTGATAACGGGATCACATCATTAGGAGAATGAGGTCATGGACAAGACCCAATCCTAAGCCTAGCACAAGATCGTGTAGTTCGTATGCTAAAGCTTTTCTAAATGTCAAGTATCTTTTCCTTATAGCATGAGATTGTGCAACTCCTGGATGCCGTAGGAATGCTTTGGGTGTACTAAACGTCACAACGTAACTGGGTGTCTATAAAGGTGCACTACAGGTATCTCCGAAAGTGTCTATTGGTTTGGCACGAATCGAGACTGGGATTTGTCACTCCGTGTGACGGAGAGGTATCTCTAGGCCCACTCGGTAGGACATCATCATAATGTGCACAATATGATCAAGGATTTGATCACGGGATGATGTGTTACGGAACAAGTAAAGAGACTTGCCGATAACGAGATTGAACAAGGTATCGGGATACCGACGATCGAATCTCGGGCAAGTGCTATACCGATAGAAAAAGGGAATCGTATATGGGATTGATTGAATCCTTGACATCATGGTTCATCTGATGAGATCATCGTGGAACATGTGGGAGCCAACATGGGTATCCAGATCCCGCTGTTGGTTATTGGCCGGAGAGTTGTCTCGATCATGTCTGCATGGTTCCCGAACCCATAGGGTCTACACACTTAAGGTTCGATGACGCTAGGGTTATAGGGAAAGTATGTATGCGGTTACCGAATGTTGTTCGGAGTCCCGGATGATATCTCGGACGTCACGAAGAGTTCCAGAATGGTCCGGAGGTAAAGATTCATATATGGGAAGTCCCGTTTGGGTCACCGGAAAAGTTTCGGGCGCTATCGGTAGCGTACCGGGACCACCGGGAGGGTCCCGGGGGTCCACCGGCCCCAGAGGGCCGCATGGGCCAAGTGTGGGAGGGGACCAGCCCCTGGTGGGCTGGTTCGTGCCCCCCCCCCCTACCAGGGCCCAAGGCGAAGAGAGAAGGGAAGGAGGGGAAACCCTAGGCTCAGATGGGCCTAAGGCCCACCTAGTGGTGCGCCCCCTCTCTCCCCCTTGGCCGCCCTCCTAGATTGGATCTAGGGCTGGCCGCCGCCCCTAGGGGTGGAAACCTAGGTGGGGGCGTAGCCCCTCCCTTCCTCCTATATATACTTGAGGTTTGGGCTGCCCAACACACGGTTTGACCTCTCTCTCTCTTGGCGCAGCCCTACCTCTCTCCCTCCTCGTCTCTCGTAGTGCTTGGCGAAGCCCTGCTGGAGTCCCACGCTCCTCCACCACCACCACGCCGTCGTGCTGCTGCTGGACGGAGTCTTCCCCAACCTCTCCCTCTCTCCTTGATGGATCAATGCGTTGGAGACGTCACCGGGCTGCACGTGTGTTGAACGCGGAGGCGCCGTTGTTCGGCGCTTAGATCGGAATCAACCGCGATCTGAATCGCTACGAGTACGACTCCTTCATCCGCGTTCTTGCAACGCTTCCGCATCGCGATCTACAAGCGTATGTAGATGCACTCCCCTCTCCCTCGTTGCTAGATTACTCCATAGATTGATCTAGGTGATGTGTAGAAATTTTTTGATTTCTGCTATGATCCCCAACACTAGTACCTAGCCCCACTTGTCAAGTCCTATGCCTAAGTGAAAGCAATAACGCCGCATAGTCGGATTGCTTTGTTCGCTCCTTATACACCTCCTACACAGACCAAGACATTCGATAAAGAGTGTGTACGCATATGACCAAACACCCCAGTACTATGTACATGGGGGCTGAAGCCGACAACTGGAAACTTTCATATTTATATAAACAGCCACACGGGAGATAAAAGTCGCTCACAGTATAATAGCACAAAAGTTATATACATCAGGTTCATAAGCTTAAGTCTTTACAACCGGATACAATTAATCGAAGATAACATCCTTTGAGCACTCGCCTTCTACAAGGCGGGTGCCTTATATGACGTCCTCGAAGTATTTCTCCGGCTTGTGGTGCTCCTTTGCCTACGGGCGGGCCTGCAGTAGCTATATCCTGCGCCTTCATCTTCGCCCAATGCACCTTCACACGAGCGAAGGCCATCCAAGCAACTTCTATGCAGGCCGAATGCTTCAATGTGTTGACCCACAGACTCGCCTCGACGAGCCGCTTCACCAATCCGAAGTAGCTACTTGGGATTGGATGAACGGGGCATAGCCGGACTATCAAGTCCTTCATGGCCGAACCCGCCATATTGTGCAGCTCGACCAGCTGCTTCATCTGGTCATTGAGGGGCACCAGATATTTTGGCGCATAGAACTGCGACCAAAACAACTTCTCTGTGTCGTTCTCCTCCTGGGCTCGGAAGTATTGGGCGGCGTCAGCGCTGCTCCTCGACAGCTCAGCAAACGCGCCTGGGGAACTCCACAACCGTGTCATCCCAAGATACTTCTGCCCTCCGAAGATGCTCTGTAAGAGAAAGGTCTTACTAGATGCTATCTGCCGTGCCTGCTTGATTTCTTCACAGGCACTGCGCTCCTTGCTTCGCGCATCCTGGGCAGCCTTAACTGCCGCGGTAAGCTCGGATGCTTGTTCCGAAGTCTTCTCTTCCAATGCCTCACATTTGAGAATGGCATCTTTGAGGTCAACCTCGACTTTGTACACCCGAGTCTGGTGCTTCTCGCACACAGCCTTTTCGGCCTCTAGTTCGGCAACTGCCTTGTCAGTGATTGCCTTGCTCGCTTCGGCCTCCTCCTTGGCCTTCGCGAGCTCGCCCTTGAGGGCCTCGAGCTCTATGGCGCCAACTGTGTAATACAGAATATCATAAAAGAGTTTATACCCATACTCAATCAATATTATTAGTCTTCTTGACATTTTAATTTTTTAAACCCGCATACCTTGCGTTTCATCTAAACACTGGTTGACGCGGTCGAGGTCCGCATTGGCCAGCAAGAGCTTCCGATTTAGTTCGGCAACCTCTGCATCTCGTGCAGTTGCCGTAATTAGTGAAGCATGTTCACATAACAGAAGCATAACAGTTCAGCTCTATAAGCATGCTATACTATGGATACTTCGTCCGATTCTGTTCAGAATCACACAAAGCATCAGGGGCTACTGGCTATATATGTGCATATAAAACAAATAAAAGTTCCATAAAGAACATTACATTGCTTACCTCAAAGCTTGTTAACAGGCTGTTGAAGGCTTCATTCAGTCTGCCTTGGACGGACTGAATCTTCTTCATCACCGCACCCATCATGGTGCGGTGCTCCTCCACGACGGAAGCACTATGAAGTGCTCCCTCCAGAGGGTCCGGCGCCTTCGGATTGACCCTAGGCGCCGTCGTATCCTCCCCCGCCATGGGGGTCTGGTATTCAGACCCCAGAGCCGCGCTAGGCTCTGGGTCAGTATTCGGTGGGGCCCCAGACTGTTTGGGCCCCCGTCTTCGGTTTCCATGGGGATTGTTTCTCCATGGTCAGCGGCAGCCGAGGTGTTACCCTCGGTCGCTCGATCACTTGCCCCGCCCCTATCTCCTTGAGCAGAAGACACCCGCTGGGAGGACACTTCGGTGTCCCCGCTAATCACGGGTGATGGAGCTCGGACCAGCGGGTCACTCTCCGTCTCTCCAGGCGCTAGAGAGTTCCCCTCCGATAAGGAGGCGTCGGGGTGTCCTCGGGGAGGGCTGTAGGTCCTGAGGTGATAAATACTAAATAAATATCCAAATGCTAAACAAACAAGGTGCAGCAATTAATATATCTGAACAAACTTACGTTTCGATCGGGGGCTTCTCCCTGGGCTTCACCACAAAGCTCTGTTCGGATGATGAGTCCGAACGAGTAGAGAGGTTCAGCCTCCTCGGGGGTGCGGCCATGCCCGCGTTAGCGGCAGCCGCCCTCTTTGTCCCCCTGCCTTGCATGGGGGGCTCTTCTTCTTCTTCTTCTTCTTTGTCATCCTCCTCCTCTTCGGAGGAGAGGATGCTGATCTTCTCAGAATTCTCATTCGCGAGGCGGGGCCGTCTTCGGCCTCCTTGCTCTTCTTCTTGGGCTTCTTAACCGGCGCCTTGTACAGCGCCGGGACCAGCATCGCCGTCAGTCAAGGCGATTTTGGGTCTTCAGGCAAAGGCGTCGGACACTTCATCTGGATTGCCTTCTTCGTCCAGCCATGTATATCACGCAAAAACTCCAATTCCTATTATTATTAAATAATAAAGGGGATATATGTTCGGGGGAATTTTCTATTACCTCTGGGGCAGAGAACACGGTACAATAGTTCGCGTCCTCGGTTTCCTTTGGCCACTCCTTCTGGCTCTTGAAGAGATGCTTCCAGATCTCTTTGTGCGTGAAGCCAAAGAGATGCTTCAGAGGCTGATCTCTTGTCGGATCAAACTCCCATAGGGAGGAGTCCCGGCTTTGGCAAGGAACGACAAGCCGGGCCAGCATTACCTAGACAACAGTTGAGAGATGATAGCCCATGGAAATTATGCCAGACACATGGCTCTAGAGTGTCCTCACCTCAACTTGAGACCCCTAGTTCAAACTCTTATCAGTCTAGGGGTTCAGTGATATAAAACCACTTCTGTTGCCAGACCTTGTTTGTCTCCACGAACGACCCTTTTGGCCAAATCGCATTCGGGAGCTTGCTTATCATAGCGACCCCGCACTTCGTGTGTTGCCCGTCCACCACCTTCGGCTTCACGTTGAAGGTTTTGAGCCATAGGCTGAAGTGTGGAGGGACGCGGAGGAAAGCTTCACACACCACTATAAAAGCGGGGATGTGGAGGATTGAGTTCGGGGCTAGATAACAAAAATCTAGCTCGTAGAAAAATAGCAAACCCCGAACAAAGGGGCGAAGCGGTGATGTCTACTACACAACCTTCTTCTTGTAGACGTTGTTGGGCCTCCAAGTGCAGAGGTTTGTAGGACAGTAGCAAATTTCCCTCAAGTGGATGACCTAAGGTTTATCAATCCGTGGGAGGCGTAGGATGAAGATGGTCTCTCTCAAGCAACCCTGCAACCAAATAACAAAGAGTCTCTTGTGTCCCCAACACACCCAATACAATGGCAAATTGTATAGGTGCACTAGTTCCGCGAAGAGATGGTGATACAAGTGTAATATGGATGGTAGATATTGGTTTTTGTAAAAGGAAAATATAAAAACAGCAAGGTAGCAAGTGGTAAACGTGAGCATAAACGGTGTTGCAATGATAGTAGGCAAGGCCTAGGGTTCATACTTTCACTAGTGCAAGTTCTCTCAACAAGGATAACATAATTGGATCATATTACTAGCCCTAAACATGAAACAAAGAGTCACTCCAAAGTAACTAATAGCGGAGAACAAACAAAGAGATTATGGTAGGGTACGAAACCACCTCAAAGTTATTCTTTCTGATCGATCTATTCAAGAGTCCGTAGTAACGTTCAATCTATCATAGAGTTCGTACTAGAATAACACCTTAAGACACAAATCAATCAAAACCCTAATGTCACCTAGATACTCCATTGTCACCTCAAGTATCCATGGGCATGATTATACGATATGCATCACACAATCTCAGAAACATCTATTCAACCAACACATAGAACTTCAAAGAGTGCCCCAAAGTTTCTACCGGAGAGTCAAGACGAAAACGTGTGCCAACCCCTATGCATAGATTCCCAAGGTCACGGAACCCGTAAGTTGATCACCAAAACATACATCAAGTAGATCACATGATAACCCATTGTCACCATAGATAAACACGTGCAAGACATACATCAAGTGTTCTCAAATCCTTAAAGACTCAGTCCGATAAGATAACTTCAAAGGGAAAACTCATTCCATTACAAGAGAGTAGAGGGGGAGAAGCATCATAAGATCCAACTATAATAACAAAGCTCGCGATACATCAAGATCGCGCCATCTCAAGAACACGAGAGAGAGAGAGAGAGAGAGAGAGAGAGAGAGAGAGAGAGAGATCAAACACATAGCTAATGGTACATACCCTCAACCCCGAGGGTGGATTCCCCCCTCCGGCAGGGTGCCAGAACGGGTGTAGATTGGTTTTCGGTGGCTATAAAGGCTTTCGGCGGTGGAACTCTCAATCTAGGTTAATTTCCGAAGGTTTCAGTATTTATAGGAATTTTTGGAGTCGGGGCCAAGTAAAGGGGAGCTACGGCGGTGGAATTAGGGTTTTCTCTCTGCGTATGGAGTTTCTGGGGTACGTGGACTTATATAGGAAGAAGGAGGGCACCGGGGGCCACTTGAGGGGGCCTCGAGGCAGGGGGCGCGCCCTGGGAAGGGGGTGCGCACCCCACCCTCGAGGGCCACCTCTCTGTCCCCTGACTTGGTCCTCAAGCTCCGCGTGCGTGATTTTCTTCAAAAATATCTCTCGCGAAGGTTTCATTCTGTTTGGAATCCGTTTGATATTCCTTTTCTGCAAAACCCTGAAATAGGCAAAAAAACGTCAATCTGGACTGGGCCTTTGGGTTAGTAGGTTAGTCCCAAAAATGATATAAAAGTGAATGATAAAGCCCATTAAACATCCAAGACTTCATAAATAATAGCATGGAACAATCAAAAATTATAGATACATTGGAGACGTATCAAGCATCCCCAAGCTTAATTCCTGCTCGTCCTCGAGTAGGTAAATGTTAAAGAAAGAATTTTTTATGTGGAATGCTAACCAATATAGTTTTTCAATGTAATTCTCTTAATTGTGGCATGAATGTTCAGATCCGAAAGATTCAAGATAAAAGTCTATATTGACATAAGAAATAACAATACTTCAAGCAATACTAACAAAGCAATCATGTCTTCTCAAAATACCATGGCTAAAGAAAGTTATCCCTACAAAATCATATAGGCTGGCTATGCTCCCTCTTCATCACACAAAATATTCATATCATGCACAACCCCGATTTTAGCCAAGCATTTGTTTTCATACTCTATCTTTTCAAACCTTTCGACTTTCACACAATACATGAGTGTGAGCCATGGATATAGCACTATGGGTGGAATAGAGGTGGTTGTGGAGAAGACAAAGAGGAGGGAGATAGTCTCACATCAACTAGGCGTATCAATGGGCTATGAAGTTGCCCATCAATAGATATCAATGTGAGTGAGTAGGGATTTCCATGCAACGGATGCACTAGAGCTAAATATGAATGAAAGCTCAACAAAAGAAACTAGTGGGCGTGCATCCAACTTGCTTCCTCACGAAGACCTAGGGCATTTGAGGAAGCCCATTGTTGGAATATACAAGCCAAGTTCTATAATGAAAATTCCCACTAGTATATGAAAGTGACTAAACATGAGACTCTCTACAATGAAGAACATGGTGCTACTTTGAAGCACAAGTGTGGAAAAAGATAGTAGCAATTGTCCCTTTTTTCTTTTTCTCTATTTTTCCTTTTTTGGGCCTTTTTTTTTTCTTTGGCCTTCCCTTTTTTTTGCGGAGGGGCTTTATAGATTTAGCCTTTCCTCCCATGGGACAATGCTCTAATAATGATGATCATCGCACTTTCATTACAACACGAAATTACAACTCGATACTACAACAACAAAGTATGACTCTATATGAATGCCTCCGACGGTGTACCGGTATGTGCAATGAAACAAGAGTGACATGTATAAAAAGTTATGCATGGTGGCCTTGCCACAAATACGATGTCAACTACATGATCATGCAATGGCAATATGACAATATGATGCGTGTCATATGAACGGAACGGTGGAAAGTTGCATGGAAATATATCTCGGAATGGCTATGGAAATGCCATGATAGGTAGGTATGGTGGCTATTTTGAGGAACAATATGGTGGCTGTTTTGAGGAAGGATATATAGTGGGTTTATGGCACCGGCGAAAGTTGCGCGGTACAAGAGAGGCTAGCAATGGTGGAAAGGTGAGAGTGCGTATAATCCATGGACTCAACATTAGTCATAAAGAACTCGTATACTTATTGCAAAAATCTATGAGTCATCAAAACAAATCAATCAACGCATGCTCCTAGGGGGGGAGGTTGGTAGGAGTTAACCATCGCGCGCCCCCAACCTCCACACAAAGGTTGACACTTTACAAATACCTCATGCTCTAACTTCGTCACATAGCGGTTCACCATACGTGCATGCTACGGGAATCACTAACCTTAACACAAGCATTTCTCAGTTTCATAATAACTCCACTAGCATGACTCTAATATTGCTATCCTCATATCTCAAAACAATTATCAAGCATCCAACTTCTCATCATATTCAATGCACTTTGTGTGGAAGTTTTCACTACATTGATCTTGGATGTCTATCATGTGAAGACTAGCTTTATAGCCTAAACACATTACCAAGCTGTTTTAATAGACTCTCAAAAGGATATAAGTGAAGCATGAGAGTTCATCTATTTCTTCAAAATAAAACCACCGCCGTGCACTAAAAGATATAAGTGAAGCACTAGAGCAATAACAAACTACTCCGAAAGATATAAGTGAAGATCAATGAGTAGTTGAATAATTATGTAACTATGTGAAGAATCTCTAACATTTAAGAATTTCAGATATTGGGATATTATTCAAACAGCAAGCAAAACAAACTAAACTAAATTGACGCTCTAAGCAAAACACATATCATGTGGTGAATAAAAATATAGCTCCGAGTATAGTTACCGATGGATGAAGACGAAAGAGGGGATGCCTTCCTGGAGCATCCCCAAGCTTAGGCTCTTGGTTGTCCTTGAATTTTACCTTGGGGTGCCTTGGCCATCCCCAAGCTTAGGCTCTTGCCACTCTTTATTCCATAGTCCATCAAAGCAATACTCAAAACATGAAAACTTCACAACACAAAACTTAGACAAAAATCTCGTGAGCTAGTATAAGAAAGCAAACCACTACTCAACGGTACTGCAATGAATTCATTCTTTGTTTATATTGGTGTTAAACCTACTGTATTACAACTTCTCTATGGTTCATACTTCCCAATACTACTCATAGATGCATCGGAATAAGCAAACAACACACGAAAAACAGAATATGTCAAAGACAGAACAGTCTGTAGTAATCTGCAGGGTTCGCCTACTTATGGAACTCCAAAAAATTCAAACTAAATTGGTAAATTTGCGCAATTTGTCTGATAATCATCTGAAAAAAGAATCAACTAAAAAGCACACTCCAGTAAAATCTCACAACTACTTTAGCGAGCGCTAAAGATTCTTTTTTTCACAACAAGATCATATAAACTTCACACAAGTCTTCCCGAAGGTTCTACTTGGCACAAACACTAAACAAAACTTGAAACCCCATCTAATCAGAGGCTAGATGCAATATTTATTCCCTAACAGCAACAAAAACAAAAAATCATAAAATTGGGTTGCCTCCCAACAAGCATTATCGTTTTACGCCCCTAGCTAGGCATGATGATTTCAATGATGCTCGCATAAAAGATAAGAATTGAAACATAACGGGAGCATCATGAAGCATAGGAATAGCACATTTAAGTCTAACCCACTTCCTATGCATAGGGATTTTGTGAGCAAACAACTTATGGCAACGATAATCAACTAGCATAGGAAGGGAAAACAAGCATAACTTCAAAACTTTAAGCACATAGAGAGGAAACTTGATGTTATTGCAATATGTAGAAGCATATGATCCTCTCTCATAATAATTTTCAGTAGCATCATGAATGAATTCAACAATATAACCAGCACATAGAGCATTTTTGTCATGATCCCCAAGCATATAAAGTTTATTACTCTCCACATAAGCAAAATTCTTCTCATTCGGAATAGTGGGAGTATCATAAGAGACTTGAATACTATAGATTGTCTCCACATTAAAAGAGTAACGTTCAGAAAAAGGGTAATCATAATCCTGACAAGTTAGATAAATATTATCATCACTACTTTTTATAGCATAAGTTTCATCACAATAATCATCGTAAATAGGAGGCATGCTTTCATCATAATAGATTTGCATATCAAGACTTGGGAGGCTAAAAATATCATCTTCATCAAGCGTAGCATCCCCAAGCTTGGGGAAAACATTAATTGCAGCAAATAAATTCTCAAATATATCATTCTCATCAAGCATAGCATCCCCAAGCTTGGTCCTTTCCATATCATAAGCATAATCACTCTCATCGTTAATAGTATGGATAGCACCGATATTATAGCAATTATCATCATCACAATGAGTAATAGAAGCAACATCATTTGTAAGGAATACCTTTTTGTCTTTGCTTCTCCGTCTTTTCTTTTTCTTCTTCTCATTATGTGTGGGTTTAATCTTCTTTTTGGAGCTCCTTACTACTGAGATTGGTAGAATAGGAGGCTCCTCCTCGTTACCTGATTCATCATAAGAAATAATGGGAGGATATTGGGGAATCTCTTCCCTTTCTTTAGTATTCTCTTCATCTCCTATTTGTTTTCTTGACTTAAGGTAATTGGCAATATAAGGAATTTCAATGCAATTGACCGCACAATACATATATATTTCCTCTATATCATGTTTAAGAAGTTTATCAATGGCAAATCCTGGAAGAAACTTAGTTCTACATTTAATTTCTTCATAACCCAAAAGCAAGATAAGTTCATTATGATGTGCAAGGGAAATCAAGTCATCACAATTCTTGGACACGATTCGATCATGAAACAATTCGCATTGGGTAATGAAATGACCATGTTCATTGCAAAGTTCACAAGTACGGCTAAGATATTTTAAATTTTCAGCACAATCATCTGGCATCTGTAGCAACCATTTAGTTTCTAAATACTTCTGCCTCTTGCAATATCTATCTTCCCCCTTTGGTATGTACTTGCAAACTCTATACACTCCACAAAAATCGACATGCTTATATGAGATATTTTCATCATGACTAGTGCAATCACCATTAGTACCATGGATATTCAAAGGATTCACACTAACAAATTGCAAGCATGCTCATCATTCAAGTCTTTAGTGCCAAGCATTCTATGTAATTCTTCTTCTAGTACTTGAGCACAATTTTCCTTTCCATCATTTTCACGAAATATATTAAAAAGATGAAGCATATGAGGTAACCTTAATTCCATTTTTTTGTAGTTTTCTTTTATAAACTAAACTAGTGATAAAACAAGAAACTAAAATATTCGATTGCAAGATCTAAAGATATACCTTCAAGCACTAACCTCCCCGGCAACGGCGCCAGAAAAGAGCTTGATGTCTACTACACAACCTTCTTCTTGTAGACGTTGTTGGGCCTCCAAGTGCAGAGGTTTGTAGGACAGTAGCAAATTTCCCTCAAGTGGATGACCTAAGGTTTATCAATCCGTGGGAGGCGTAGGATGAAGATGGTCTCTCTCAAGCAACCCTGCAACCAAATAACAAAGAGTCTCTTGTGTCCCCAACACACCCAATACAATGGCAAATTGTATAGGTGCACTAGTTCCGCGAAGAGATGGTGATACAAGTGTAATATGGATGGTAGATATTGGTTTTTGTAAAAGGAAAATATAAAAACAGCAAGGTAGCAAGTGGTAAACGTGAGCATAAACGGTGTTGCAATGATAGTAGGCAAGGCCTAGGGTTCATACTTTCACTAGTGCAAGTTCTCTCAACAAGGATAACATAATTGGATCATATTACTAGCCCTCAACATGCAACAAAGAGTCACTCCAAAGTAACTAATAGCGGAGAACAAACGAAGAGATTATGGTAGGGTATGAATCCACCTCAAAGTTATTCTTTCTGATCGATCTATTCAAGAGTCCGTAGTAATGTTCAATCTATCATAGAGTTCGTACTAGAGTAACACCTTAAGACACAAATGAATCAAAACCCTAATGTCACCTAGATACTCCATTGTGACCTCAAGTATCTGTGGGCATGATTATACGATATGCATCACACAATCTCAGAAACATCTATTTAACCAACACATAGAACTTCAAAGAGTGCCCCAAAGTTTCTACCGGAGAGTCAAGACGAAAACGTGTGCCAACCCCTATGCATATATTCCCAAGGTCACGGAACTTGCAAGTTGATCACCAAAACATAAATCAAGTAGATCACATGATATCCCATTGTCACCACAGATAAACACGTGCAAGACATACATCAAGTGTTCTCAAATCCTTAAAGACTCAGTCCGATAAGATAACTTCAAAGGGAAAACTCAATCCATTACAAGAGAGTAGAGGGGGAGAAGCATCATAACATCCAACTATAATAGCAAAGCTCGCGATACATCAAGATCATGCCATCTCAAGAACACGAGAGAGAGAGAGAGAGAGAGGGAGAGAGATCAAACACATAGCTAATGGTACATACCCTCAGCCCCGTGGGTGGACTACTCCCTCTTCATCATTGAGAGCGCCGGGATGATGAAGATAGCCACCGGAGAGGGATTCCTTCCTCCGGCAGGGTGCTAGAACGGGTGTAGATTGGTTTTCGGTGGCTACAGAGGCTTTCGGTGGCGGAACTCCCGATCTAGGTTAATTTTCGAAGGTTTCAGTATTTATAGGAATTTTTGGAGTCGGGGCCAAGTAAAGGGGAGCTACGGCGATGGAATTAGAGTTTTCTCTCTGCGTATGGAGTTTCTGGGGTATGTGGACTTATATAGGAAGAAGGAGGGCATCGGGGGCCACTTGAGGGGGCCTCGAGGCAGGGGGCGCGCCCTGGGAAGGGGGGCGCGCCCCCCTCCCTCGAGGGCCACCTCTCTGTCCCCTGACTTGGTCCTCAAGCTCCGCGTGCGTGATTTTCTCCAAAAATATCTGTCGCGAAGGTTTCATTCTGTTTGGACTCCGTTTGATATTCCTTTTCTGCAAAACCCTGATGTAGGCAAAAAAACAGCAATCTGGACTGGGCCTTTGGGTTAGTAGATTAGTCCCAAAAATGATATAAAAGTGAATGATAAAGCCCATTAAACTTCCAAGACTTCATAAATAATAGCATGGAACAATAAAAAATTATAGATACGTTGGAGACGTATCATGCGGGAATCCTAGCCCCCTAACAAAGTGCGAGAGAAACACGACTATCTCACCCGTCTCCGGGACGGGAATCACCTGGCCCTTGGCGGTAACTCGGTGCAGAAGATTGGCAGCAAGGTAGCCCGCACTCCGAAGATCCCCCACGGTTTTCTCTGTGACCGTGGAGGCCTCCCACTTGCCCCTGGCGCCGGATCCAGCCATTGCTGGGAAAGGAAGTAGTGGTTGAGGGATGAAGAAATTGCGGGCGCAGGAGATGAGGGTGCTGGGGCTAAGAAGATTGGAGAACTCAAGCTTGAGGAAAGCATGGGGCTGATGAAAGGGGTTGGTATCCTTTTATAATGTTGTGAATACAGAACGTCCCCCCACTTTAGCCATGAACCTCATCGGTTCCCAAAGCGGTCGTGCGTAATACGCGGTTTTGATGCTCGTGTCATATTGATAAGGATCCCACAATAAGCGGGCACGATCTCTATTCTGATAAGACGTGTCAATGGGTTGTACCTCAAAACGCGAAACTAGGACCAAGTAAAATGGTTCGGTATGTTAATGGGATGGACGCGACGCTTCACCAAAAAGTTGTCAGTAAAGACACAATATTCATTTTCTTTCAATGCCTAGCCTTCAAGGCTAAGGGTTGTACTAACCATGCAGAGCCAAACACAGTACACTTTTTGCAGAAGATATATTCAGGAGAAGGAACCCACCTTGCAATGCCGAAGAAAATACGGAAGCCGAACTCATCGTCATTGAAGACAGGTTCAGGGGCTACTGAGTGAGTCCTGGATTGAGGGGTCCTCGGGTGGCCGGATAACTCTTGGTGGGCCGGACTGGTGGGCTGTGAAGATCATTGTTGAAGATCGTATCTCGTATCTGGATAGTACTCCTGTATTCGTATAATGGCAGGTTTTAGGTTCGGGTGTAATATTTCCTTCCTCTGCAAGATGGCTATGTACAAACCCTAGGCCACTCCGGTGCATATATAAACTGGAGGGTTTAGTCCGTAGAGGCTAGAGAATCATAACATCCTCATAGACTAGACTTTAGGGTTTGGCCATTACGATCTTGAGGTAAATCAACTCTTGTAATCATATTCATCCATATTAATATAGCAGGAAGTACGGTATTACCTCGATCGAGAGGGCCTGAACCTGGGTAAACATCGTATCCCCAGCCTCCTGTTACAATCGATTCTCAGACGCATAGTTCGGGACCCCCTACCCGAGATCCACCGGTTTTGACACCGACACCTGGTCCTCTTCCCTCAAAATATAGCCGGGAAGGGATCCCAGTACGACCAAATTTGAAGGGAGACAACTAGTACATCTTATCCTGACGAAAGGTGGTCTTCGCCTGCAAAGCTTCTGATCCTTACGCCATGGTGAGCTTGGTGATGACCTCCGTCCTGCCGTCCTGGCGATTCTGGTCTTGTTGCATAGAAATGGAAATATTTGGTTGATTCCTCGGGACTCCGTTCCTGCGCTTGCCTCTTTAGCACCAAAGAGGAAACATGTTGTCCTGCGCCTGCTGGCACCCGTCTGGCCTTGGTCATCATGGCTTGCATCATCCAAACCTCACGAGGTGGGGGCTTGCATAGAGATATCCGTTCCTCTGGAGCCAGCCTAGTGAGACTGCTCCTTATGGAGGTCTTGGCATCGTCTGCCTTGCGAGGGTTGGCCCCTCGCAAAGGTCTTGAGTGTCGATGCTGAAGATGGGCCGTACCAGGCCGGTGAAGGGGCCACATCATGGGCCGCAGGCAGGCAAGTCTGGGTACCCTGGTTCCCAGAACGCCGATAGTGTGGAGGCACAATGCTCCCCAAGAAGCCACTAGGGCCACCGTATTCTCCTCAAGCCCTCACACAATGCGAGATGTCGTGATTCCACTAGTGGTTCCCTTGAAGGCAGCGACCGGACCTTTACAAACAAGGTTGGGGCAATCTCCATAACAATCTTGGAGGCTCCCAACAAAACCATGGAGCTTCACCACAATGTAATGTGGCTCTGAGGTGACCTCAAATGTCTAGGGTGCTCAAACACCCAAGAGTAACAAGATCCGCAAGGGATTAGTGGGGGGATCAAATTTCTCTTGTTGGAAGTGTAGATCCGGGCCTTCTCAACCAATCCCTAGAAAATCAACGAGTTTGATTGGCTAGGGAGAGAGATCGGGCAGAAATGAGCTTTGGAGCAACAATGAAGCTTGGGGGAAAAGAGGTAATTCATCTTGGGGAAGATGACCTCCTTTTATAGTGGGGGAACAATTCCAACCGTTATCCCACGTCGCCGCCTCCGCCGCAGCCGGTGGGTTGACCCACGTCGCCGCCTCCGCTGCCGCCACGGAGAACTCACCCACCGCTGTCGCGTCCATGCCACCGTCACCCGCCCGCCGCCCCGGTCAGTCATCACCGCGCTGACGGTTCCTACGAAGGCGACGAAGGCACGAGGCAGAGGCAAACAACCGATGAATCACGGCTGGAACCCAGCCGAAAGTGCGGCTCGATCAGCCAAAATCTCAAAGGCAGCCGCAGTGGCTCGGGCCGCCGTCTCATGGCCATGGCCGGCGGCATCCTCCAGCAAACACAGGAGCCATTCCTCCACCTCCGCCACCGTCGAGGCTGAACAACAGTCGCGCGGCCACCAACCGGTTGACATCTTCCTTTTGGACCATCTGTTGGAGTTGCTCTTTTTTTAACATCTTCGTTTTGGACCATCTGTTGGAGTTGAGCCTTTTTTGGAGATGTAAAAAGCACTTTTTGGTGCTCCAAATTTGGACCATCACCGGTTTGGACCACCAAAATTTGGGTCATCTATTGGAGATAAGACACCATGTTGACTGGTCAATTATGCACACACAAGAAGGGATGGAAGATTTGAAAATGCAACAACTCTCTCCCCCCCTCTCCCTCCCCCCCCTCTCTCTCTCTCTCTAGCTCTCTGAGAAAAACTAGTCCTCCACTGCATCCCTAGTGAAATGGCCAGAACAATTTTTTAGAGCAAACACAGTAAAACAAAATCTTTTTTTACTGAGATCTCAAGCATGCTTTGGTTGTTCCTTCAATAACAATAGAAAAATCACTACAAAACTCAAAAGCAGGAAGCAAGAGGTCAAACTTGCTTCTGGAAACAACAGGGAAAATATATCCGTATGTAGTCCCTGAAAATCTCTAAAAAGACTTATATTTAGACACAGAGGGAATAATACTTTGTGTGATGAACGAGCAAAGTAGCAAACTCAACGACCCATTTTTTTATTCCTAATTGAACCTTCTTAATGATAAAATTCCAAACCACCTAAAAGTGAGGCTGGGTTGGATCAGATTCACTGGAACGCGGAGCTTGGCCAACCACTTTGAAGGACAAAGACGGGCCTGGGATGGTAGGTGCAGGAGGTCAAATCTCCGCCCTGCCCCACCCGCCCTATGTGCCACATTTGGGCGATAAACGGAGCGCAGAACTGCCCTGCTGCAAAAATTAAATAGATCCACTAGACTTGGCCCCATCAATCCATAACAACAATGTTGTAGTCTCCTTGTACACCAAACCACTTGTCAAACCACTTGTTCTATCACAACCATAGAAAATTATGCACAATGTAAAATTTCCATACTTCCTCCTTGCAAAATCATGTAGATCCTTCATTTGTAGAGCAACTGGGGATGTTTTGTCTTCACATTTTCCTACATGGACAAGAAAGGTATAATATATATATATATTTCAAAAACTAATAAAGGTAATCAAGATGAAATAACCTGCATAATAAATTTAGTGATAGTTTATAGAAGCGACAATATGTCAACTATTGCTGAACTATTTCACCTTCTTTTTCCCAGTTCTGGGTAGCACATGGATACACAAGTGATAATACAAAATATGTCAACTACTACTGAACTTAATTGACCCTTCCAGTCCTCTTTTCTCTATTTGTCAGCATGTACCCGCCCGTTGAGCTGGCTTGTTTGGTGTGACTCTCTGCTAGCTAGGTGCTACAAATTCAGTTTTCACCCACAAACAAACAACATGCATGAACATCAGCAGTCACATAAGTAAAATGAACAGACCAATTAGGGATCAACCACATTGGTATGCGATACATTGGCAACCATTGCCATGGACAGAATCAAGCATAGCCCAACAAAGGTCCAACCTTTGATCAGGACACTAAAAAATAGCGTACCATAAGAGATTCACTTGCAGGAATATGCAATCATCGACACAACAATAAATATGTAAAATCACCAACAGAATCCTAAACTGAACCAAACTGAGAGAGTGCGTGAGTACTTGTTGACATCATACAAAACAAAGTTATGGATAGGTGCTTATGGGTTTCACCAGATCCTCCTCTTTGCACTCACACAGATAAAAAATACAAGCAGTTCTTGAGGGGCAGTGGATCCAACAGAATTCGAAGCAGAGGAGCATATCTGTCCGCAGTAGATCCCAGAACGCTCCTGGATCGAATGGCCTTGATGCAAGGAGGTAGGAGACGAGGCAATCTGGCCGTCTGAAAGGATCGATATGGTTGACTAGAG
>LR738715.1:557259279-557302713 GCA_902687465.1 Secale cereale | reverse complement strand
CGGGGATGGCAGCAGGCGCCACGGCAAGACCCTTGCCGGGGCCCCGGCAAGGCCCTTGCCGAGGACATCCACAGGGCCACCATCAGGCCCGCGCCGACTAAACTCCCACCGCCTTATGCAGCTGCCGACCCAACCAGCTGGGCAGGCACCTGCGTGGCGGCATGCAGATCTTCGTGAAGACCCACCATTGCGCCACCTCAGGTGCCTGCCTACCTACATGGCATCTCAGGCATCACTGGCCAGGGCGCGTGTCGACACAAGAAGGAGCGGGGACGGACAAGACGGATATCTGCCCCGTCCCCGATAAATCAAGGACACCTAAGCAAGACGCATTAAATGCGCCTTGTCATGTAATGCGAGGGATAACCTCGCATCACTGTACCCTTTCCACCTCCTATGTGCCACTGTGGCAACCCTTTTTTCTATAAAAGGAGGCCCGAGGCGACCAGGAGAAGGATTCGGCTTTTGGGAGCTCCTCACGCCCCATAGCTAGCTGAAGAACACAAACATACAATCCACCAAAGTAGGAGTATGGTTTTACGCATCCTCGCGTCCCGAACCTGGATAAACGAACCGTGTGCTATCTATTTGATCCGCTCTTCTCTCAACCCCGCGCCTCGCTAACCGTAGTAGGGATTCTTGTGATCCCATAGGTGTCGTTCCCAATACACCGACATCTTTGGCGCGCCAGGTAGGGGCCTGCGCAGTTGTGAGAATCGGATTTAGCAGTTAGTTCGACGCTTCTTCTTCATCATGGCACCCAAGAAGAAGACGACAGTGGCGGTTGGCCAGTCGGAAGCCGGACAGCCCGTCCCGACGCGGGCGAGCAGCGGATCGGTCACGGAAAGGACCCGGGGCGCTGCTCGCGAACACCAACACCGTCCCAGCAGCCGGAGTTTGGGAGGTGGCGATGTTTGTGCGCCTGGTAACGGGCCACACACCGCCAAATCCAAAGACGGAGCCAGGCCCTCCACGGGTGGCGCGGGGCCCTCCAGGATCGGTGCCGCATCACCCGAAGGCGACGCAAGGGCCTCTAGGACTCCCACGCCGGCGCCAACAGCGCGCTCCTCGCAAGCAGCGCGCGACGAATGGTGTCACCACGCCGAAGATCCCGGGCGTTGTCGCGGGAAGAGCCCCGAGCACCACTCCCGAGACATAGAAAACCTGCCCGCCCGCCGAAACGCTGGTGAAAACGGCATGCGACCGCAGGATCGTGATGGAGCTCCTCCTGACATGGCCAGGGGTCGAAGCGCGTCGTGGTCCGTGCAGGTTTCGCTACCGCTAACCCCACCAGAAGCCCTGGCGCATGCGCAGTTGCTCCTCGACTTTCCTCTCATTATGGGGAAACTCGACGAATGGAGAGCCACCATCCGAAGCCTTGTCGCGGTCGCTAACAAGGATGAACCAAGTCCAGCGAGGCCCCCGGGTCAACGCTCCGATGGGGTCCCACGCACCGATGGCGGGAGGACCGGCAGCACCGTGGCCACGATGCATTCGCCTCCTCCTCGCCCGGTACCGCGTGTGTCGACTCGTCGAGACGTCGCGGGTGACGACGTCTCCATAGCGTCGTCCGACCCACGGACCCACGGCGACCACCGTCAAGTTCTTCAGGAGCGAGCTCATGAAGACGCTCGAACCACCATCGAGCGCCAGCGCGGAGCGCGCCACCAGTCAGATAGGCGAGCAGGGCCTGCTGTGAACCGCCCAGCACTGGAGAGCCCTAGAGGTCTACCTTACGAGGTAGGCTGTCCGGCTTTTACCCGTGAGGTGCGGCAGTTCCAGTGGCCCACTCACCGCACCTTCAAGCCTGATGTTGGCGAGAAGTACAACGGCAAGACCCACCCGTCGGAGTTCCTCGACATCTACACCATCGCGATGCAAGCTGCCGGAGCCCGCGACGATAAGGTTCTTGCGAATTACTTTCCATTGGCTCTTAAACCCAACGCCATGTCGTGGTTGATGCACTTGCCGTTAGACTCTGTTTCCTCCTGGTCGGATTTGTGCCATGAGTTTGTTGGCGCCTTTACTGGTGGCCACCAAGCCCATGGCCAAGCAAGTGACCTGCACGTCATCCCCCCAGAAGGGAGGCGAGAGTCTGCGCAAGTATATACAGAGGTTCAGCCGGGTACAGTACAATATCCCTGATGTTCACCCTGCCGCCATCATCAGCGCGTTTCATCAGAACGTGCGTAACCGCAAGATGCGTGAAGAGCTGGCGATGAACAAGGTGAAAGATGTGGCGGAACTCTATGTTCTTGCTGACAGATGTGACCGGGCTGAAGAGGGAAGGAAGTACCCCGGCGAAGATGCCGGCGTGGAAACTGACTCTTCAGATGAGGATATTGCCGCCCCGGCGAAGAAAGGCCGGCACCGCAATAGGAAGCGCAAGGGTAAAGTCGTGCTTGCCGTCGAGGGATCTGATGACGCCGGCTCCGTCAAGAAAACCAATGCAGATGACCCCGGAAAAGAAATTGCCGGGTGTGTCGCCTGCCGGGCCTTGGCGGCTGCCGAGAAGCCAGGAAACTCCGACAAGCAATACTGCAAGATCCATCGCACCAAAGGCCATGATCTTCAGAACTGTCGACAGGTTGAGCTCCTTGCTAAGAAGCAGAGGGCTGAATATGAGAGGCGGGACAAGGAGAAGGGCCAGGACGGTGCTGAGGGGTCCGGCAGGAAGTGTGATGGCCAAGAAGGCCGTCGCGACATGGATAAACAACAAGAGAGGCCCGCCCGGGGCCGTGATAGAAAGCTAGAAGACGACGATCACGAAGAGGACGACAAGTCCGGCGACCAAGAATTTCACAAAGCCATGGAGGCCATGTGCGTCGATGGCGGCGCCTCGCTGCATACTTCTCACCGCCAACTTAAACAGTGGTCGCGTGAGATTACAGCGGCGGAGCCGTCGTCTGGTGCCCGAAAGCCACTGAAATGGTCCAGCACGCCTATCATTTTTGACACGGAGGATCACCCTGATCGCACTACTGTGGTCGAGTGCTTGCCATTGTTGGTTTCACCGACAATACGCAACCTCAAGGTGACAAAGATGCTAGTCCATGGCGGGGCCGGTCCGAACTTGCTCTCGCCCACCATGATCGAGAAGCTGCAGATTCCTGATGGAGACCTCGAAGAGACGGGCACGTTTCAGGGGGTCAACCCGGGGAGAAGTCAACCAAAGGGGAAGGTCACGCTGCCCGTGACTTTTGGAAGTGATCTGAACTACAGGACAGAAAGGATCGTGTTCGATGTCGCCAAGATCCCCTTGCCCTACAACGGGATCCTTGGCCGCCCAGCGCTGGCCAAGTTCATGGCGGTGTCACACTACGCCTACAACACCCTGAAGATGCCGGGACCTGTGACGATCATCACCATCCCCTCCGATAAGAAAGATGCACTGATTTGTGCTGACGAACTATACCAACAAGCAGTTGCAACAGCTGCCGTGAAGAAGAAGACCGGTGAGACCTCGGACACCCACTCCGGCAAGCGCACCTCTTCGGAGTGTCGCGCTCCCGTCGAGGACGTGCCAGAGAGCTCCACCGGCAGAAACAAGAAGTCCAGGGCCACACCGCTGGGAACCAAGAAGGTTTCTGTCAAGGAGGACGGCACATGAGGGGCTTTCACCATAAGCTCCACCCTTGACAACAAATAGGAAGACGCGCTCATCACCTTCCTGCGGGAAAATGTCGATGTGTTTGCATGGCAAGCATCCAACATCCCCGGCGTTCCCAGGGAGGTGATTGAGCACCACCTTGCTGTTTGTCCTCATGCGCGGCCCGTCAAGTAGAAGGTCATGAAGCAAGCTTTGGAACGACAAGAGTTCATCACAGAGGAGATCCGGAAATTGGAAGCAACGGGTTTGGTAAGAGGAGTGCTCCATCCAACGTGGTTGGCCAATCCAGTGGTAGTGCGCAAGGCAAATGGGAAGTGGAGGCTGTGTATTGATTACACAGATATCAATAAGGCTTGTCCCAAAGCCCCTTCCCGTTGGCGCGCATCGACCAGATTGTTGACTCCACGGCTGGGTGTGACCTGTTGTCATTCCTCGATGCCTACTCCGGCTACCATCAGATCTTCATGGCAAGAGAAGACGAAGAGAAGACAACATTCATCACCCCATGTGGTACGTATTGTTTCGTACGAATGCCTTTCGGGTTGAAGAGTGCTGGCTCAACGTTTATAAGGGCAGTCCAGATTGGTTTTGAACCCCAGCTCCATAGAAATATGGAGGCTTATATGGATGATATAGTGGTCAAAACCAAGAACAGGGCAATCCTTATACCGGATTTACAAGAAACATTTGTAAACCTACGCAAGATCAATCTCAAGCTGAACCCTGAGAAGTGCGTCTTCGACGTCCCGTCTGGCAAGCTTCTCGGGTTCTTTGTGTCATAGTGCGGGATAGAGGCCAATCCGGACAAGATCAAAGCTATAGAACAGATTGAAGCACCCAAACGGGTCAAGGATGTGCGTCGGCTTGCTGGTTGCGTTGCTGCCATGAGCAGATTCATTTCCAAGTCTGCCGAGCGCGCCCTTCCCTTTTTCAAGATTTTGAAAAAGGCAGGCCCGATGGAGTGGACGCTAGAAGCTGAAGCAGCATTGCAAGATTTGAAGAGGTATCTTTCCTCCATGCCAGTACTAGTTGCGCCTAGACCACAAGAACCGTTGCTGCTATACCTGGCGGCAAAGAACCAGGTGGTCAGCGTCGCACTAGTGGCACAGAGAGAAATTGATGACGAGGTGATAGCAGCAACAGAGCCTGATGCCGTTGGTGCAGAGACGACACAGCCGGTTGGAGTGCCGCCAAGGAAGAAAATGATGCAGCACCCGGTCTACTTTGTTATCTCCCTCTTGCAGGGGGCTAG
Organism: Secale cereale; assembly: GCA_902687465.1. Classification (NCBI taxonomy): domain Eukaryota; kingdom Viridiplantae; phylum Streptophyta; class Magnoliopsida; order Poales; family Poaceae; genus Secale; species Secale cereale. Next base: position 557,297,851 of record LR738715.1, on the reverse strand, counting down.
ATCAAGGTACTCCGGTGTGCAGAAATTGCTCTTCGGCCTTCTTATGGCCTCGAGGAAGCTGCGTCACTACTTCCAGGCGCACGAGATCACTGCCGTCACTTGCCATCCTCTGCAACGGATATTGCACAATCCAGATGCAACGGGAAGAATTGTAGAGTGGGCACTGGAGTTATCCAGCTTTGGCCTCAAGTTTAAAAGTACCTCGACGATTCAAAGCCGAGTCCTGGTGGAGTTCGTGGCAGAATGGACCGCGACGCCTGATGAAGAAACCCAGGAAACTGCTCTCCCCGGCAAAGAGGCGAGTTGTGATTGGATCATGTACCTTGATGGAGCTTTCTCCTTACAGGGTGTCGGGGCTGGCGTACTGCTTGTCGCGCCCACCGGAGAGCACCTGAAGTACGTGGTCTAGATGCACTTCCCCAGGGAGGTGTCAATGAACAACACTGCCAAATATGAGGGGCTGCTTGCTGGTCTTAGGATCGCGGCATACCTCGGAATCAAGAAACTCATTGTCAGGAGCGATTCGCAGCTTATCGTCAAACAAGTCAACAAAGATTACCAGAGCCCGTTGATGAAGGCCTACGTCGATGAAGTGAGAAAGCTGGAAGAGCGCTTTGATGGTATACAGGCGGAGCACGTTCCCCGAGCAGAGAACGACATCGCCAATTACCTGTCAAAGCGCGTTGCCCTCAAGTTACCTGTGGAACCAGGTACCTTTGTGCTTCAGCTTTCTCAGCCATCCGTTGATCCATCAAGAGAGCAATACAAGAGGAGGAAATATGGGCCCAGCAAGTACTTTCCCGCCGAGCTCCCCGGAGGCGCCGGCAAGGATGTTGCCGGGGACACTGAGCCCGCCACGGGACGGCTAGCTCCGGCGGAGCGTCAAGCTCTTGCCGTCGAGACAGCCGCTCCTATGGCGGAGGAAATGCCTTTAGTCCTCGCCGTCGGGCCCTAGGCTCCAGCGTGGGCATAGCATACCATCCGATTCCTCCAAACTGGGGAACTTCCTGAGGAGCAGGAAGAAGCGGAAAAAGTAGCCCGTCAATCTGCTATGTACCAGTTCGTCGATGACGTCCTGTACAGAAAGAGACCGAACAACATGAAATTGAAGTGTATCCCTCGAGAGGAAGGACTGGGGCTGCTGGCAGAGATACATGGAGGCATATGTGGATCCCACATAGGGGCAAGAGCCCTTGCCGGCAAGGCATTTCGGCAAGTCTTCTTCTGGCCCACTGCCCTCCAGGATGCGATGACACTGGTCACCAGGTGTGAAGCGTGTCAGTTCCATTCGAAGAAACTTCATCAACCAGCTCAAGCCCTTCAAACCATTCCTCTCTCCTGGCCCTTCTCGGTCTGGGGGCTCGACATACTGGGCCCTTTCCCCCGCGCTGTCGGGGGCTTCGAGTACTTGTACGTGGCAATCGACAAGTTCACAAAGTGGCCAGAGGTGGAGGCAGTGAGTACTGGTATGCCATTTTGGTGTGCCCAATAGGGTCATCGCCGACAACGGCACACAGTTCACAAGCCGTACCTTCATGCAATATACCCAAGACCTCGGCAGCAAAGTCTGTTTCGCTTCCGTTGCTCACCCACGAAGCAATGGTCAAGCTGAGAGAGCAAACACTGAAGTACTGTGAGGCTTAAGGACAAAGACCTTTGACAGGCTGCGCAAGAGTGGAAGGCGTTGGATTGATGAGTTGCCGACGGTTCTTCGGTCGATCAGGACGATGCCAAATCGAGCCACCGGTCAGACACCCTTTGCCCTAGTATATGGGGCAGAAGCAGTTCTCCCCACTGAACTCATATACGGGTCACCTCGAGTGCTCGCTTATGATGAGCTTGAGCAAGAGCAACTGCGGCAAGATGACACAACGCTCCTCGAGGAAGATCGTCTTCGGGCGACTGTGAGAGCAGCACGCTACCAGCAAGCCTTGCGCCGCTACCATAGCCGCAAGGTCCGTGCCCGAAGCTTTGAGCAAGGCGACCTTGTTCTTCAGCGCGTTCAATCGGCCAAGAATACCAACAAGTTGATGCCGAAGTGGGAAGGCCCTTATCGGGTAATACGAGTCACCAAGCTTGGCGCAGTCCGCCTGAGACCGAAAATGCCGTTCCGGTGAGCAACTCCTAGAACATTGAGCATCTTCGCAAGTTTTACCTGTGAGGCGCGGCTTGCCGGGCCCCCGGGCAAGACACCTTTTGTACAAGCCTTGCCGACAAGGCATGTAAACCTTGGTACAAAGCCAGGCGCAGATCCTGAGCATAAATAAATGGAGCGCTGGCGCCCTAAGTTATAGCATGCATGCTAGATCGAGTCTCGTCCTTGGTTAGGGTTGATAGTGCTTAGCGGCGGCTAACCCCTAGCTTAGAGGTCGAGTTTGCATCCCTTTGTCTTTCTTTTATCTTCTTTGGTTCACAGGACACACAGATATCCTTGCCGAAACCACTTGGGGAGAAGAAAAAGGAACATACCAGCATCTAGGCCCCGGCAAGCCAGTATTGCCGGGGGCTACAAGAGCAAAGATTCACCCACGGCAAACCAGGGTTGCCGGGGGCTGCAGCTTCAGATAAGTTCTTCATCCCTTATCATGCATTCCATTATGGACTGAGGTATGTGAAACCTCGTTTTTTCCCTTAAACTACCGTGCTCCCCTAACTCTAGGCCCTAGGGCTCGTTCCTGGGACCAAGTTTGGTCGTAGTCGCGGCAGCGAAAGGGTGAAACAAGGAGCCTAAACCCACTTCATCCCTGCCTCCACCAAAGGCGTGAGAAAGGTCAAGCAAAGTGGGGGGATGGGGAGGCCTGTTGCCGGGCAAGAAAATGTTTATCTTAGAGATATCAGGGATTTATTCCCTGTTGTGGGTTCTACCTGCGAACAAATGACCCGGCAAACATCCCTTTTTCATTAAGAACATTCCACTCACGTACAGTCCATAGGGAATGAAGAACATGAACAAGGGGATTACAAGTTTTAAATTTAACAGACGCCCGGAGGCTTACAAACTAAAAAGAGATAAGATGCCCGTAATCCCTTTCTTCTCCCTCTCCTCTGGAGGCAGGTCAAGGAGGCGAGAAGGGCAAAAGGAGCGCCTAGGCGAGCTACGGGTGGCAGAAGACACCAAGAGAACATCTTGGTGGCCGCCCAAAGGCTGGGTGGTGATGGCGGCGCCGGAAGCAGAGCTCGAAGACGAGGCGGCATGACGTCGGTACGCGTCGAAGGCGTCGGTGCCCACGTACTCCGACATGACGGCCTTCCCGCCTGCCCTCTTCCTCCCCCGCAGCCCCCCAACGCCAGCCGCCCAAGAGGACGGCCCCGAGAAGTTCAAGGAGCCAGCGACACGGATGATGGGGTCGCCGGTGCCACAAGGAGCGACGCCCGACACCTAGTCGGACCCGTCATCCTGCCGCCCACCGCCCTCGCCGTCGCTGCCGCTGTCCTCCTCGTCACTCTCACTCGAGGAGGAATCTTCGTCATCAGAAGAGCTCTCCACGCAGCACCTTGCACGAGTCCCGAAGTGCCCGAAGACCTTGACGGAAAGAAGGCCACCCTCCATCAACTTAAAATGGAGAGTGAGCCCATCTGTCAAGCTGTGGATACGAGCAAACCTCTTACATCCCCGACGAAGATACATCACATGAGGAGCAGGGAAGTCGACGCGGACCCACGTGCCACTGATCCCGCAGTCCCTCATGTGCAGCCGCAGTGACTCCGGCGGATCCAGCTCCATCTCCCGCGCAAATGGAGTCGGGAGACGAAGGCGACGGCGCGGCGGCCGGCGCAACCTGACGAAGAACTCACAAGGGTCATCCCCAACATGGCCCTCCATTGGAGGAGGAACTGCTGGCGGGGGCGAGGCCGGCGGGCCACCCCGTCCTGCTCTTCCCCGAGCGCCCCGGCCTCGCCCCCTCCCCCTTCCCCTCGCGGCCGGCTCTTCCACTGTAGGCGCAGGAGAAGGAGGGACGTGTTGTCTAGCGGTGACCCTCGCCGCCACCGTTGAAGGGCCGAGATTTCCTCTCTCCATGACGAATGGAAGAGAGGAGCAGAAGCTGAAGGAGGAAGAAGATGGAAGAGTGCGAGACGCCGTCCCCCCCGCTCTTTATAAAGGAACGGGGTTGGGGCTCGGCTGCCCCGCTCGGCCAATCAAGGCACGGAAGGCGCAGGGAGCCAGGACCGACCTGCCGCCCCAACCAGCGATGGCCCGGTTTCCCACCTCCACCGTTTGCCACCCCAAGCGCATGGGAGACACATGGCGGACGTGCAGAACCGAGGGGACGGGTGAGGCGACCTCTCCCCACCCCGTGATCATGGGGAGTGGACGCCTTGAGGACCGCGCCTCGGCCCCATTCAGTAAATGGGCCGCGCCTCGACACCTCCCTCCGTTTATGGGGAAGGCGCGAACCGCCCCTTTACTACGACGTGACGCATGCCTGCGGGAACCAACCCCATGCATGCCGCCCACGTCACGCACACCCCTCCACACCGCGCCACGCGCGCGGATCGTGGGAGGCGCAGCGCGCGAAAGGTCTTACCACGGTAAAAACCGTCCCGCCTGCACGCGCACCGTTCTGGGCCTAGACCAACAACGCGTCGTGCTTATGTGTGGCCCAGGCCCGGGGGCTCCTGTCGGTGTACAAAAAGGGGTGTACACTTTTTGTACCCCTATGACTATGCATGGGCAGTCTGAGCCACGGGCACCACCACACCAAGCAAGGCAAGGGAGGTGAGCCAGGGTGAGACCGAAGCTTGATGGAACTGGAGACACACCAAGAGCAAGACCACAAAGAGCAAAGGGACGAAGCGGGTTCCCTCGGCAAGATCCTTGCCGGGAGCCAGTTTTAGCAGCCCCGGCAAGATCCTTGCTGGGGCCGGCTTTAGCAGCCCCGGCAAGACCCTTTCCGCGACAACTCGCCCCACGCCTACGGGGTAAATCACCCATGAGTCCGCTGCCCCCATAGGGCAAGGATTCGGGAGACATCCCCGTAGTGGCATGCAGATCTTTGTGAAGACATTCAAAGATCAGACACGCACTAAGAACACGACGACCCTTGGCGGGATCCCATTCAAAGATCAGATGGCAGCAGGCGCCATAGCAAGACCCTTGCGAGGGCCCCGGCAAGGCCCTTGCCGAGGACATCCGCAGGGCCACCATCAGGCCCGCGCCGACTAAACTCCCACCGCCTTATGCAGCTGTCGACCCAACCAGCTGGGCAGGCACCTGCGTGGCGGCATGCAGATCTTCGTGAAGACCCACCATTGTGCCACCTCAGCTGCCTGCCTACCTACATGGCATCTCAGGCATCGCTGGCCAGGGCGCATGTCAACACAAGAAGGAGCGGCGACGGACAAGAAGGATATCTCCCCCGTCCCCGATAAATCAAGGACACCTAAGCAAGACGCATTAAATGCGCCTTGTCATGTAATGCGAGGGATAACCTCGCATCACTGTACCCTTTCCACCTCCTGTGTGCCAGTGTGGCAACCCCTTTTTCTATAAAAGGAGGCCAGAGGTGACCAGGAGAAGGATTCGGCTTTTTGGAGCTCCTCACGCCCCATAGCTAGCTGAAGAACACAAACATACAATCCACCAAAGTAGGAGTAGGGTTTTACGCATCCTCGCGGCCCGAACCTGGATAAATGAACCGTGTGCTATATGTTTGATCTGCTCTTCTCTCAACCCCGCGCCCCGCAAACTGTAGTAGGGATTCTTGTGACCCCATAGGTGTCGTTCCCAATACACCGACATTTGTTGATTATGAACTCGGGTTAATTACTCCCTATGCAAGTTTTTAGTTGTTTGGCAAATGTAGTACCAAAGTTGGGTCTTGCTAGAAAAGCTTTAAGCAATGCGAATTATCAAGGGGGGCCCATAAACCCCAACCGTGTTAGGAACGCAAAATCAAGGAACATAACACCGGTTTATCGGGTCCTAAGGTGGCATGAGTGGAACAAAACACCAAGCAGAAGGCCAAGCCTTTCACCCATTACCAATATATATATATGTGCATTAATTTAATTAAGATATATATGGTGTTATCCCAATAAAACAAGTCCAAACATGGAGCAATCTTCAAACTTCACCTGCAACTAACAACTGTTGGGGATCGTTGCAGAAATTAAAAATTTCTACGCATCACCAAGATCAATCTATGGAGAGACTAGCAACGAGAGAGAGGGGAGTGCATCTTCATACACTTGAAGATCGCGATGCGGAAGCGTTACAAGAACGTGGATGAAGGAGTCGTACTCGTAGCGATTCAGATCGCGGTTGATTCCGATCTAAGCGTCGAACAACGGCGCCTCTGCGTTCAACACACGTACAGCCCGGGGACGTCTCCTCCTTCTTGATCCAACAAGGGGAGAGGAGAAGTTGAGGGAGAGCTCCGGCAGCACGACGGCGTGGTGGTGGAGCTTGCAGTTCTTCAGTAGGGCTTCGCCAAGCACTAATACGGAGAGGAGGTGTTGGGGAGGGAGAGGGCTGCACCAGGGGAAGGGTCCGGCTCCCATGCGCCTCCCCACTATATATAGGGGTGGAGGGGGCTGGTTTCTTGCCCTCCAAGTCCATTGGGGCGTTGGCAAAGGTGGGGGAAAGAAATCCCATCATTTCCCTTCCCCACCGATTGTTATCCCCCTTTTTAGGGATCATGATCTTATCCCTTCGGGATATGATCTTATTCCTTCTAAGGGGGGATCTTGGTGCGCCTTGACCAGGGGTGTGGGTGTAATGCCCAGGATGGGACTATACCTCCTACGTGTCGAGGCACGACTTAAAGGTATAAGCCCATTCTGGAATGATCTGAAGTTTGGTATCTTTGCACGACTCTTGTAAAGATAGGGATGAAATTGCAAAAGGAGATAATTGGCTTACACTCACCACTTCACACAATACATTACATAAGCAAGACATCATTCAAAACATCACAACCCGACTACGGACGAAGATCCAAAAGAAAGATACCAAAAACATAAAGCCACAGGTCCGAATCGCCCCTAGTAGAAACCACTACTGATCGTCGAAAACGTCACAAACATGCGGCCACTCTCTTCATCAAGCTCCCAGTGAAGTACTTGAACCAGCTCCTGCATCATTCTCGGCTGAACCTGCATCTGGTGTTGTAGTCTTTGTGAGCCACGAGGACTCAGCAATCCCATAACCATGGGTATCAAGACTAGCAAAGCTTTATGGGTAGGAGGAGGTAAGGTGGTGAGGTTGCAGCTACGGCTAAACATAATATGGTGGCTAACTTACGAGTACAAGAATAAGATGAGCATCTACGCAAACGGTCGCAAACTAGTAGTGATCGCTAAAGATCCTAAACTACCTACGAGTCAAACATAACCCCACCGTATTCTCTTCTCAAAGTGAAAAGAGACAGTCACGGTTACTCACACAGTTGTGTGTTTTACTTCGGATCCTCTGTCAAGTTTTCTACAACCGGACATTAACACATTCCAATCTGCCACATAACCGCGGGCACGGCTTTCGAAAGATCATAACCCTGCAGGGGTGTCCCAACTTAGCCCATCACAAGCTCTCACGATCAGCTGAAGTGATAAATATAATATCATCACCCCTTATCTTAGGGAAATCCGATCAGGCTCGGCATCCCGGTGCACAAGACATTTCGACAATGGTAAAACAAGTCCTGCAAGACCTCCCGACGTGCAGACACCCTGATAGTAGCCGCGCGTATCTCGTCTCAGGCCACGTTCGGATGGGCGATTATACGAGTAAAACCAGCCCTCGGGTTTCCCCAAGGTGGCCCCGCATACTCCCCGTTTGGGACCAACGCCATCAGCACTGGCCCCCCCTGCTATGTAGAAAAGAATCTCCAAGGAGCGTCCCCCTTATGCAATTTAATTAATTAATTAAGTTATTATGAGGCAAATTAAAACCAATGTTGGGCCTTGCTGGAGGAGTTTTATTCAAAGTCGAAGTGTCAAGGGGTCCCCATATACCCATCGTGTAAGGAATGCAAAATCAAGGAACATAATGCCGGTTTATCGGCGCCTAAGGTGGCATGAGTGGAACAAAACACCTAGCAAAAGGCCAAGCCTTCCACCCATGCCCAGTATATAGGTGTGTTAATAATAATAATAGATATTGTGATATTCCAACAACAAGTTCCCTCCTGGAACGATCTTCATCTTCACCTGCAACTAACAACGCTATAAGAAGGGCTGAGCAAGCGGGTAACATAGCCAAACAATGGTTTTGCTAGGAAGGTGTCAAAGGTTAGGGGTTTCATGGCAACAAGGAGAGGGGCTGACAATAAGATGGGTATCGCGACATGTAACGATAGCATTGAGACTACTAAGCATGGCAATGATATTAAAGGTATCCAAGGGTATGGTCATCTTGCGTGAGATTCCGCAAAGAAGAAGAACAAGCCCACGAAGTAGTCGAACAGAACCTCACAACTCCGGAACGGAACCGAAGCTAACAAGAGAAGCAACCGGAAAGAAGCAAACAACACGGTAAACACACAAGCATAAGCATGGCATACGATGCACATCCAAGTATGATGCATGACAGTTCTATATAGGATGCACTACAAGTCTATACAGGAAGCAAAAAATGGCAAGGTAGGAAGCACAGAAAACAACACACGTCTATATGATGCAATACATGGCAAGGTATGATGCATGATGAGTCTATACATGAAGCAATACATGGCAAGGTAGGAAGCACAGAAAAACAACACAAGAAACATGATAATAAGCTCAAGCAAGTATGATGCAATACAAGATTAAATGTTTGTTAACATGGCAAGAGGTGAAGCATATTAAAACTACAATATTTAGGCATTTTAAATGAGGCCGGAAAATAACAACAACAATTCCGGTAAAACCCCATATGTCATATTTAGCAATTCTTAAAGCAAACAACATTTTAAACATATTAATGTTGTTATCATGATGCGGATGACATGATCAAGTTTATGCAATTTTTAGTAAAAGTTAACATGAAGGGATATGAAGTATTGTCACCGTGGTGGAAGGAAAGGGTGCCACGGCAACGATCCGAAAATGATGCAACGACAACATCTCGGTTCCAGTAACTCATTGAGAGACCGGTGCAAAAGAAAAGATGGCGTGAGCGAGTCGAACAAGATGAAAGGTGGGGTGATCCCGTCACCGGGTTCCCACTTGACAACGACAGGTCAAACGAGGGTCACAACGGACACGAGCAAACATTCGATACATCTCATACAACACAACAAGCATTCGTTCACCACATCGGCATTCGACTCGGGGTATACCTTCGAAGCGTTCATTCTCGAAGCGGTTCGAGTTCGTAGTGGAAATAGTCGTACACGGGTCATAGAGGAAGTAGTTGTTCACGAGGTCGTCATCGAAGTAGTCGTTGACATAGGGGTACACGGTTCGAGTTCGTTCGGGGCCGTCGTGGTACTTGCCGTAGGGGTGCTTGGCGAACAACGATCGTCGTGGTACTTGACGCGTCACCGTGTAGTCGTACTCGAGGGTCGTCATGGTACTCGTTCATGTAGTAGTCTTACACGTGTGGTAATCGAACTTGATGGATCCGAGGGCTCCGAGCATGCGTCGTGGTACTTGTCAAAAACCACATCGGATGTAGTCGTACATCTTGAAGAGGAACTTGGCGCTACTCCTGGTTTCGTAGTCGTCCGACTCGGCATCAACAGCAACAGCCACGGAGGTACACGAGGACACCGGAAACCTCCGGTGAGAGACGCGGCTATCGGGGCTGATGCAGGAGACTCAGGCCCAAGGAAGAAGACGACAGTGACGCGATCTCCAACGAGAAGCGAGAGCAGAGGAGGTCAGGGTTGAGCACGGGGAGGCTGGACGAGGAAGCAGCGCCGGTGGGGAGGCTCGCGACGGCGGCGGCGCTCCTGCCTGGCCGAGGCTGCTCGAGGGGCTCCTCCCCTCGGGTGAGCTCGCGCGGGGCGGCTCGGCTAGGCGCCTGATGGCAGCAGTGGCCATGGGATCCTGCGGCGGCCGGGACGGGCGCGGCTCCGAGCGGCAAGGGGGGCTGGCCGAGGCGACGCAGCGGAGGTGGAGCAGAGGAGGGGTCGCGGCGGGGCGGCGAGTGGACGGAGGGAGGAGGCAGCGAGGTGGAGCATGGAGGCGGCGAGGTGGAAGAAGGAGGCGGGGCTAGCGAGAGGAGATCGGGCGAGAGGAGGCGAGGTGCGTGCGGGATTGGGATCGGGGCAGAGGAAGAAGGAGATCGAGAGGAGAGGGAGATGGGGTCGGGCGAGAGCGAGGGAACGAGGAGTGGCGGCGGTGTGGGAACTAGAGGGAGATGGCAGCAGTCGGGCTAGGGTTAGAGTTTAGGTGGGCTTGGGCCTTAGGAGGCCAGAAGGAGGTTGGGCCAGCTGCAGCTGGGAGGCCCAAGCCGGGCTCTCTGCCTCTCTCTCACTAAAATAAAATAAAAAAGAAGAAAAAGAGAGAGGAAAAAGAAAGGGCACTTAGGTAAAGAATTTGGGCCTGAGAGTAATTTCTCGGGACTCGCAAAAATGAGTCGGATCCCAGAAAATAAGAAGTGGCAAGATCAAAAGAAGTAAATTCAAACCCATTTGAATTTAATTCAAATGGTTTGAACTAGGACATGGTTTTCAAAGTGTCCAAAAATGTTCGAATTTTTGGAGGAGCCTCGATAAAACGGATAAGAATCATAGACAAGGTTTGAGGCAAGGAATTGCAAAAGAGAAGGCATGGGGAAAATATGCAAGTGTGTTGGGTTAATTCCAAACAAATGGAATATTTATTTATAATAGCTCCATAATATTAGGAGGATATGTTATAAAGAGAAGTCATCCTTCCCTGGATTTAAATGGATCGAAGATCCACACGCTTTATTTAAGTTGAGATGCAAAAGATTAATGGCATGATGACATGATGCAATGCAAAAATAAATAACACAAGCACAAATGAAACACACGGGAGAACCCGGGACATCTGGAATCTTCTGGGACGTCGGTCTTCGGGCGTCACAGTGGGGCCTTGCCCCCACTACCCATGTTCATGTGGGTCCCCCATGCAGGTGGGCCCCACTCCGGAACCTTCTAGAACCTTCTCGGTACAATACCAAAAAATCTCAAACATTTTTTAGCGGCCAAAATAGGACTTCCCATATATAAATCTTTACCTCCGTACCATTCCGGAACTTCTCGTGACGTCCGGGACTCCGAACAACATTCGGTAACTGCACACTAATTCCCATAACAACTCTAGCATCACCAAACCTTAAGTGTGTAGACCTACGGGTTCGGGAATCATGCAGACATGACCGAGACAGCTCTCTGGCCAATAACCAACAGCGGGATCTGGATACCCATGTTGGCTCCCACATGTTCCATGATGATCTCATCGGATGAACCACGATGTCGTGGATTCAATCAATCTTGTATACAATTCCCCTTGTCAATCGGTACGTTACTTGCCCGAGATTCGATCGTCGGTATCCCAATACCTCGTTCAGTCTCGTTGCTGGCAAGTCACTTTTACTCGTTCCGTAACACATCATCCCATGATCAACTCTTTGGTCACATTGAGCTCATTATGATGATGTGCTACCGTGTGGGCCCAGAGATACCTCTCCGTCACACGGAGTGACAAATCCCAGTCTCGATTCATGCCAACCCAACAGACACTTTCGGAGATACCCTTAGTGTGCCTTTATAGCCACCCAGTTACGTTGTGACGTTTGGCACACCCAAAGCATTCCTACGGTATCCGGGAGTTGCACAATCTCATGGTCTAAGGAAATGATACTTGACATTAGAAAAGCTTTAGCAGACGAACTACACGGTCTTGTGCTATGCTTAGGATTGGGTCTTGTCCATCACATCATTCTCCTAATGATGTGATCCCATTATCAACGACATCCAATGTCCATGGTCAGGAAATCGTAATCATCTACTGACCAACGAGCTAGTCAACTAGAGGCTTACTAGGGACATATTGTGGTCTACATATTCACACATGTATTACGGTCTCCAATTAATAAAATTATAGCATGAACAAAAGACAATTATCATGAACAAGGAAATATAATAATAACCATTTTATTATTGCCTCTAGGGCATATTTCCAATAGTCTCCCACTTGCACTAGAGTCAATAATCTAGTTCACATCACTATGTGATTGTAATGAATCCAACACCCATGGGGTTTGATCATATCTCGCTTGTGAGAGAGGTTATTAGTCAACGGGTCTGAACCTTTCAGATCCGTGTGTGCTTTACAAATCTCTATGTCATCTTGTACAAGCAGCTACCATGTGCTACTTGGAGAAATTCCAAATAACTGCTCTACTATACGAATCCGGTTTACTACTCAGAGTCATCTGGATTAGTGTCAAAGTTTGCATCGACCTAACCCTTTACGACGAACTCTTTTACCACCTCCATATTCGAGAAAATTCCTTAGTCCACTATTTACTAAGGATTAGTTTGACCGCTGTCATGTGATCCATTCCTGGATCACTCTTGTACCCCTTGATTGACTCATGGCAAGGCACACTTTAGGTGCGGTACACAGCATAGCATACTGTAGAGCCTACGTCTAAAGCATAGGGGACGACCTTCGTCCTTTCTCTCTCTTCTGCCGTGGTCAGATCTTGAGTCTCACTCAATGCTCACACCTTATAACACAGCCAAGAACTCCTTATTTGCTGATCTTATTTGAACTCCTTCAAAATCTTGTCACGGTATGTATTCATTTGAAAGTACTATTAAGCGTTTTTTATCTATCCTTATAGATCTTGATGCTCAATGTTCAAGTTGCTTAATCCAGGTTTTCCATTGAAAAACACTTTTCAAATAACCCTATATGCTTTCCAGAAATTCTACATCATTTCTGATCAACAATATGTCAACAACATATACTCATCAAAAATTCTATAGTGCTCCCACTCACTTCTTTGGAAATAAAAGTTTCTCATAAACTTTGTATAAACCCAAAATCTTTGATCATCTCATCAAAGCATATATTCCAACTCCTAGATGCTTACTCCAGGCCTTAGAAGGATTGCTGGAGCTTTGCATACTTGTTAGCATCTTTTAGGATTGACAAAAACTTCCTGTTTGTATCACATACAACCTTTCCTCAAGAAAATTGTCGAGGAAACAATGTTTTGACATCCTATCTGCAAGATTTCATAAATAATGCAGTAACTGCTAATACAATTCCAACAGACTCTTAGCATCGCTACGAGTGAGAAAGTCTCACCGCAGTCAACTCCTTGAACTTGTCGGAAAACATCTTAACGATAAGTCGAGCTTTCTTAATGGTGATACTTACCATCATTGTCCGTCTTCCTTTTAAAATCCATCTGTACCCAATAGCCTTACGACCATCAAGTAGTTCTTCCAAAGTCTATACTTTGTTTTCACACATGGATCCTCTCGATTTTATGGCCTCGAGCCATTTGTCGGAATCCGGTCCCACCATCGTTTCTCCATAGCTGGTAGGTTCATTGTTGTCTAGCAACATGACCTCCACAGGATTACGTACCACTCTGAAATAGTACGCATCCTTGTCGACCTACGAGGTTTGGTAGTGACTTGATCCAAAGTTTCATGATCACTATCATCAGCTTCCACTTCAATTGGTGTAGGCGCTACAGGAACAACTTCCTGTGCCCTGCTACACACTGGTTAAAGTGATGGTTCAATAAGCTCATGAAGTCTCCACCATACTCCCACCCAATTCTTTCGAGCGAAACTTTTCCTCGAGAAAGGACATGTTTCTAGAAACAATCACTTTTGCTTCCGGATCCGAAATAGGAGGTATACCCAACTGTTTTGGGTGTCCTATGAAGATGCATTTATCCGCTTTGGGTTCGAGCTTATCAGGCTAAACCCTTTTCACATAAGCGTCGCAGCCCCAAACTTTTAAGAAATGACAGCTTAGGTTTCTCTAAACCATAGTTCATACGGTGTCATCTCAACGAAAATTACGTGGTGCCCTATTTAAAGTGAATGCGTTTGTCTCTAATGCCTAACCCATAAGCGATAGTGGTAATTCAATAAGAGACATCATGGTTTGCACCACATCCAATAGGGTGCAACTATGTTGTTCGGACACACCATCACACTATGGTGTTCCAGGTGGCATTAGTTGTAAAACAATTTCCACAATGTCTTAGTTGTGTACCAAACACTTAACTCAGATATTCATCTCTATGATCATATCATGGACATTTTATCCTCTTGTCACGAATATCTTCAACTTCACTCTGGAATTACTTGAACATTTCAATAATTCAGACTTGTGTTTCATCAAGTAAATATACTTAGAATCTATTCAAATCATCTGTGAAGTAAGAGCATAACGATATTCACTGCGTGCCTCAGCACTCATTGGATTGCACACATCAAATGTATTACTTCCAACAAGTTGCTCTCTTGTTTCATCTCACTGAAAATGAGGCCTTTCAGTCATCTTTCCCATGTGGTATGATTTGCATGTCTCAAGTGATTCAAAATCAAGTGAGTCCAAACGATCCATCTGCATGGAGTTTCTTCATGCGTATAAACCAATAGACATGGTTCGCATTGTTGCGGAACGTAGCAGAATTCAAAAAAATTCTACACTTTGACCAAGATCCAACTAAGGAGACATCTAGCAACGATCAAATAAGAGTGCATCTACATACCGTAATGTAGATCGCGAGCGGAAGCTTTCGAATAAGCGTGGATGAAGTAGTCGTACTCTTCTCGTTCTTCGTCACCGATGATCTAGCGCCGGACGGACGGCACCTCCGCGTTCAACACACGTCCGGTGCAGCAACGTCACCTCCTTCTTGATCCAGCAAGGGGGGAGGAGAGGTCGTCGGAGATCCAGCAGCACGACGGCGTGGTGGTGGATGCAGTGGAGAATCCTGCAGGGCTTCGCCGGCGCCCTGCAGAGGGAGTATGGGGTGTGACGGGAGGGGGAGAGGCGCCAGGGGCAAGGGTGCGGCTGCCCTCTCCCCCCCACATATATATAGGGGGCCAGGGGGGGTGTGCCGGCCCTGCAGATGCCATCTGCAGGGTGGGGCGGCGGCCAGGGGGGGATTCTTGCCCCCCAAGGCAAGGTGGCGCCCCCTCCCCCCTAGGGTTTCAACCCAAGGCGCATGGGGAGGAGGGCCCATGTGGTGCGTCAGCCCACCAGGGCTGTCCACTTCCCCCTTGTGGCCTAGGGGTCCCACCGGGATGGGTGGCCCCACCCGGTGGACCCCCGGGACCCCTCCGGTGGTCCCGGGACACTCCCGGTGACCCCCGGAGATCACCCGATGGCCGAAACTGGACTTCCTATATATCATTCTTTACCTCCGGACCATTCTGGAACTCCTCCTGACGTCCGGGATCTCATCCGGGACTCCGAACAAATTTCGGGTTTCCACGTGCATGTATCTCTACGACCCTAGCGTTACCGAACCTTAAGTGTGTAGACCCTACGGGTTTGGGAGACACGTAGACATGACCGAGACCACTCTCCGGTTAATAACCAACAGCGGGATCTGGATACCCATGTTGGTTTCCACGTGTTCCTCGATGATCTTCATTGGATGAACCACCTTGTCAAGGATTCACTCAATCCCGTATGTTATTCCCTTTGTCCATCAGTACGGTACTTGCCCGAGATTCGATCGTCGGTATTCCCGATACCTTGTTCAATCTCGTCATGACAAGTCTCTTTACTCGATCCGTAATCCATCATCCCGTGACTAACTCCTTAGTCACCTTGAGCTCATTATGATGATGTCTTACCGAGTGGGCCCAGAGGTACCTCTCCGTCATACGGAGTGACAACATCCCAGTCTCGGTTCGTACCAACCCAACAGACACTTTCGGTGATACCCGATGCGTACCTTTATAGCCACCCAGTTACGTTGTGACGTTTGGCACACCCAAAGTATTCCTACGGCATCCGGGAGTTGTACAACCTCATGGTCTAAGGAATAAATACTTGACACCGAAAAGCTTATGCATTACGAACTATACGATCTCGTGCTATGCTTAGGATTGCGTTGTCCATCACATCATTCTCCTAATGATGTGATCCCGTTATCACTGACATCTTATGTCCATGGTCAGGAAACCGTGACCATCTGTTGATCAACGAACTGGCAACTAGAGGCTTACCAGGGACTCGTTGTGGTCTATGTATTCACACATGTATCGCTGTTTCCGTACAATACAATTCAAGCATGAATAACAGACGATTATCATGAACAAGGAAATATAATAATAATACTTTTATTATTGCCTCTAGGGCATATTTCCAACAGTCTCCCACTTGCACTAGAGTCAATAATCTAGTTACATTGTGATGAATCGAACACCCATAGAGTTCTGGTGTTGATCATGTTTTGCCCGTGGAAGAGGTGAAGTCAACGGGTCTGCAACATTCAGATCCGTATGCACTTTACAAATATCTATATCTCCATCCTGAACATAATTCCGGATGGAGTTGAAACGACGCTTGATGTGCTTGGTCTTCTTGTGAAACCTGGGCTCCTTGGTAATGGCAATAGCTCCAGTGTTGTCACAGAAGAGAGTCATCGGGCTTGACGCGCTTGGAATGACTCCTAGGTCGGTGATGAACTCCTTCATCCAGACTCCTTCCTGCGCTGCTTCAGAAGCAGCTATGTACTCCACTTCACATGTAGATGCCGCCACGACGCTTTGCTTGCAACTGCACCAGCTAACTGCCCCTCTGTCAGGGATATTACTAGCAGGTATGAACCGGCTAGTGTAAACCGGATTATGGTAATATTGTTGTATCATTGTAATGTTTAGTAGAGGCTACGGCCCATGAGATCTTAAGGCCCATGTATAGAGTTACGGTTTGTAAACCGCCTGATCATGTAACTTGAGAGATAAGGAAGAAAGAGCAGAGACCAAGGCGGACACAAGTATGAGCCGGCCTCAGGACTCTGTAAACCGGACCGGGCATCGCCTCTATATAAAGGGACGACCCGGCGACAGTTCAGGGACAAGCAAGAAACAACCCGTCGAGACACAGGCAAGCAATATGCTCCCTGTTCATCGACGGCCAAGCAATACCAAATCAAACTAGACGTAGGCTTTTACCTTCATCGAAGGGGCCGAACTAGTATAAACCCTCTGTGTCCTTTGTGTGCTTTTAACCCCTTCAAGCTAACCCGTGCGATGGTTCCATTATCAAGTCCGTTAAACCGGACATCTGCCGTGTTAATTCCACGACAGTTGGCGCCCACCGTGGGGCCTGCGCACGATGGTTTCGAGTTCTTGAAGGGCAGCTTTGAAGGGCTCAAGGGTTACGCGGTCAGCCGGATGACCAAGAGTCGCCGCGGCCGGATCTACATCGACAACGCAGGCTGGGGACCGGAGGCCGATTCAATCGAATACGGGTACCGAGTCCCCTTCGGCGGCATCCACGTCTTCATTGGCAAGATCGGCGAACCAGGACCTGAGCCGGACATCTTCCCCAACATCATCGAGCCGGCTCAGCGTGCGAGATCGGCCCGGATTCAGCCCGCCATGAAGCACGTTTTCGTTGGAGCAGTTCACGGGGTCCAAGCCGTGGACGGATCAGAGTCCGGTGGTGAGACAGTTATCTATTCCGACGATGAATCTTCATCTGGAGAGACTGAATCTTTGTATCAGTTGAGGGACGGCCGGTCTGAGGGTGAGTCCGACGGAGACAGTATTCCGGGCCCCTTCGACCCGCCAAACCGGGTGGCTGTCTTTATGGCCGGTTCACAACCTACTCAGCAGTCCTCGGTGAACGGGGCGACAACAGAAGCTGGTGTAGGGGGGAGCAGCTCGGCCCTCTCACCCTCCGACGCTCTATCCACCTTAGTCGAGGAGTTTACAAACCGGGCCATGGCAGAGGTGGCTCCAGCAAACAAGGCGCAACACGATGCAGAGCTACTTCAGCTGAAAAACCGGATTGAGCAAGCAAGAGAAGATCTAAAAACAGAGAAAGCTATGATAGCAATGAGGCAAGCAGAGCTGGAGGCTCAGACTTTTCAGTTGAGGATGGAGCAGGCCTCTGTGGAGGGAGTAAGGAGTCGGAAGTACCAGTCTCGTCTACCGCCGGTTTATGAGGCAGCGAATATTTTCAGGACACCAGGAGCAGGAACCAGCAATGATCCAGCGGTAAACCAGAGGGCTGATCCGCCGAGGAGAGATGAGCCGGTTCAGCAGCCTATGGCGAAGCAAGATCGGCGAGTCACGTCTGCACCTCACGTCCCAACCCCTCCGGGTCCTTATTCAAACCCCTTGGATAATATTGTTGCTGCCGCTTCGCGCCTGGCCGCTTTACCCATTGAGGGGACATCCCCCGTGGTGTTGGAAGCACGCAGAGTCAAGGATCTGCTTAACACAGCGTTAACACAACAGCAAGCATATTCTTACAGCAGGGAGAGGCTCCATTCAACACCGCGTCACAGCCGGAGTTACACAAGGCATTGGGAGGAACCAGAAGTATCTAGTAGTGAACGCAGGCGACACCATCACATGCAGAATAATCCGGCGGGCGCAGATGCACAAGCTCAGGATGCAAACCGGGTTAGATCGGTGGCCCGTGAGGAGAATCGTCAAACGACGCCGGTTCACACAGCCACAGCCGAGACAGGAGTCACAACGAGTTCCTTTGGGGTGCCATGTCTTATCCCCGCTTTACGGAGTGTGAACTTGCCCAAGGATTTCAAAGGTCTGCGTAAAGTGCCTAATTACACAGCAGATTTGGCTCCGGAAGCTTGGGTTGAGAGTTACGAGATGGCCATGGAGATGCTGGATGTAGATGAAGCGGCTTGTGCAAAATACTTTACTATGATGCTTGAAGGTACAGCCCGGACATGGCTAAAGGGTTTACCCCCTAATTCTATCGGGTCATGGGGAGAGCTACGTCGCCAGTTTATCAAAAATTTCAAGGATACGTGCAAGCAGCCGATGTCAATAGTGGATCTAGCAGCCTGTGTGCAAGGAGAACAGGAATCTACAAGTGCATGGGTGCGGCGAGTATCAGAGATCTTGCATTCTTCGAATGGTATAAATCCCAGTACGGCAATATTGACACTGGAAAACAATTGCCGGTTTGAGTCTCTAAAGTTAAAACTAGGACGGCTTAAATGGGATTGTAATGATATGGGAACTCTCATGAGTGCTCTGGTGAAGTATGGGGACTCCGACAACAATAAGTATCCAGAAGCAGAGGGAGACAAGGCTGGAAAGGTCAATAAGCCTGGTAAACCGGCACAGGTTAATCCGGCTGGTACCAGTTTCTTAGGCAAGCGAAAGACAGAGGGTGGTTCTGATTTCGTGGCTAATACCCAAGTTCAAGGGGGTTTTCAGCGCAATAAGGGCAAACCGCCTCCACAAATCGGCGGAGGGGATGTTAGTTGGGACCAGGAGTTAAGTCAGCCTTGTCCGAAGCATAGCACAAGGGAACGACCAGCGAAACACACTATAGGAGAATGCAGGCCCTTGATGGAAGCCATAATGAGCCGCTTCAACTCTAACAGCAGGCCCCCAAACGGCGGCTCAAGCCCGGAGTTTTACGGTCCGGGTCACCAGGGGAACGGCTCCGGATCAGGATTTCATGGCAACAATAGTGGTCATCATAACCGGGTCAATAATCAATATGGTCAAGGTGGTTATAATAACCAGGGTAATCAACCGTATGGTCAAGGTGGTTACAATAACCAAGGCAGCCAACAGCAGGGCCAAGGTAATCACAATAACCAGGGTAATCAGCAGTGTCAGCAACAGCAGCAGCAATCCGGATATCAGAGTAATCCGAAGGAGTTGAGTAGTGGGCAATATCATGTGTTCACCACGAGTTTGTGTAAACGAGATCAAAAAGTTTTAAAGCGGACAGTCCACGCGGTTGAACCGGCGACGCCGCAATTCCTGCGCTGGTCAGAGCAGCCCATTGTATAGAGCAGGGAGGATCACCCGATGAGGGTGGATAATCTGGGCCACTTGGCCTTGGTGGTAGCACCACAGGTGGGTGGTTATAAGTTCACTAAAGTTCTTATGGACGGCGGCAGCAGCATCAATATCTTGTATTATGAGACCTTCCGTCGAATGGGCTTGACGGATAAGAAGCTAAGGCAGTCAAACACGGTGTTCCATGGGGTGGTTCCAGGTAAGTCAGCTTACCCAGTTGGGAAAATTGACTTAGAAGTTACCTTTGGAGATGAGCATGATTCCAGGTTAGAGATGATAACTTTTGAAGCCGTCAAGATCCGGAGCCCTTATCACGCTCTGTTCGGGAGGACGGTTTATGCCAAGTTTATGGCTAGGCCGTGTTATGTTTATCTGCAGCTCAAGATGCCGGGTCACAAAGGCACAATCACGGTTCATGGAAGTCGCAAAATTGCATTGAAGTGTGAAGAGGGAGACGCTGCTTACGCGGAGGCAGTATGTGCTACAGAGGAGTTGAAGTTTTATAAGGATAATGTTGATCCGGCAGATATGACCCCGTTGAAGAAGCCGACTACGGAGCATGATCCGACGTTCAAATTTAAATCGGCGGAGGAGACCAAGCAAGTTGATTTTGTGCCAGGCGATTCATCCAAGCAGTTCATTATCAGCGCTAACCTTGACCCCAAATAGGAAAGCGCGCTCATCGAGTTCATCCGTGAGAACCGGGATATCTTTGCATGGAAACCTTCTGACATGCCAGGTATACCGAGGGAACTCGCTGAGCACAGTCTTAACATTGATCCGAAGTTCAAACCAGTCAAGCAGTATCTGCGCCGCTTCAACGAAGAAAGGCGCAAAGCTATAGGAGAAGAGGTGGCCAGGCTTTTAGCCGCAGGGTTCATAGTTGAAGTTTTTCATCTGGAATGGTTGGCCAATCCGGTGCTGGTATTGAAGAAGAATGGAATGTGGAGAATGTGTGTGGACTATACAGACCTCAACAAAGCTTGTCCAACTGATCCTTTTGCTCTCCCTCGTATTGATCAGATCATCGATGCTACAGCAGGATGTGAGCGGTTGAGTTTTTTGGATGCATACTCCGGATATCACCAAATCAGGATGGTAGTTAAGGACCAGGAGAAGACAGCTTTCATAACTCCTTTTGGTGCCTTTTGTTATGTATCTATGCCTTTTGGGTTCAAGAGTGCCCAAGCAACTTATCAGCGTTGTGTACAAAACTGTCTTAAGGGGCAACTAGGTAGAAATGTTCATGCTTATGTGGATGATATAGTGGTGAAGTCAAGAAAAGAGGAGGCGATGATAGAAGACCTCAAGGAGACTTTTGACAATCTTCGAGCCTATAAGATGATGCTTAATCCGGAGAAGTGCGTTTTTGGTGTTCCGGCAGGCAAGCTCCTTGGGTTCTCAGTGTCAAACAGAGGAATCGAAGCTAATCCGGATAAGATCAAGGCAATCACATCTTTGACTAAACCTGCTTGCATTAATGATGTTCAGCGTATCGCTGGCCGGATCACATCATTGAGCCGGTTCATCAGCCGTTTGGGGGAGAAGGCAATTCCGCTTTATCAGATGTTGAGAAAGACGGATCGATTCATATGGAGTGATGAGGCAAATACTGCGTTTGAAGATTTGAAGCGGCGGTTGGCAAGACCACCGGTCCTAGCCGCCCTTGTTGATAATGAGCCTTTATTGTTATATGTTGCTGCTAATGCACGGGCAGTTAGTGCGGCAATCGTGGTTGAACGCAAAGAGGCGGGAAAAGAGTATCTAGTTCAACGTTCGGTCTATTATATCAGTGAAGTACTCATTGAGTCTAAACAGAGGTACCCACATTGGCAGAAACTGGTATATGGTGTGTTCATGGAAAACCGGAAGTTGAAGCATTATTTCCAAGGCCATCCGATAACTGTTGTTAGTCCAGCGCCATTGGGAGATATAATCCAGAACAGGGAAGCTACGGACAGAGTGGCGAAGTGGGCCATCGAGCTCAGCCCACACGAGTTGAAATATGTGCCACGCACCGCTATCAAACCTCAAGCATTGGTGGATTTCATCAATGATTGGACAGAACTGCAAACACCAGAGGAGAAGCCGGATCTTACATACTGGACGATTCACTTTGACGGTTCAAGACGGTTAGAAGGCTCGGGGGCTGGAGTTGTTTAACTTCCCCGCGAGGAGACAAGTTTGCTATGTCCTCCGTTTATTGTTTCCTTGTACTAATAATGCAGCAGAGTATGAAGCATTGCTTCATGGCTTGCGGATGGCCAAGGAGATGAACTTGAGCCGGGTTAAGTGTTTCGGTGATTCAGATTTGGTGGCACAACAAGTATCAGGCAAGTGGGATTCGAGAGATCCTCTCATGGCAGCTTACAGACGAGAAGTGGAAGCAGTTGCAGGATATTTCAAAGGGTATCAGGTGGACCACATAGACCGGCAAAAGAATGAAGCGGCCGATGCTTTAAGCCGGCTGGGTTCACAGCATAAACCGGTACCGCCGAATACTTTTTTGGATGAGCTGTACAGTCCATCAGTTCAAGTACCGTCGGAGGAAGACTTGGCTGTTCCTGATCCGGAGGCACAGCTAGTTGCAGCACTTCACGTTATTCCGGACTGGACGTTACCTTATTTGGCGTATCTAAACCGGGGAGAGCTACCGGACGACGAGATCGAGGCACGACATATAGTCCGGCGTTCTAAGTCCATGACAATTACAAATGGGGAACTTCATCATCGCAGTGTTTCTGGAGCATTTCAGCGGTGTGTATCAGCTGAGGAAGGTTGTGAGATCCTTCGTGAGATTCATGAAGGGGATTGTGGTCATCATGCCGGTTCAAAATCTTTGGTGGCTAAAGCTTTTCGACATGGATTCTATTGGTTGACAGCTCATGCTGATGCGGCGGATTTAGTCCGAAAGTGTGATGCTTGTCAGAAGTTTTCACGACGTGCTCTTGTTCCGGCACAGGAGCTCCGGATGATACCAATAACGTGACCGTTCGCGACTTGGGGGTTGGATATGGTCGGGCCCTTCAAACGATCCCAAGATCAGAAAACTCATCTACTGGTGGCTGTGGACAAGTTTACAAAATGGATTCAGGCAGAGCCTGTGAGCAAGTGTGATGCGGCCACAGCGGTCAAATTTATCAAAAAGGTAATTTTCCAGTTTGGTTTTCCACACAACATCATCACAGACAACGACACCAATTTATCTAAGGGTGAGATGGAAGAATTTTGTCAACGGGAACATATTCGCCTAGACGTGTCTTCTGTGGCCCACCCTCAATCCAATGGTCAAGCTGAAAGAGCAAATCGGGAGATTTTGAGAGGTATCAAGCCCCGACTTATGACTCCCATACAAAGAACACCAGGGTGCTGGGTTGAGGAGTTACCTTCTGTCCTTTGGAGTATCAATACTACGCCAAACCGGTCCACATGTTATACACCTTTCTTCATGGTATATGGTGCTGAAGCAGTCCTTCCAAGTGATATCCGTCATGATTCACCAAGGGTGACAGCCTATGTGGAAGCGGCCAACGAGCAGGCGAGACAAGACAGCTTGGACCGGTTGGATGAAGAGCGTGATATAGCAGCGGCACGGTCTGCGATTTATCAACAAGACTTGCGCAGGTATCACAGCCGCCGGATCAAGACAAGGACGTTCCAGGAGGGAGATTTGGTGCTCCGGCTCATCCAAGATCCAACAGATATGCACAAGCTATCCCCACCTTGGGAAGGGCCCTTTGTGGTCAGCAAGAATCTGCACAACGGTTCATACTACCTGGTGGACGTTCGAGAACACAAGGACTCACGGACATCGGAAGAAGAGACAAAGAGGCCATGGAACATCGCCCTCTTGCGGCCCTACTACACTTAAGCCATGAGCTTTACTCTATCCTATGTATATATTATGATTAATAAATAAACCGGCACCCTCGGTAAAGCGGGGGCTCAGCCTTTTTTCCGATATAAGTATCTTATGGTGACAACCATACATTTCTTATCATATCTCATGTGTCAAACACTTCGATTGGTTTAAAATAATTGTGCAGGGCATATGTATTCTGGAGCAATAACTCACTGAAGGACTTCCTATTCAAACATATGGTCGTATTCGAACGATGGAGGCCCTCTGGATGGTGACAACCATCCAGTGATTGGCTAAAGTTTTTCCTATGGTTCTACGGGAACCATGGAGGCCCTCTGGATGGTGACAACCATCCAGTGATTGGCTAAAGTTTTTCCTATGGTTCTACGGGAACCATGGAGGCCCTCTGGATGGTGACAACCATCCAGTGATTGGCTAAAGTTTTTCCTATGGTTCTACGGGAACCATGGAGGCCCTCTGGATGGTGACAACCATCCAGTGATTGGCTAAAGTTCTTCCTATGGTTCTACGGGAACCATAGAGGCCCTCTGGATGGTACCCGCATCGAGTGATTGGCTAAAGTTTTATATGGCCAGCGGGGGGCAGGATTGTACTCGAATTCTAGCTTAACCCCTGTTGGTCATATCCGGTTCCTATGGATGGTACCCGCATCCATCGACCGGCCCTCTGGATGGTAAGCCCATTCCATTGATTGGCTGAACCTTGCTTTGAGCCTGGCAGCTCGTAAAAAGCCTTGACTACATGGTTTTATTTGCAAAACTTGCATTTCTGGTGTTTATGTTTTATGGTTCCTTAATCCGGAATGGGACAACTCGAGAGTTGACCATATATCTTCAAAGGTCTGGGTCATGAACACCAGCATAAGTTAAAAGTCTGGGTCATGAACACCAGCATGAGTTAAAAGTCTGGGTCATGAATACCAGCATGAGTTAAAAGTCTGGATCATGAAAACCAGCATGAGTTAAACCGGTGTTCATTATAATCCGGATCAGCCATCAGGCAAAAACCAAGTATATCTACAAATGTCTGGACGAAATTCCAGCGTGATCTAAACCGGTGTCTTTTATCAAATCCGGGATTATTATTGGGTCTATCAAAGCTTCCCTCAGAAAATTTTAAAATTCTACCGGATTAAAAGTATCAAGTTTACTGGATCGCAGGTATGAAGTTATTTTTGATGCAAACAAAACACTCGTTTGATATATATATGAGAGCAATTTAATTGGTCCAGCGGAAAAACCGCTAGGACATATTTTCAGTATTATCTATGCAGGAACAGTGGATATGCAGGATAGTCCATATCAGACCAAATTTAAATTGGCAACATTGGAGCATCCGGATCAAAGCAGACAATGTTTTCAGCTATCCTATTAGAAGGCATAGCAAGCCTGAACGGATTAAAAGATTGTTCAGCAATATGAGATTGCAACTACAAAGATGTATTATGAACTACGCTTCCTCCTGCTGCGACGGCTGGGTATCAACTTGGTCCGGAGTCTCCTCCTCTTCTTGAAGCGGCTGGAAGTCAGGGACGCACCAATCGATTTTTGTTAAGGCACGAAAGTACATCTCTTCATTGATGAGTTCAGACGGATCGATATCTGGGGCGAAGGTATGAGGGCGTACTGGTGGGATTAGATTGACGGTATCATAAACCGGCCGCTCCACCCGCTCGTTCTGTAAATCATACCCCGGATGATACCTGGATAAATCTGATTCGGCCGCAAGTTTGCTGGCGAGAGGACGCATCTCCTTCGTCAAGGCATGGAGATCCTTTGCAGTAAAAGCTGATCCGTCTTCTTTAGTATTTGGATATCCATTCAAAGCTTCTTCCGGATCAAAGTCCGGAACCCACGCTTTCGCTCTGGTAAGCGCCACGAGGGAACCGGCTCGAGCAGCAGACTTCTTAACTTCCTCCAAGCGCACTGGCAAAACAGACAGCTTCTCTAATGTGCCCTGGATGGTAGTGGGGCCGGTTTATTGAAAGACATTGCGCTTATAACCCTTTGAGCGCCGGAATACAGCTGCTCGACCAGAGTATAAGATGCCTTGAGTTTTTTCCGTAAGTCATCCCCAAGATGGGTGACACGGCGCCCTGCATATGATTATCACAATTAAACCGGAACGGATTGAAGATTGCAAGGATGAAGGCAGGAATATAGATTAAGTACTTACCAAACACAACAAAAGTCATCAATTCTATTTGCCGCTTTAAACCGGTTAACTCTTCAGTCACCGGATTAAGGGCTTCTTCAGCGTCCTTTGCCCTTTTTTCTAAATCCTTCTTCTGAAATTCAAAGGCGGTTCGTTCCTCTTCAAAGAATTTCTTCAGTTGTTCAGTAGTTTTTAAGCTCAGCGCCAAGTCTTTTTTGGCCTTAGAAGCAGCAGTTTCCGTTTCAGCAAGTCTGTTTCGGAGTTCAGTAATTTCTTCAGCCTGCAAGGAAAATCAAGTGGAATGAAAGCAAAAAGTCAGACAAGTCTCAAGCACACAAACAAGTTGTCTACTTGACACTTGGGGGCTAATGGGAAGTTGAAGTGTCAAAGAAAATATTCAGACAAGTCCCAGGCACATAAACCGAATTATGCCCTGGCACTTGGGGGCTAATGTAAGATCATTTGCTCAAATTATAAGTACCGGTTCACCTTCTGGACGTAGCTAAACCGGAACTTGGGGGCTACTATGATATAGATAGAAGCACATCAAAAGCAAAAATAAAAAACAAACAGGATTACCTCATACTTGTCCTTCATCATGTTAATCAAGCCTGCTTCATAGTCTCGACCAGTGTGAAGCCGGTTCAAGTACCCAGAGTAGAGCTCCTGGGCACTCATATCAGCAAAGCTAGACAGCTCGGTACTCCATTTACCCTTTTCTTGATGCAGCTTCTCCGCTTTAGCCGTATGTTTGGCTAAGACAGTGGGCTCGGCAGGAGCAGTATAACCTGTTCCGGTTACTTGAACTTCCGGAGAAGCAGTCGTTGGTGGTGGGGTCGCAGTATGAACCGGACTGGCAGGAGCCGGATTGGTCCGAGGAGAATTGGCCCGGGCAGGACTTGCCGGTTCACGAACATCCTCAGTATTGGGATTCTCAGGCACAGTGGTATGATCCACAGGAGCGGGAGCTTCAAGCGGCATTGTGGGCTCGCCTTCTGGAGGGACGGTTGTATCCGGATCAACCGCCGGATCATCAATAACAGCCTCAGCAATTGGTTTGTTGGCTTTTGCCTTTTTGCTGGGTTTAGGCTTGCTGAAAGGAATTGGAAAAAGAAGTCAGAACTGTAAAGCAAAGTGCAATCATAAACCGGATAAATTAAAAGACATACCCTGGGACAGTTTTCAGGGGTGGAAGTTGTGTGGCAGTTGATTCGCCGGAAGAAGATAACAGAGTATCCTGATAATCAGGGTCAGACGGTTTAAGCGGTTTGCGTATAAGCCCGGCCTTGGGATGAAGAAGGGTTGGAGAGAGTATAACCTCAGAGCGACGCCTCCGAGCTGGAGTAAGAGAGATTCCAGATGATTCAACTGCAAGACCGCTATGGCGGGTAGTCCGGCGAAGGTCTTCATGTTGCTGTTTATTCAAAAGAAAATTGGGATCCAATTGAGCATAAGGGTGAGAAAAATGATATTTCCGGACTGTCCGACGAACTTTTTGTGGAAGTGGTTCTGAATCGGAAGAAAGGATAGTTACCTCAATTTCGGCCGGTTTATCTCCTTCAGCCAACTCCTGTGAAAAGTTACCGTTAAATACAAATATGGATAAAAAATAAATAAGTCATAGTCGGGTTAATTCATACCTCGGAGTCCGGATCATCATCTTCAGCGTGTGAACCAAAAGCAACAGCCGCTTTTCTCTTCTTGATAACGAAAGCTTTCTGGCGCGACTGCTTTCCGGCCTTTTCCTGAGGTTTCCTCTTCCAAAAAGGATCATCAGCCTGTTCAAAATGTGAAAGTAATTGAAAGAACGGTTTTAAAGGACGATTTACAAACATAAGAAGGAAAGCAAGACTTACAGCAGGTAGCTTGTTTTTCTTATAGTATGGAGCCAATCCGGTTTGGCTGCATTCGTCTAAGGAGACATTGAGCATCTTCTTAGCTGATTCAATAACTTCCGATTCGGAAAGTTTTTCCTTGGAAAACCGTTGAGGATCATCTGGTTTACCAGAATATTTATACATCAAGCTTGGGCGCGGGCTCAGAGGAAGGATACTCCAAGAGAGCCAGCAGCGCGTAAAATCTACTCCGGTTAAACCGTTGGCCATGAAGGCCTTTAGCCTGGCAAGTTGAGAGGCAAACCGGGGCCGCTCTAAGGAGCTGAGGTGCTGCGGCAAAGGGTGGTCCTCCGGAAGACGGTGCTCGCGATAACCCGGCAGTGGGGTTTCCCCTTCAGGTGAAGTGTCAATACAATAAAACCAAGACTTGTTCCACTCCTTGGGGTGCGTGTGGAGAGCGGCATGAGGAAAGACTACGTCTCTCCTTTTCTGAATACTGACCCCGCCCAGTTCTTGATGAGGTCCGCTGGTGAACTCAGTACGCCGGTTCAGGTGGAAGAAGTCCCGGAACAGGTCAACAGACGGTTCTTCTTGCAGGTACACCTCTGAGAAAACTTGAAAATCACAGACGTTGGAAACAGAATTGGGACCTATGTCGTGAGGGTGAAGTTGGAAGGCAGCAAGCACATCCCGGAAGAACTTTGAACCGGGAGGAGTAAAGCCTCGAGCAATGTGGTCAAAGAAGACAATAATTTCCCCCTCTTTGGGAGTAGGAGGGCATTCATCTCCTGGAGCCCGCCATTTTAAAACGGATTGAGGGACTAAAGTGCCAATTGCGGCAGCATTTGCTAAATCTTCTTCCGTAATAATGGAAGGAACCCAGTTGCAAGAGACAAACTGTTTGGCCATAGCAACAGAAGAACAAGTGCTGAAAGGATAAAGTGTAACCCGGATTATTCGAATACAGTGGCATAAACCGGAAGATATATGCAAAGATCACGCAACGGTTTAGACAAAGGGACTAATGATATGGCTAACCCGGCAATAAACAGGGAAATGTATTACTACCGGTTCATGACAACAAAAGAGAAAAGAGCTAAACCGTCGCGTTCGTCATTGAATTTTTACAGAAGTAGCATGTGATTGTTTAAACCGGAGCATACTTTACAGATCTACAAAGGAGAAGAAACAAGTTTTCGCAGATAGCTAAAGTAAAACAGATCTGAGCACCCAGGAAAAGGAAAAAGTAAATACAAGACTATTACAGGAAGAACTGTAAGAATCTTATGCAAAGCAGATGAATCTAAAGGACGAGATCTAAAGCATACAGCGGCGGAACAGAAGCAAGTTTAAAGAGCAAGATTTAAAGGTTGAAATTTCTGCGAACTTTGCATCTACGATAAACAGACGAAGCTACCGCTGAGGTTTAATGGCGGAGAGGCGAGAAAGAACCCTAGAGCTATGGATCTACAGTGAGGAAGATGACATACCAGGAACAACAAGAAGCGGCGGCGGAGTTTCTCTGGTCACGCTCAGGTCCATGCAGCGGCCGGCGAAGACTTGAGCTCGACGGACGACGGCGGAGATTTGAGCTCGACGGACGACGATGGAGTCTTGAGCTCGGGCGATGGAGGAAGAAGAACGAATGGAAGGAGATAAAGAACAGAGGCATCGGTATTTATAGAAGGGCAGAGTTGAAACGACATGCGCGAGATTTGAGGAGGAAGAAGATTGGATAAAGATCCTCTGTCGCCTCGATTCTCGGGATAGCCCTTAAACAAAGTCGATAGACAGCTGGGTGCCTCAAATGCGGATGTGATGTCATGATTAAATTAAGTGATTTTCAAGGATGACGTCATGGCCGGTTTACAAAAATGAGAAGACACAAGAAGGAACATTATGCAGACTGGGAAGATTGATGTGAACAAGTTCAAATCATTCTGGGGCCTAACGTCAGGGATATTACTAGCAGGTATGAACCGGCTAGTGTAAACCGGATTATGGTAATATTGTTGTATCATTGTAATGTTTAGTAGAGGCTACGGCCCATGAGATCTTAAGGCCCATGTATAGAGTTACGGTTTGTAAACCGCCTGATCATGTAACTTGAGAGATAAGGAAGAAAGAGCAGAGACCGAGGCGGACACAAGTATGAGCCGGCCTCGGGACTCTGTAAACCAGACCGGGCATCGCCTCTATATAAAGGGACGACCCGGCGACGGTTCAGGGACAAGCAAGAAACAACCGGTCGAGACACAGGCAAGCAATCTGCTCCCTGTTCATCGACGCCCAAGCAATACCAAATCAAACTAGACGTAGGCTTTTACCTTCATCGAAGGGGCCAAACTAATATAAACCCTCTGTGTCCTTTGTGTGCTTTTAACCCCTTCAAGCTAACCCGTGCGATGGTTCCATTATCAAGTCCGTTAAACCAGAAATCTGCCGTGTTAATTCCACGACACCCTCCGTTCAAAATATACACGTATCCGGTTTGAGACTTAGAGTCATCCAGATCTGTGTCGAAGCTATCATCGACGTAACCCTTTACGACGAGCTCTTCGTCACCTCCATAAACGAGAAACATATCCTTAGTCCTTTTCAGGTACTTCAGGATGTTCTTGACCGCTGTCCAGTGTTCCATACCGGGATCACTTTGGTACCTCCCTACCAAACTTATGGCAAGGTTCACATCAGGTCTGGTACACAGCATGGCATACATGATAGAACCTATGGCCGAGGCATAGGGAATGACACTCATCTTTTCTCTATCTTCTGCCGTGGTCGGCGATTGAGCCTTGCTCAATCTCATACCTTGCAAAACAGGCAAGAATCCCTTCTTGGACTGATCCATATTGAACTTCTTCAATATCTTGTCAAGGTATGTACTTTGTGAAAGACCAATGAGGCATCTTGATCTATCTCTATAGATTTTGATGCCTAATATGTAAGCAGCTTCTCCAAGGTCCTTCATTGAAAAACTTTTATTCAAGTAGGCCTTTACATTTTCCAAGAATTCTATATCATTTCCCATCAGCAATATGTCATCCACATATAATATGAGAAATGCCACAGAGCTCCCACTCACTTTCTTGTAGATACAGGCTTCTCCATAAGTCTGTATAAAGCCAAACGCTTTGATCACATCATTAAAGCGAATATTCCAACTCCGAGATGCTTGCACCAGCCCGTAAATCGAGCGCTGGAGCTTGCATACCTTGTTAGCGTTCTCTGGATCGACAAAACCTTCCGGCTGCATCATATACAACTGTTCCTTGAGGAAGCCATTAAGGAATGCTGTTTTGACGTCCATTTGCCATATCTCATAATCATAGAATGCGGCAATAGCTAACATGATTCTGACTGACTTCAGCATCGCTACGGGAGAGAAAGTCTCGTCGTAGTCAATCCCTTGAACTTGTCGATAACCCTTAGCGACAAGCCGAGCCTTATAGATGGTCACATTACCATCCGCGTCTGTCTTCTTCTTAAATATCCATTTGTTTTCTATGGCATGCCTATCATCAGGCAAGTCCACCAAAGTCCATACTTTGTTTTCATACATGGATTCTATCTCGGATTTCATGGATCCAAGCCATTTATTGGAATCTGGGCCCGCCATCGCTTCTTCATAGTTCGAAGGTTCACCGTTGTCTAACAACATGATTTCCAGGACAGGGTTGCCGTACCACTCTGGTGCGGAACGTGCCCTCGTGGACCTTCGAAGTTCAGTAGTAACTTGATCAGTTTCTTCATGATCATTATCATCAACTTCCTCCCTTGTCGGTGCAGGCACCTCAGGAACAATTTCCTGCGCTGCGCTACTTTCAGGAGGGGTGACTGTCACCTCATCAAGTTCTACTTTCCTCCCACTCACTTCTTTTGAGAGAAACTCTTTCTCCAGAAAGCATCCATTCTTGGCAACAAAGACTTTGCCTTCGGATCTGTGGTAGAAGGTGCACCCAATCGTTTCCTTTGGGTATCCTATGAAGACGCATTTTTCCGATTTGGGTTCGAGCTTTTCAGGTTGAAGTTTCTTGACATAAGCATCGCAACCCCAAACTTTTAGAAACGACAGCTTCGGTTTCTTGCCAAACCAAAGTTCATACGGAGTCGTCTCAATGGATTTCGATGGAGCCCTATTTAAAGTGAATGCGGCAGTCTCTAAAGCATAACCCCAAAAAGATAGCGGTAAATCGGTGAGGGACATCATAGATCGCACCATGTCCAACAGAGTACGATTTTGACGTTCAGACACACCGTTACGTTGAGGTGTTCCGGGCGGTGTCAATTGTGAAACAATTCCACAGCTCCTAAGGTGTGTGTGCCAAATTCATGACTTAAATATTCACCCCCACGATCTGATCGTAAGAACTTTATTTTTCTGTCACGTTGATTCTCAACCTCATTCTGAAATTCCTTGAACTTTTCAAAGGTCTCAGACTTGTGTTTCATCAAATAGATATACCCGTATCTACTCAAGTCATCTGTGAGGGTGAGAACATAATGATAGCCTCCGCGAGCCTCAAAACTCATTGCACCGCACACATCGGCATGTATGATTTCCAATAAGTTGGTTGCTCGCTCCATTGTTCCGGAGAACGGAGTCTTGGTCATCTTGCCCAAAAGGCATGGTTCGCACGTGTCAAATGATTCATAATCAAGAGGCTCTAGAAGTCCATCTAAATTGAGCTTCTTCATACATTTAACACCAATATGACCAAGGCGGCAATGCCACAAGTATGTGGGACTATCATTATCAACTTTACATCTTTTGGCATCTATACTATGAATATGTGTAACATCACGTTCGAGATTCATCAAAAATAAACCATTGACCAGTGGGGCATGACCATAAAACATATCTCTCAAATAAATAGAACAACCATTATTCTCCGATTTGAAAGAGTAGCCATCTCGCATAAGCCGAGATCCAGATACAATGTTCATGCTCAAAGCTGGTACTAAATAACAATTATCAAGGTTTAAAACTAATCCCGAGGGTAGATGTAGAGGCAGCGTGCCGACGGCGATCACATCGACCTTGGAACCATTCCCGACGCGCATCGTCACCTCATCCTTCGCCAGTCTCCGCTTATTCTGCAACTCCTATTTTGAGTTACAAATGTGAGCAACCGCACCGGTATCAAATACCCAGGAGCTACTACGAGCGCTGGTAAGGTACACATCAATAACATGTATATCACATATACCTTTGATGTTGCCGACCTTCTTGTCTGCTAAGTATTTGGGGCAGTTCCGCTTCCAGTGACCCGTTCCCTTGCAATAAAAGCACTCCGTCTCAGGCTTGGGTCCATGCTTTGGCTTTTTCCCGACAACAGGCTTACCGGGCGCGGCAACTCCCTTGCCGTCCTTCTTGAAGTTCTTCTTACCCTTGCCTTTCTTGAACTTAGTGGTTTTATTGACCATCAACACTTGATGTTCTTTCTTGATGTCCACCTCTGCTGATTTCAGCATTGAGTACACCTCGAGAATGGACTTCTCCATCCCCTGCATATTGAAGTTCAACACGAAGCTCTTGAAGCTTGGTGGGAGCGACTGGAGGATTCTGTCAACGACCGCTTCATCTGGGAGATTCATTCCCAGCTGAGATAAGCGGTTGTGCAATCCAGAAATCTTGAGGATGTGCTCACTAACAGAACTATTCTCCTCCATCTTACAGCTGTAGAATGCGTCGGAGACATCATATCTCTCGACTCGGGCATGAGCTTGGAAAACCATTTTCGGCTCTTCGAACATCTCATATGCTCCGTGGTTCTGAAAACGTTTTTGGAGCCCCGACTCTAAGCTGTAAAGCATGCCGCACTGAACCAGGGAGTAATCATCACTACGTGACTGCCAGACGTTCAAAACGTCTTTGGTCGCATCGGGACCGGGTGCATCACCTAGCGGTGCTTCGAGGACATATGATCTCTTGGCAGCTATGAGGATAATCCTCAGGTTACGGACCCAATCCGTATAGTTGCTACCATCGTCTTTCAGCTTGGTTTTCTCTAGGAACGCGTTGAAGTTGAGGGAAACTGGAGCGTGGGCCATTTGATCTACAAGAGATATTGTAAATAATTTAGACTAAGTTCATGATAATTAAGTTCATCTTAATCAAATTTTAATGAACTCCCACTCAGATTGACATCTCTCTAGTCATCTAAGTGATACACGATCCGAATCGACTAGCCCGTGTCCGATCATCACGTGAGACGGACTAGTCATCAACGGTGAACATCTTCATGTTGATCGTATCTTCTATACGACTCGTGTTCGACCTTTCGGTCTTTCGTGTTCCGAGGCCATGTCTGTACATGCTAGGCTCATCAAGTGAACCCTAAGTGTATTGCTTGTGTAAATCTGGCTTACACCCATTGTATGCGAACGATAGAACCTATCACACCCGATCATCACGTGGTGCTTCGGAACAACGAACTTTAGCAACGGTGCACAGTTAGGGGAAACACAATTCTTGAAATTTTAGTGAGAGATCATCTTATTTACTAGCGTCGTTCTAAGTAAACAAGATGCATAAACATGATAAACATCACATGCAATCAATTAAAGTGACATGATATGGCCAATATCATCTTGCTCCTTGGATCTCCATCTTCGGGGCACCATGATCATCTTGTCACCGGCTCGACACCATGATCTTTATCATCATGATCTCCATCATCGTGTCTTGAAGAAGTCGTCACGCCAACTATTACTTCTACTACTATGGCTAACCTTTAGCAATAAAGTAAAGTAATTACATAGCGTTTATTCAGTGACACGCAGGTCATACAATAATTAAGACAACTCCTATGGCTCCTGCCGGTTGTCAAGTTCATCGACATGCAAGTCGTGATTCCCTATTACAAGAACATGATCAATCTCATACATCACATATATCATTCATCACATCTTCTTTTGGCCATACCACGTCACATAGCACATGCTGCAAAAACAAGTTAGACGTCCTCTAATTGTTGTTGCAAGTTTTTACGTGGCTTCTATAGGTTTTCTAGCAAGAACGTTTCTTACCTACGCCAAAACCACAACGTGATTTTTTAATTTCTATTTACCCTTCATAAGGACCCTGTTCATCGAATCCGATCCGACTAAAGTAGGAGAGACAGACACCCGCCAGCCACCTTATGCAACTAGTGCTTGTCTGTCGGTGGAACCAGTGTCACGT
Organism: Secale cereale; assembly: GCA_902687465.1. NCBI lineage: Eukaryota > Viridiplantae > Streptophyta > Magnoliopsida > Poales > Poaceae > Secale > Secale cereale. The sequence goes on along the minus strand of LR738715.1, from coordinate 557,262,886 downwards.
AAGCGTACGTGTAAAGTCGGTCCGGGCCGCTTCATCCCACAATACCGCCAAATCAAGATTGACTAGTAACGGCAAGAAAGTTGAACAAACTCAAACGCCCACAACTGCTTTGTGTTCTACTCGTGCAAGATGCTACGCATAAGACCTAGCTCAGATGCCACTATTGGGGAACGTAGCAGAATTCAAATTTTTTTTACGCTTTCACCAAGATCCAACTAAGGAGACATCTAGCAACGAGAAAATAAGAGTGCATCTACATACCGTTATGTAGATCACGAGCGGAAGCTTTCGAATAAGCGTGGATGAAGTAGTCGTACTCTTCTCGTTCTTCGTCACCGATGATCTAGCGCCGAATGGACGACACCTCCGCGTTCAACACACGTCCGGTGCAGCAACGTCACCTCCTTCTTGATCCAGCAAGGGGGGAGGAGAGGTCGTTGGAGATCCAGCAGTACGACGGCGTGGTGGTGGATGCAGTCGAGAATCCCGCAGGGCTTCGCCGGCGCCCTGCGGAGGGAGTATGGGGTGTGATGGGAGGGGGAGAGGTGCCAGGGGCAAGGGTGTGGCTTCCCTCCCCCCCACATATATATAGGGGGCCAGGGGGTGCGCCGGCCCTGCAGATGCCATCTTCAGGGTGGGGCGGCGGCCAGGGGGGATTCTTGCCCCCCAAGGCAAGGTGGCCCCCCTCCCCCCTAGGGTTTCAACCTTAGGCGCATGGGGAGGAGGTCCCATGTGGTGCGCCAGCCCACCAGGGCTGGCCACTTCCCCCTTGCGGCCTAGGGGCCCCATCGGGATGGGTGGTCCCACCCGGTGGACCCCCGTGACCCCTCCGATGGTCCCGGGACACTCCCGGTGACCCCCGGAGATCACCCGATGGCCGAAACTGGACTTCCTATATATCATTCTTTACCTCCGGACCATTCCGGAACTCCTCGTGACGTCCGGGATCTCATCCGGGACTCCGAACAACTTTCGGGTTTCCACGTGCATGTATCTCTACGACCCTAGCGTTACCGAACCTTAAGTGTGTAGACCCTACAGGTTCGGGAGACACGTAGACATGACCGAGACCACTCTCCGGTTAATAACCAACAGCGGGATCTGGATACCCATGTTGGTTTCCACGTGTTCCTCGATGATCTTCATCGGATGAACCACCGTGTCAAGGATTCACTCAATCCCGTATGTTATTCCCTTTGTCCATCGGTACGGTACTTGCCCGAGATTCGATCGTCGGTATTCCCGATACCTTGTTCAATCTCGTCATGACAAGTCTCTTTACTCGATCCGTAATCCATCATCCCATGACTAACTCCTTAGTCACCTTGAGCTCATTATGATGATGTCTTACCGAGTGGGCCCAGAGGTACCTCTCCGTCATACGGAGTGACAACATCCCAGTCTCGGTTCGTACCAACCCAACAGACACTTTCGGTGATACCTGATGCATACCTTTATAGCCACCCAGTTATGATGTGACGTTTGGCACACCCAAAGTATTCCTACGGCATCCGGGAGTTGTACAACCTCATGGTCTAAGGAATAAATACTTGACACCGAAAAGCTTATGCATTACGAACTATACGATCTCGTGCTATGCTCATGATTGGGTCTTGTCCATCACATCATTCTCCTAATGATGTGATCCCGTTATCACTGACATCTTATGTCCATGGTCAGGAAACCGTGACCATCTGTTGATCAACGAACTGGTAACTAGAGGCTTACCAGGGACTCATTGTGGTCTATGTATTCACACATGTATCGCTGTTTCCGTACAATAAAATTCAAGCATAAATAACAAACGATTATCATGAACAAGGAAATATAATAATAATACTTTTATTATTGCCTCTAGGGCATATTTCCAACACGCATGTCTCAAACTTTTCAAAAAACGAGTGAGTACAAAGATCCATCAACATAGAGCTTCTTCATGCGTTTTATACCAATATGACTCAAATGGCAGTGCCACAAGTATGTGGTACTATGATTACTATCTTATATCTTTTGGCATGAACATGTGTATCACTACGATCGAGATTCAATGAACCATTCATTTTAGGTGCATGACCATTGAAGGTATTATTCAAGTAAACAGAGTAACCATTATTCTCCTTAAATGAATAACCTATTGCGATAAACATAATCCAATCATGTCTATGCTCAACGCAAACACCATATAACAATTATTTAGGTTTAACACCAATCTTGATGGTAGAGGGAGCATGCGATGCTTGATCACATCAACCTTGGAAACACTTCCAACACATATCGTCGTCTCACCTTCAGCTAGTCTCCGTTTATTCCGTATCTTTTTATTTCGAGTTACTACCATTTAGCAACTGAACCGATATTTAATACCCTAGAGCTACTAGGAGTATTAGTAAAGTACACATTATAATGTATATCCAATATACTTCTATCGGCCTTGCCAGCCTTCTCATCTACCAAGTATATATGGTAGTTCTGCTTCAGTGACCATTCCCCTCATTTCAGAAGCACTTAGTCTCGGGTTTGGGTTCAACCTTGGGTTTCTTCACTAGAGCAGCAGCTGATTTGCCGTTTCATGAAGTATCACTTTCTTGCCCTTGCCCTTCTTGAAACTAGTGGTTTTACTAACCATCAACAATTGATGCTCCTATTTGATTTCTACTTTTGCGGTGTCGCGCATAGCTCAAGGATCATCATATCTATCCCTGATATGTTATAGTTCATCACGAAGCTCTAGTAGCTTGGTGGCAGTGACTTTGGAGAACCATCACTATCTCATCTGGAAGATTAACTCCCACTCGATTCAAGCGATTGTAGTACTCATACAATTTGAGCACATGCTCAACGATTGAGAATTTCTCCTTAGTTTGCAGGCCTAAGAAACTTATCAGAGGTCTCATCCACTAGCCTGAAATCCCAATTTCAGTCCTTGGAACATCTCATATGTTCTGCGATGTTTCAAAAACGCCTTTGGTGCCTTAGTTCTAAACCATTTAGCATTACACACTGAACTATCATGTAGTCATCAAAATGTGTATGTCAGATGTTCGCAACATCCACAACCGACGCTCGAGGTTCAGCACACTGAGCGGTGCATTAAGGACATAATCCTTCTGCGCAGCAATGAGGACAATCCTCAGTTTACGGACCCAGTCCGCATAATTGCTACTGTCAACTCTCAACTAAATTTCTCTAGGAACAAATCTAAAACAGTAGAACCAAAGCGTGAGCTACGACATAATTTGCAAAGACCTTTTGACTATGTTCATGATAATTAAATTCATATAATCAAATTATTTAATGAACTCCCACTCAGATAGACAACCCTTTAGTCATCTAAGTGATACATGATCCGAGTCAACTAGGCCGTGTCCAATAATCACGTGAGACGGACTAGTCATCATCGGTGAACATCTTCATGTTGATTGTATCCACTATACGACACATGTTTGACCTTTTTTTCTCTTGTGTTCCGAGGCCATGTCTGTACATGCTAGGCTCGTCAAGTCAACCTAAGTGTTTTGCATGTGTAAATCTGGCTTACACCCATTGTATGCGAACGTTAGAATCTATCACACCCGATCATCACGTGGTGCTTCGAAACAATGAACTT
>LR738715.1:557245453-557256334 GCA_902687465.1 Secale cereale | reverse complement strand
CACAGCTCTCTGTCCAATAACCAATAGCGGTATCTGGATACCCATGTTGACTCCCACATGTTCCACGATGATCTCATTAGATGAACCAAGATGTCGGGGATTCAATCAATCCTGTATACAATTCCCTTTGTCAATCGGTACGTTACTTGCCCAAGATTCGATCGTCGGTATCCCAATACCTCGTTCAACCTCGTTACCGGCAAGTCACTTTTACTCGTTCCGTAACACATCATCCAGTGATCAACTCTTTGGTCACATTGATCTCATTATGATGATGTCCTACTGAGTGGGCCCAGAGATACCTCTCCGTCACACGGAGTGACAAATCCCATTGTCGATTCATGCCAACCCAACAGACACTTTCGGAGATACCCGTAGTGTGCCTTTATAGCCACCCAGTTACGTTGTGATGTTTGGCACACCGCAAGCATTCCTACGGTATTCGGGAGTTGCACAATCTCATGGTCTAAGAAATGATACTTGACATTAGAAAAGCTTTAGCAGATGAACTACACGATCTTGTGCTATGCTTAGGATTGGGTCTTGTCCATCACATCATTCTCCTAATGATGTGATCCCATTATCAATGACATCCAATGTCCATGGTCAGGAAACCGTAACCATCTATTGATCAACGAGCTAGTCAACTAGAGGCTTACTAGGGACATATTGTGGTCTACGTATTCACACATGTATTACGGTCTCCGATTAATACAATTATAGCATGAAAAATAGACAATTATCATGAACAAGGAAATATAATAATAACCATTTTATTATTGCCTCTAGGGCATATTTCCAGCAACAACGCTATAAGAGGGGCTGAGCAAAATCGTACTTAGCCAATCAACGGTTTGCTAGGAAGGCGGTTAGAGTGTTTCATGGCAACATGGGAGGCTGACAAGACAAGAATAGGCATCGACGTATAACTATAGAGCGTGACAACTAGCAAAGAAAAGATAGAGGTGATATCGGGGAACGGTCATCTTGCCTGTTATCCCGCAAAGAAGAGAGAGTCCATGAAGTAGTCGAACCAAACCTAACAACTACAGAACGAAACCAAAGCTAACGAGAGAAGCATACCGGAAAGAAGCAAACAACACGGTAAACACACATATCATAACCATGGCATGATGCACAAACAAGTATGATGCATGTCTGTTTTAATTATGCATGGCATGGCAAAGTGCAACAAGCAAATCTACAAGTTAAGTGGAGCTCAATATGCAACGAGTTGCATATTGACAAAACACCACATTCAAACATTTAGTTCGCTCTCAGTTATGAACCCAACACGTTTAAATGTTCTTTAACATGGCAAGACGTGCAACACAATTAAACTACACTAAGCAATTTAAATGGAGCCGGAATCAACAAACAACAATTCCGGAAAATCCCCATGTCATACTTAGCAATTCTTAAAGAAAAGAATAATTTTAAGCATTTAAAGGTTGTTATCATGATGTGGACGACATTTGAAAGTTTTTATGCATTTTTTATTAAAAGTTGACATGAGCAAGATATGGGGTATTTCGTCACCGTGGTGGAAAGAAAGGGTGCCATGGCGGCGATAACCGAAATGGTGCCATGGCAACAAATCGGTTGCGGTAACTCGTTGAGATGCCGGTGCAAAAGAAAGATGAAGAGCGTGTCATGCAAGAGATAGGTGGGGTGATCCCGGTAACCGGGTTCCCACGGGCGGGTGGCAAGGCAAACGAGGGGCATCGCAAGCGACGATTCGGGCACGGTGCAAACATACGATTCATCTCATACGTCTCACACTTGTTCACGGGCGGTCGTCTCGGTGTTATACCTTTGAAGCGTGTGTTTCGGGGTGGTTCGAGTTCATAGGGGAAGTAGTCGTTCATGTGGCGAAGGTAGTGGAAGTAGAGGTACATGGCGATGGTAGAGGTACTCGCGACCTTGGCGACGGTAGTGGAACACGTTATCTTGCCGGATCCACGGCGACGGTAGTTGTTCACGGGGTGTCGTGGGAAGTAGTGGTACACGTTCGTAGTCGTACACCTTCCGTAGATGTTCGTGTTCGTGGTGAAGAACTTGATGTCCACGGTGTCTTCGAGGGTTGACGGTACTGGAAGTAGTGGTACTCGCGGTCTTGTCAGATCCATTCGACGGTTGTTGTAAACGTCCGTAGATGTTCGGGGTCGTCGACGTCGTGGTACTTGGGGTCTTCGAACTTGCCGGTCTCGACGTACCCAACGGGGTACTTGATGTGTGTATCCCTGGTTCAGTGGTACCCAACGCTTAGTACTGGTGGTTGCAACGAACTTGTGGCACCGGTGCATCAGCACCAATGGTGACCGGGAAGTTACCGAAGGGAGTAAGGCTCGGGTGAGCAGACATGGGGGCCCATCCATGGCAAAGTGGTACTGGTCGAGGAAGAGCAGTGCAAAAAAAAGCCGAAGGGCTCGAGGGCATCAGCAAAAGGCGGACGGCGACGTGTTGAGAAGGAAGGCAGGGGAGGTCGCTGGTGGTGGAGGACATGGCTGATGCAAGTGGCAGAGGGAGCCGCACGGACGACAGTCAGGGTGGACCTCGGCTGAATCCGGGCCGGAGATGGCCGTGGCGACGGCAAGGGGAGGCGGGCGGGGTCATCCGGCGAGGTAGGAGAGGTTGGCATGGTCCATTCGTATGCTTGAAGCAGAGGCAGGGACAAGGGCGGAACCGCTCGTCGATGGGGCGACGCGAGGCGGCGGACTCCTGTTGGTCGCGGACGGTGGCGGGGCGCGGCGGCGAGTGCATAGGAGGACGGGAGGAGCGGGGTGCACGCGGCCCGGCAAGGTACGAGCCGGTCGAGGCCGGAGCAGAGCAGCGCCAACACGAGGGAAGGGCGCGACGGCGAGGGAAGAGAGAGCGAGAGAAGGTAGGAGCGACGGCGCTGGAGGAAGAGATAGATCGGGGAAAAGGGAGATCGAGCTAGTTGCGGCGCAGGGGGAGGACGAGAGGGGATGGCGATCGGGCAGGCAGGCTAGGGTTTAGAGGAGGTTTAGGTGGGTTTAGGGGAGAGGTTGGGCCGCAGATGGGCCTCGAGGCTTAGGTGGGCCGCTGGGCTTGAGTGCACAAAGGGGCCGGTCAGGTTAGCTCTCTCTCTCTCTCTCTCTCTCTCTCTCTCTCTCTCTCTCTCTCTCTCTCTTCTCTCTTTTATTTTTTTCCCAAAAACAAAAAAACAAAGAAGAAAAAGAGAAGAAAGGAGGTGCTAGGGATAGTGTAAGGACATGGGCTTGATTTTTCCGGACTCACCAAAAAATGAGTTTGCTCCCAGGAAATAGAAGTGGGCAAGATTGAAATATTAAATTCAAATTCCATTGAATTTAATTCAAATGGTTTGAACAAAGACTGGAATTTCGAAGTGCCCAAAAATGTTGTGGATTTTGGAGGAACCTCGATAAATGGATAAATAATTGTTGGCAAGGTTTGGAAGTAGAAACTTGACGTAGAAAAGTCATGGGAATCTTGCAAGTGTGGTTTGGTGATTCCAAGGCAATGGAATATTTTATAATAGCTCCATAAATATTAGGTGATATGTTATAAAGAGAAGTCATCCTTCCCTCGATCTAAATGGATCAAAGATCCACACAATTTATTTAGTTGAGATGCAAAGATTAATGACATGATGGAATGATGACATGACACAATGCAAAAATAAATAGAGCAGGAAAAATGAAACACATGGCGAAACCCGGAATAGTTGGAAGTCTTCTGGAGCGTCGGTCTCGGGGTGTCACAACTCTCCCCCACTAACAGAGGAAATCGACCCGAGATCCTGGAGATGGCACCGGATAGAAGAGGAAAGGGAAGAGGTAAAACAAAGTGGCTTCTTCGACAAATGAGTGAAACCACAAACCTTGAGAGGTTGAACAATCTTGAAAGAAAGAATACAACGGAGATGAACAAAGTTAAGAGCACTCCGGTAAAAAGGAGAAACAAGGGACACCACAAGAATTTGAATGTTGCAAGGACATAAACGAAGAGCTCAAGGATCATGGAAGAATTTAAAAACCACTCCGGTTAAATAAAGGTAGAGAAGGACTAAGAATGAAATAAGTTGGACATCACTCCGACTGAAAATGGAAGGAATTCAACATGAACTTGAGGATATGGTATGATACTTGATGAAATCAACAACACACTGCCTCCGAAACTATTGAACGAATGGCACAAGGGGTAAGAAAGGCTTCAGACAGCACTCCGGTTGAAAAGAGAGGAAAAACTTGATAGGATGAGAGAACTTGAACTGAGGACACAACACTCATGTTAACTGGTCCAGAAAGGAAAGAGCATGATCTTGACAACACGAGATGATGAGACGAAGGGAGCAACCTCACAAGCCTCCGGAATGAAAGAATAGAAACTAGATCGTTAGGAAAAAAGAATGTAGAAGAAAATGATAACTTCTCCCACAAATGAATTTGAAAATCATCCTTACGAAGAAGGGTTGAACGGAGTTGTTGAAAATAATCAACAACAAAAGAATAAGCTTGTTGTGGGCTTATGGAAAACATCTCAAAATTATGAGGTGACAACCGACCACTAGCGGAAACCAATTGTTGCTATAGATCAATGAAGAGATGAAAACTCTTTCACCGAGCGGATAAATGAAGAATTTGGGTCATTTATAAGCACCATAAATAGCAACAATCCTTAGGGAAAGCTTTAGGTGAAATATAATCCAAGACAACTCCAACAAAGAAATTGAAGGGTCGAAAAGATCTCCTGAATGAAGAAAAATAATAGGTTTAAATATCTCATTCCTGACAACTTGTGAATCATGAAACACGAAAGGAAATTGTCAAGAATGACATAACACCATCTCAAAAGATAAGGGAGCAAATATTTGCACTTCAAAATGCATGAAGGAGAATACTTGAGCTCCTTCAACAAGAATATTGGAGAACATTTGAAGAAAGAACTAAATCATGATGAACCACCATGAAGAACTCCGATAACAAAACGATGAGAAGAATTTCATTGCAGCCTAGCAATGATTTAGGTAGAGCTTCGCAACAAGATAATCGAGAGAGTTTGGAACTCCGGAAAGAAAAGATGAACAACCAATAATTTGATATCATGAACGAACTTCAGACAAATTAATTAAATCACCTTGAAGGAATACGAATAAGAATTATGTCATGCTTATCATTCACCAATTTAAATTGCTCACAACCAATGGATTTGGCATACTACTTATTCTCGTTGCAAAGAATTAAAGAGAGATCTCGCACAATCTTGAGAAAGTATTCAACGAATCACCGGTAGGATTATGAAAAGAACAAATGAATTGATACGATAACAACGGAAGAGTAATCTTGAATGATCCACCATAAGAATATGGAGACGAACGAAGAGGCATCAATAAAGAATAGTTGGAGGGCGAAGTTGAAAATTGAGAACGAATAAATCTTCTGAAATGATGGCCTTCGGAGGATCACAGTGGGAAGAATTCATGAAATGCTTCGGATGATATGAAAAGATTCCTCGTGATCGAAACAACTATGAGGATGTCATGAAGCTAGAACCACGAATCCTCAAGAGAACGGGCCAAGATTTAAGAGAAACTCTTCTCCGGTCTTCAAATGTTGAGACGAACGACGAGAAATAACATGAAGAATTTGAGATACTCCGAAAGAATGAAAATATAAAGGTTGAAGCAACAATGAATGAAAGCGATCTTAGAGAAGGCATATGACTGATGGAATCCATACTTACGTCACACTTTGAAAAGAATTCCGTAATAACTCTGGATAATAGAAGAGTCAGGTAAGATTCCGGGAAAAGACCTGTGGGTTAGGGCCCACTGAAAAGAAACACCGTTGGGAAAGATTGCTTGAGAGATAGTGCACCAGTTGAGTTAAATGGCTTTAATGAGATAGGAGCCTCAAGATAGATTGAACGGATTAAGAATGGAAATATGAATCTTCTGAGATATGTTCAACACTCAGGAACGAAAAATAGAGAGAGGTGAATAAATAAGAGAGACTTTGACAAGAATTCCAGCATGGGAAAAACAAGTAAAACAAGAGGAAAATATATGATTAACATTGAAACTTGAATTTAGTCCACCGGGGAAGAAACGAGAATGAAGAACGATAACGTGAAGCTTCCTTAGCATCTTCACGAGAACTCACCGGATAAGGACATTGAAGGAAAATAATGAAGAAACATCACATGAATAAAATGGATATTTCATTTGAGGATTTTTGGCTCCGAAAAGAAGAAGGGTGGGAGGGTGGGGGAAAAACAAAGACAACTTGGGATGAATGAAACAGACACCGTTGAGAAAAACCAAGACTTGGTCTTGCACATATTAAAAGGATCGGGTTAACTTGAAGAGAAGCACGCCGGTTGAAAAGAATTTACTTGACAATCCGATGATCAAGAAGGACTAGCACTCCCATAGAAATATGAGAATGCCAATTAGGAAAGGTATGGAATCAACACTTGACATCGAAGCAACTCAAATACCACAATCAAATAAAAAACAAAGGATATATATGTTGCACCATAATCTTCACAATATCATTCGGATAGAGAATTGAAAGAATGAATTCCGTAGCTTAATGGTACATCTACTTGTCGAGAAGACACTTGGGAGAACAAAATGATAGAATAAAACAACAAGGTAATAGATGGAACAAATACATAATAGAGGTTTTGTCCCACATGTTCGTGCTGTGGCCCCATGGCACGTGTTACGAAGGGCCTTGCAATCCCCGGATCAGCATAGCCAAGGATCCTTTAAGATGCAACCCCCTAGTGTAACAACGCCCATGATAATCTCTCCACTAGATGTTGAACCCCAACCTCATATCATGCACCCGTTGGAAGATTACCTATGATCTACTTGAATTCCCACCTATTAATTCCCGAAGCTTTCCGGTATCTACTTGATATCTAGCTCACACACCAACACTGGGATTATGGTACCCCAAGGGCTCGGCTTTTGATATCATTGGATATTCAGACTCTGACTATGCTGGTGATCGTGTGGACCGCAAGTCAACATCTAGTACATATCACTTCCTCGAAGATCTTTGGTCTGTTGGTCTTCGAAGAAACAGAACTGTGTATCACTGTCTACTGCTGAAGCTGAGTACATTGCTGCTGGTTCTTGCTGTGCTCAATTGTTGTGGATGAAGCAAACTCTCAAGGACTATGGCGTCAACGTGAAGAATGTGCCTCTCTTCTTTGACAATGATAGTGCCATCAAGATTGCTCACAACCCAGTTCAGCACTCAAAGACAAAGCACATTCATATTCGTCATCATTTTCTTCGTAATCATGTGTTGAAGGGCGACATTTCTACTGAGCATGTGAAGACTGAAGAACAGCTAGCTGATATCTTCACAAAGCCCTTGGATGAGAAGAGATTTAGCAAGTTGCGGTGTGAGCTAAATATCTTAGAATCTTTGAATGTTCTTTGAATAGGACACTCATCCTAACACTTATGCAAAATTGATGACTTAGATGTGCAACACATGAAGAAATGTTTTTCTTCAATCAATGAAGAATAACACTCTAAGTGTGAAGAAATTAACGAAGAATTTGATTCTCAGAACCCTGCGACAATTGTACGCGGTGTCTGAAATCATCATTCTTATACGGTGGGACACGCCACCACCAAAGTTGAAAATCTTCAATTTGAGTTTTTTTGTTTTGAAATTCCTCAGTTGTTCATGTTCTTCAACTTTGCATTGTCTTCACCTTTTCCGTCATTTTTCTTCATTGGCTATATATATATATATATATATATATATGAGTTTATGTCCTCTACAACATTCACTTATTGCTAATTCTTCAAGCTGTTTTTCCTGCTAAGTGAATGTTATCGGACCCTTCCCCCTCTATGCTAAACTCAACCCATTCTATTCACAAATTCTTATGTGCGTTCTATTTGAAACTCGTTCAAAATTATCACTATGTCCTTGACAGCTAAAGAATTTGCGAACGCAGTGTTAAAACATCTTATCCAAAATTTTCGGTTTTGCCGCTCAAATCGTTCCGCATCCCACGATAATACTTATCTATTCACCCACGATCTCACACGATCTCCACTTCTCAGTATGTGGGTGACACATGTCAAGCGAATGAGAAGAGTCAGGGGCACTGATAACCCACAAGTGTAGGGGATCGCAACAGTTTTCGAGGGTAAAGTATTCAACACAAATTTATTGATTCGACACAAGGGGAGCCAAAGAATACTCTTAAGTATTAGCAGTTGAGTTGTCAATTCAACCACACCTGGAAACTTAGTATCTGCTGCAAGATAGTTTAGTAGCACAGTAATATGATAGTGGCGGTAGCGGCAATAAAAGTAACGATAGTGTTTTTGTAGTTTTTGTAGTAGTAGCAACAGAAATGTAAATAAGCAACAAGCAATATGTGAAAAGCTCGTAGGCATTGGATCGGTGATGGGAAATTATGTCGGATGCAATTCATCATGTAGAAGTTATAACCTAGTGTAGCGACCAGACCTCAAACGGTCTGATCTTTGTGCATCAGTGTCATCCCTGGATGAGTAATGCTGACACGCACAGTACTTGAAGGATTTATAACAGAGTAGCAATCACACACTTATTATAACGAAGGTTCCAACGATGAACTTATTACAATAAAAATGGCTTAAGGCCATCTAATAATGATGAACGTTCGCTGAACGGCTAAACCAAAAAAAACCGATCTAATAAAAAAAACTAGGGTTTAAAAAAACGGATCGGTTTTCTTAAGAAAACCGGCGGGCGGCGCGGCTACCTCGTCGGACTCCGGCGGTACGTGGCGTCGGCGGCGGGCGACGCGGCGGGCGACGGCAGGCGGCGGACGGGCTGCAAGCGGCGGCGGCGGCTGCTGCAGGAGGCGGGGCGGGGCGAGGCGAGGGGTGAGGCAGCGGCGGGCGGCGATATTTATAAGAGGGGGGGTGACTTGGGGAAGGGGGTACCGGCTCGGCCTCAGGAGGCGTGCCCCGGCCGGACTCAGCGACGGCGGCGGGTGGGAATCCTGCGGGGAAGGCGGTGGCGGCGCGGGCTTGGCCTGGCTCGGCTGGGCCTTCGGCTTAGTCGGGCGCGTGATCATTTTTTTTAAACGCCGAATCTAAGAAAAAATCTAGAAAATAAAATAAAATTCTAAAAATGCCAAAACAAATTTTCAGAGGCTAAATAAAATATTTAGAACAAGATGAACATTTTTCTTGGCCCTAAATGCATTTTTGAAAACGTGCAATTTTTCCTAAATTCAAATAAAATAGCAAAAACTCCAAAATAAAACTTATTTGATTTTCTTATTAAATCCTCAGTATTTCTTTACTGTGGGAGAGTCATTTTACTCCCTCTCTCATATTTTCATTTTAGAGACACTTGAAGATAAAATAAAGATCCTATTTTCAAAATTTGAGAAACCTCAAATATGAAAATAATGAAATCCCCAACTCTCTCTGAGTGTCCTTGAGTTGCGTAGAATTTCTAGGATCCACCAAAAGCAAGAAAAATATGATATGCATTGATGATCTAGTGTATAACATTCCAAATTGAAAATTTGGGATGTTACAAACCTACCCCCCTTAAGATGAATCTCGCCCTCGAGATTCGGGTTGGCTAGAAAATAGGTGAGGGTGGTCCTCCTGCAGATCTTCCTCTCGCTCCCAGGTGGCTTCATCCTCGGTGTGGTGGCTCCACTGAACTTTGCAAAACTTGATAACCTTGCTGCGGGTGACTCGACTGGCATACTCAAGAATCTTGACTGGTTTTTCCTCATAGGTCAAATCACTGTCCAACCGAATCACTTCCAGTGGCACTATATCCCTCAGCGGTATCTCAGCCATCTCTGTGTGGCACTTCTTCAACTGGGAAACGTGGAATACTTTGTGAACTCCTGACAATCCTTCGGGCAATTCCAACTTGTAGGCTACTTCTCCCATACGCTCCAAAACTTTGTATGGTCCTACAAAACGTGGTGCTAACTTTCCCTTAACTCCAAAACATTTAACTCCTCGAAGTGGAGATACTCGAAGATAAACTCGGTCCCCGACTTCGTAAACTGTCTCTTTGCATTTTGGATCTGCATAGCTCTTCTGCCTGGACTGAGCTACCTTGAGCCTATCGTGAATCAATTTTACCTTATGTTCAGACTCCTTAATCAAATTGGGTCCAAATAATTGGTGGTCTCCAACTTCATCCCAAGACAATGGTGTCCTGCACCTCCTTCCGTACAAGGCTTCGAAAGGGGCCATCTTCAAACTAGATTGATAACTGTTGTTGTAAGAAAACTCGGCATAAGGCAAATTTTCGTCCAAACTAGATCCATAATCTAGCGCACAAGCTCTCAGCATATCCTCCAAAATCTGATTGACTATCTCGGTCTGTCCATTGGTCTGCAGATGAAAAGCTGTACTGAACTCTAGCCTGATACCCAAAGTTTCGTGTAACTGATTCCAGAACTTTGAGGTAAACTGGGTTCCTCTATCTGATACGATGCTCCTCGGTACTCCATGCAGGCATACGATCCTGGTCATGTATATCTTTGCCAACTTTGCACTGGTGTAAGTAGTCTTCACCGGGATGAAATGAGCTACCTTCGTCAAACGATCGACTACAACCCAAATCGAATCATAACCTGAACGAGTTCCGGGTAATCCCGTAATAAAATCCATGCCTAGTTTATCCCACTTCCATTCGGGTATTGGCAATGGTTGTAACAATCCTGCCGACTTTTGATGCTCTGCCTTCACTCTCTGACATACATCACAAACTGCTACATACTCCGCAATATCCTTCTTCATTCCGGTCCACCAGAAAGTATCCGTCAAGTCCAAGTACATCTTGGTATTTCTTGGGTGAATCGAATATGGTGAATCATGGGCCTCTTGCAGAA
>LR738715.1:557219997-557240195 GCA_902687465.1 Secale cereale | reverse complement strand
ACTTGTTCCTTGCATCTGCCATCCTAAAAGAGAGTAGAAAAGATGAGGAGTCAGAAATGAGAAGAGTGAATAGTGATCTAGGGCTTTAGCTTAATGGTCGTGTCCTATAGTTAGTGTGTGCTCTGATACCATCTTGTAGCGAACAGACCTCAAACGGTCTGATCTCTGTGCATCAGTGTCATCCCTGGATCAGTAATGCTGACACGCACATTACTTGAAGGATTTATAACAGAGTAGCAATCACACACTTATTACATCGAAGGTTCCAATGATGAACTTATTACAATAAAAATGGCTTAAGGCCATCTAATAGCGATAACAGCGGAAGGCTTGGAAGATAAGTGAGTCCATCAACTCCAACGGCATCATTGAGTATAGAACCACGATCTAAAAGCACCTTACTCGTTGTCTGAAAAGTCTGCAACATGAACGTTGCAGCCCGAAAACGGGTCAGCACATGGAATATGCTGACAGGGTAGCACATAGAGAGTAATGAAAGAGTAAAGCTATACTACATGCATATATGGTTGGTGGAAAGCTCTATGGTTACAATTTTTGAATAAAGCCAATTTTTCCCTACTGCAAAGGAATATATTTTATTTAACTATCATGGTAGTTGGAACATCATTGAGAAGGTTCAGCCAACTCAATCCCAATTAAAGTAATCATTAACCCAACAAATTAGTTTTAGAGTGATGAGATCCACATGATAATCCAAGTACTAGATACTCAATACGTCCATAACCGGGGACACGGCTAATCATGATTAGTTTGTACACTCTGCAAAGGTTTGTGCACTTTTCCCCACAAGACTCGATCTCCTTTGTTGGGATCTCGCACTACATGATGTTTGAGAAATGAATGACCGAGACATAGTCTTTCAGAAGCGCTAGCACCTTATGATCGGGTAGACAGTACCAACCTACATCCCCTACATCTGCTAGTCTACCACTGTAAGAGTTCGCACGACTTAGTCAACTATGCTAGAGCCCATAGTAGCTTGTGGCTGCACACGGAAGTTTCTAGTATGAATAATCCCATGATCCCTTTGAGCCTGGGTGGCGGTCCATAAAGAAAAACAGACAATTGCTGGAATACCCAGGTGCCTCAATCCACCCAGATGTGTGTTCAAGTTGCCACCTTAATTAAAACCATTAATTTAACAGTCTCACATCTGTCATGGATACACTCAAACCCAATCCACGTCTACAAGCATAGCATGGCAACCTAAGCATAACGTAGAAGTAACTCCCAAGGGTTTGATAATAAAACGGGTAATATGTACTACCTCATCTACTTCCCAGAACCCACAAGTTAAAGATCCTACTCATGCAATGTGTTTGAGGATATAACTAATGCAATGAAAACTAGGTATTGGAAAGTATGATCAAAGTGTTACTTGCCTTGCTGATGATCCGCGAAACCTAGAGATTCAAAGTAGCAAGCGACGCACTCTAGGTACTCTATCGCAAACAAACAAGCATACAATAAGTACTCATCTAATGCACGGGTAAAAGTCAAATAAGAGATCTAACCAGAAAGTTCCACTTAAGAACTCCGGTTGGCAAAAAGAAACAAATCAAACGAAGCAATGAAAGTCAAACGACGAAAGAACCAACTTTGTTTATAAATCTAGACCTAAGTCCAAATTTTTCAGAAGCAAAAACTTGGTTGACTAGGTTAAACGGAAAGAGGGTTTCGAGACGAAACTCTGGGCGCTTGAATCGCCTGATTCCGATAAACGAGCAAAAAGTTAAACTAGAACGAAAATCGGATCAGAAATCACGATCAGATAATAACTGCGAAAAATCCGAGAGAAGAAAACTGACGAACAGCTTAACGAACGAACGTTCGTTAACTGGAACTAAAGGACAAAAGCGTTCATTAAAACGAACGAACGGGTGAACGCTCACTGAACAGCTAAACCAAAAAAACCGATCTAATAAAAAAACTAGGGTTTTCTAAAAAAACAGATCGGTTTCTTAAGAAAACCGGCGGGCGCGCGGCTACCTCGTCGGACTCCGGGGGTAGGTGGCATCGGCGGCGGGCGACGCGGCGTCGGCGGCGGCTCACGGCGGCGGCGGCTGCTGCGAGAGGCGGGGCGGGGCGAGGCGAGGGGTGAGGCGGCGGCGGACGGTGGTATTTATAAGAGGGGGGGCGGCGATGACTTGGGGAAGGGGGCACTGGCTCGGCCTCGGGAGGCGTGCCCCGGCCGTACTCGGTGACGGCGGCGGGTGGGACTCCCGCGGGGAAGGCGGTGGCGGCGCGGGCTTGGCCTGGATCGGCTGGGCCTTCAGCCCAGTCGGGCGCAGGATGCTTTTTTTTTAAAACGCCGAATCTAAGAAAAATTCTAGAAAATAAAATAAAATTCTAAAAATTGCCAAAACAAATTTTCACCGTCTAAATAAAATATTTAGAACAAGATGAATATTTTTCTTGGCTCTAAATGCATTTTTGAAAACGTGCAATTTTTCCTAAATTCAAATAAAATAGCAAAAACTCCAAAATAAAACTTATTTGTTTTTCTTATTAAATCCTTAGTATTTCTTTACTATGGGAGAGTCATTTTACTCCCTCTCATATTTTCATTTTAGAAATACTTGAAGATAAAATAAATAAAACCAATGATCCTATTTTCAAAATTTGAGAAACCTCAAATATGAAAATAACGAAATCCCCAACTCTCTTCGAGGGTCCTTGAGTTGCGTAGAATTTCTAGGATGCACCAAAAGCAAGAAAAATATGATATGCATTGATGATCTAGTGTATAACATTCCAAATTGAAAATTTGGGATGTTACACCTAGGGAGACATAGAACTAGCTCCAGTTCATCAATGCAATGTAGGCATGTATTCCGAATATAGTCATACGTGCTTATGGAAAAGAACTTGCATGACATCTTTTGTCCTACCCTCCCGTGGCAGCGGGGTCCTATTGGAAACTAAGGGATATTAAGGCCTCCTTTTAATAGAGTACTGGACCAAAGCATTAACACATAGTGAATACATGAACTCCTCAAACTATGGTCATCACCGGGAGTGGTCCCGATTATTGTCACTTCGGGGTTGCCGGATCATAACACATAGTAGGTAACTATAGACTTGCAAGATAGGATCAAGAACACACATATATTCATGAAAACATAATAGGTTCATATCTGAAATCATGGAACTCGGGCCCTAGTGACAAGCATTAAGCATAGCAAAGTCATAGCAACATCAATCTCAGAACATAGTGGATACTAGGGATCAAACCCTAACAAAACTAACTCGATTACATGATAGATCCCATCCAACCCATCACCGTCCAGCAAGCCTATGATGTAATTACTCACGCACGGCGGTGAGCATCATGGACTTGGTGATGGAGGAAGGTTGATGATGACGATGGCGACGATCTCCACTCTCCGGAGCCCCGAACGGACTCCAGATCAGCCCTCCCGAGAGAGATTATGGCTTGGCGGCGGCTCCGTATCGTAAAACGCGATAATTCTTCCTCTATGATTTTTTTCTTCCCGAAAGTGAATATATGAGGTCTTGCATACGTCGGTGGAGCGTCAGTGGGCCCACGAGGCAGGGGCGCACCCTGGGGGAGGGGGTGTGCCCCCCACCCTCGTGGACAGGGTGTGCCCTCTGGTCTGGATCTTTCCGCAGGTATTTTTTATATTTTCCGAAATAATTCTCCGTGGATTTTCAGGTCATTCCGAGAACTTTTTATTTCTGCACATAAACAACACCATGGCAATTCTGCAGAAAACATCGTTAGTCCGGGTTAGTTCCATTCAAATCATGCAAGTTAGAGTCCAAAGCAAGGGCAAAAGTGTTTGGAAAAGTAGATACGTTGGAGACGTATCAACTCCCCCAAGCTTAAACCTTTGCTTGTCCTCAAGCAATTCAGTTGATAAATTGAAACTTGAAAGTGATCAAGAAAAACTTTGATAAACTCTGTTTGCTCTTGTTGTTGCAAATATGTAAGCCAGCATTCAAGTTTTCAGCAATAATCATGAACTAACCACATTCACAATAACTTTCAGGTCTCATGTCTACTCACATCAATGGCATAATCAACTAGCGAGCAATAATAATAAACCTCAGATGACAACACTTTCTCAAAACAATCATGATATGATATAACAAGATGGTATTTTGCTAGCCCTTTCTGAGACCGCAAAACATAAATGCAGAGCACCTTTAAAGATCAAGGACTAACTAGACATTGTAATTCATGTTAAAAGAGATCCAGTCATGATCATACTCAATGCAAATTAATGGTAATACATACAAATGACAGAGGTGCTCTCCTACTGGTGCTCTTTTATAAGAGGATGATTACTCTGCATAAAAGTAAATGGATAGGCCCTTCGCAGAGGGAAGTAGGGATTTGTAGAGGTGCTAGAGCTCGATTTTTAAATAGAGATGAATAACATTTTGAGCGGCATACTTTATTGTCAACATAACAACCAACAATCTCGATATTTCCCAAACAGAATGATAAACTTTATACTTCCCCAACCACCAACAAGCACACTCCACGGCCATCCGAATCGACGGGGTACCGTCCAAACAAGCAACAACCCTGGGGGAGTTTTGTTTAATTATTATGATTTGAGCATGGGACTGGGCATCCCGGTTACCAGCCATTTTCTCGTGAATGATGAGCGGAGTCCACTCATCGTGAGAATAACCCACCTAGCATGGAAGATATGGACAACCCTAGTTGATACATGAGTTGTTCGAGCATACAAAACAGAATTTTCATTTGAAGGTTTAGAGTTTGGCACATACAAATTTACTTGGAACGGCGGGTAAATAACGCATATAGGAAGGTATGGTAGACTATTTGTAATAACTTTGGGTTTTATGGAAGTGGATGCACAAGCATTATTCCCGCTTAGTACAGGTGAAGGCTAGAAGAGTACTGGGAAGCGACCAGCTAGAGAGAAACAACGGTCATGAACATGCATTAAAATTAATCAACAATGAATGCAAGCATGAGTAGGATATAAATCACCATGAACATAAATATCGTGGAGGCTATGTTGATTTGTTTCAACTACATGCGTGAACATGTGCCAAGTCAGATCACTTAAATCGTTCAAAGGAGGATACCACCCCATCATACCACATCACAACCATTTTAATATCGTGTTGGCATGCAAGATAGACCATTATAAACTCTCAGCTAATTAAGCATGGCATAAGCAGTTATGATCTCTAATTGTCATTGCAAGCATGTTTCATTCATAACAAGGTGAATCAGGAACGATGAACTATCATATTTACAAAAAACAAGAGAGCTCGAGTTCATACCAGCTTTTCTCATCTCAATTAGTTCATCATATATCATCCTTATTGCCTTTCACTCGCACGACTGAACGGCGTGGATAATAATAATAGTGCACGTGCATTAGACTAAGCTGGAATCTGCGAGCATTTAATACAAGAGAGAAGGCAAGGTAATACGGCTCAAGGTTAAATCAATCAATAAAGCATATGAGAGCCACTAAGCATTTTAATCATGGTCTTCTACTCTTAACCGCCAAAGAAAAGAAAAGAAACTATTTACACGGGAAAGCTCCCAACAAGCAAAAGAAGAACGAGAAATCTTTTTGGGTTTTCATTTTAATTACTACTACTACAAGGAAAGTAAACTATCTAGAAGCTACAACTAATATTTTTTTTTGTTTTTCTTAAGGTTTTTCTAGCACACCAGAAAAAGACTAAGAAAAAGAAATGAAACTAAGCATGGATGGTACAATGAAAGAGTGTGAGCACCAAAGTCGTAGTTGGGGTTGTACTGAGATGCAGCACCTACTGCCTGCTGAGCTGCCGCTCGAAGGCGGGCTGCTTCCGTCATCCTGTGGTACTCATTTGCCTCCACCATGGTTATAGTGTATCTCCCTCTTGCCTGAAAGTCAAACAAAGTAGGGGCAGGAAGAACAATAGGGATGGCATGACGCATGTTAAAGATAGTCGATATTTGAGGGATTGTTCATCCCTCTCTATTGACCTGTGACTAGTCATAGCATTGTAATCCAAATGAGCAGGCGGTAAAGGTTCATCATTTTCATGGACATGCACACCAAGGCGGCGGGCTATGCGTGTGGCATAAATCCCACCAAATAAATCTCCATGCAAACCATTATGATGTAGCCTACGTGCAACAATGGCTCCCAAGTTATATTGTCTATCACCTAATACAGCATTCTTGAGAACACTAAGATCAGGGACACACATGTGGCAAGCCTCATCCTTACCGTTTATGCATCTACCGATAAAGAGAGCAAAGTAATGGATAGCAGGAAAATGAATGCTCCCTATGGTAGCCTGCGTGATTTCTCTAGATTCCCCCATAGTGATACTAGTAAGGAAACCTCTAAATTCAGATTTGCGAGGATCACCCATACTGCCCCACTGAGGGAGCTTACAAGGATCATTAAAATCCTCTAAGTCAATGGTATAGGATTTATCATAAAGGTCAAACAGGAGAGTGTGAGAATTATGTGAAGATGAAAATTTAAACCTTCTCACAAAGGTATCAGTTAAGCCACGATATTGAGGGCACTTATCTTGTATGAAGCCCTCGAGGTCAGCGTTGCGCACATATGCGTAAAATTCGTCCTTGATGCCAACCCGATCCACAAAGTCATCTGACGGCCATTCACAAGGCCGCGCATCAGCATCCTTTGTTAGTTCATCGTCCGGCTCACGAAATGCGAGCCTCGGTTCTTGCTTCCTTGAAGAACCACCTTGGAAGTTTTTCCTATGCATTTTTTTGAAAATTTTAGTAACTCAAAATAAAAGTTAACCAAACTCAACAAGATTGATAGCAACAACTCCTACTAGTGCCTGGAGACTATATCATGCATTAGAACTACTTGGGACCAAGAAAATTTATCATGCAAGCTCAAGAACAAGGTCACCACAGCAGCAAAAAATTGCAATAAATAAAGGACTAGAACAAAAACTAATTGGACCAACGGAGAAGTCACATACCAAGGAACAATGCCCCCAAACAGTTTGGTGAATGGTGCTTTGAGCAAGGAGATCGAAAATGGGAGCAAGATGAACTAGAACTCGTGCTTGAGCTGATTGGTGATTTTTTGGGAGGAAGAAGAAGAGTGTGGGTGCAGGAATAAGTGGAGGGGGGCACGTGGGGCCCACGAGGCACGGGGCGCTCCCTGTGAGGGGGGCGCGCCCTGGACCCTCGTGGCCAGGTGCTGGCTCCCCTCGCTGTGTGTTCTGTGCCATATATTCTCAAATATTCTAGAAAAAATCATATTTCATTTTTAGGGCATTTGGAGAACTTTTATTTTCGGGGTATTTTTTTATTGCACGGATAAGTCTTGAAACAAACAGAAAATACTATTTTTGCTTTATTTATTCGAACTAACAGAAATTAAAAGGAGGGTACAGAAGGTTGTGCTATCTAGATTCACCTATCCCATGCTCATCAAAAGGAATCCATTAACAAGGTTGATCAGGTCTTGTTAATAAACTCTTTCCGAATAACATGAAACCGGAGAATTTTCATATAACACTAGGTTACCTCAATGGGGATATGTATGTCCCCAACAATAAGAATGTCATATGTCTTCTTGATAGTAGGAAGAGGAAATTCAAAACCCCCAATAGTAATAGTTGAAATTTTTCCAATATAATTGATACTATGGACCTGAGGTTGTTTCCTCGGAAAGTGTACCGTATGCTCATTACCATCGACATGTAAAGTGACATTGCCTTTGTTGCAATCAATAACAGCCCCTGCAGTATTCAAAAATGGTCTACCAAGGATAATAGACATACTATCGTCCTCAGGAATATCAAGTATAACAAAGTCCGTTAGAATAGTAACATTTGCAACTACAACAGGCACATCCTCACAAATACCGACAGGTATATCAGTTGATTTATCAGCCATTTACAAAGATATTTCAGTAGGCGTCAACTTACTCAAGTCAAGTCTATGATATAAAGAGAGAGGCATAACACTAACACCGGCTCCAAGATCGCATAAAGCAGTTTTAACATAGTTTCTTTTAATGGAGCAAGGTGTAGTAGGTACTCCTGGATCTCCTAGTTTCTTAGGTGTTCCACCTTTAAAAGTGTAATTGGCAAGCATGGTGGAAATTTCTACTTCAGGTATCTTTCTTTTATTGGTAATAATATCCTTCATATACTTAGAATAAGGATTTGTTTTAAGCACATCGGTCAAACGCATACGCAAAAAGATAGGTCTAATCATTTCAGCAAAGTGCTCCAAATCCTCATCATCATTTTTCTTGGATGGTTTACGGGGAAAAGGCATCGGTTTCTGAACCCATGGTTCTCTTTCCCTACCGTGCTTCCTAGCAACAAAGTCTCTCTTATCATAATGTTGATTCTTTGATTGTGGGTTATCAAGATCAACACCAAGTTCAATCTCTAGATCATTATCATTGCTAGGTTGAGCATCATCATGAACATCATCATTAACATTATCACTAGGTTCATGTTCATTCCCAGATTGTGTCTCAGCATCAGAAACAGATATATCATTGGGATTCTCAGGTGTGTCAGCTACAGGTTCACTAGAAGCATGCAAAGTCCTATCATTTTTCGTTTTCTTCTTCTTAGAAGAACTAGGTGCATCTAAATTAGCTCTCTGAGAATCTTGCTCAATTCTCTTAGGGTGGCCTTCACGATACAGAGGTTCCTGAGTCATTTTACCACCTCTAGTAGCAACTCTAACAGCATAGTCATTATTCTTACTATTTAATACATTGAGCAAATCATTCCGAGCCTTAAGTACTTGTTCTACTTGAGTGGTAACCATGGAAGCATGTTTACTAATGAGTTTCAATTCACCTTTAACTCTAGACAGATAATCACTCAAGCGTTCAATCATATAAGCACTATGTTGCAATTGGCTACCAACATAAGCATTGAAGTTTTCTTGTTTCACAATAAAATTGTCAAACTCATCTAAGCATTGGCTAGCAGACTTATAACGAGGAATATCACCTTCATCCAATCTATAAAGAGAATTTACCTTTACTACCTGTGTCGGGTTATCAAGACCATGTATTTCTTCAATAGGTGGTAAATTCTTAACATATTCAGCTTTAATACCTTTTTCTTTCATAGACTTCTTTGCCTCTTGCATATCTTCAGGACTGAGAAATAGAACACCTCTTTTCTTCGGAGTTGGCTTAGGGGTTGGTTCAGGAAGTGTCAAATTATTTTCATTGGCCAGTATATTATTCAATAGTAATACAACTTGATCAACTGTTCTTTCCCTGAAAACACAACCAGCACAGCTATCCAGGTGGTCTCTGGAAGCATCGGTTAGTCCATTATAAAAGACGTCAAGTATATCATTCCTCTCAAGAGGATGATCAGGCAAAGCATTAAGTAATTGGAGAAGCCTCCCCCAAGCTTGTGGGAGACTCTCTTCTTCAATTTGCACAAAGTTATATACTTCTCGTAAGGCAGCTTGTTTCTTATGAGCGGGAAAATATGTAGCAGAGAAGTAGTACATCATATCTAGGGGACTACGCACACAACCAGGATCAAGAGAATTAAACCATGTCTTAGCATCACCCTTTAACGAGAAAGGGAACAACTTAAGGATATAGTAGTAACGAATCTTTTCATCATTGGTGAACAAGGTGGCTATATCATTCAACTTAGTAAGATGTGCCACAATAGTTTCAGACTCACAGCCATGGAAAGGATCAGATTCAACCAAAGTAATTAACTCGGGATCAATAGATAATTCATAATCCTTATCAGTAACACATATAGGTGAAGTAGCAAAAGCAGGGTCATGTTTCATTCTAGCATTCAAGGATTTTTGTTTCAACTTAGCTAATAATTTCTTAAGATCATATCTATCGTTGCAAGCAAGAAAGTCTCTAGCACTTTCTTCATCCATAACATAACCCTCAGGAACAATAGGCAATTCATATCTGTTGGGAGAAGCTTCATCGTCACTTTCATAAATATTATCAGTTTCAATATTTGCATTCTCCCTAACCTTAGCAATTTGTTCATCTAGAAATTCACCTAGTGGCACATTATTATCAAGCATGGAAATAGTTTCATCATACATAGCAGAAGTGGCATCATCAAGAACATACGACATATCAGATTCAATAGCAGGAGTAGGTGTCGCATATTTACCCATAACAGATGGTGAATCAAGTGCAGAGCTAGATGGCAGTTCCTTACCTCCCCTCGTAGTTGAGGGTAAGATCTTGGTTTTTGAGTCCTTCTAGTTCTTCATAGTGATCAACAGATATAAATCCCAAGTGACTTAAAGAATAGAGCTATGCTCCCCGGCAACGGCGCCAGAAAATAGTCTTGATAACCCATAAGTGTATGGGGATCGCAACAGTTTTCGAGGGTAAAGTATTCAACCCAAATTTATTGATTCGACACAAGGGGAGCCAAAGAATATTCTTAAGTATTAGCAGCTGCGTTGTCAATTCAACCACACCTGGAAACTTAGTATCTGCAGCAAAATAGTTTAGTAGCACAGTAATATGATAGTGGCGGTAGCGACAATAAAAGTAACGATAGTGTTTTTGTAGTAGTAGCAACGGAAAAGTAAATAAGCAACAAGCAATATGTGAAAAGCTCGTAGGAATTGGATCGATGATAGGAAATTATGTCGGATGCAATTCATCATGTAGAAGTTATAACCTAGGGTGACACAGAACGAGCTCCAGTTCATCAATGCAATGTAGGCATATATTCTGAATATAGTCATACGTGCTTATGGAAAAGAACTTGCATGACATCTTTTGTCCTACCCTCCCGTGGAAGCGGGGTCCTATTGGAAACTAAGGGATATTAAGGCCTCCTTTTAATAGAGTACCAGACCAAAGCATTAACACATAGTGAATACATGAACTCCTCAAACTATGGTCATCATCGGGAGTGGTCCCGATTATTGTTACTTCGGGGTTGCCGGATCATAACACATAGTAGGTGACTATAGACTTGCAAGATACGATCAAGAACACACATATATTCATGAAAACATAATAGGTTCAGATCTGAAATCATGGCACGCGGGCCCTAGTGACAAGCATTAAGCATAGCAAAGTCATAGGAACATCAGTCTCAGAACATTGTGGATACTAGGGATCAAACCCTAACAAAACTAACTCGATTACATGATAGATCCCATCCAACCCATCACCGTCCAGCAAGCCTATGATGGAATTACTCACGCACGGCGGTGAGCATCATGGAATTGGTGATGGACGAAGGTTGATGATGATGATGGCGACGATCTCCACTCTCTGGAGCCCCGAACGGACTCCAGATCAGCCCTCCCAAGAGAGATTAGGGCTTGGCGGCGGCTCCGTATCGTAAAATGTGATAATTCTTCCTCTCTGATTTTTGTCTTCCCGAAAGTGAATATATAGGGTCTTGGGATACGTCGGTGGAGCGTGACGGGGCCCACGAGGCAGGGGCGCGCCCTGGGGAAGGGGGCGCGCCCCCACCCTCGTGGACAGGGTGTGGCCCCCCTGGTCTGGATCTTTCCGCACGTATTTTTTATATTTTCCAAAATAATTCTCCATGGATTTTCAGGTCATTCCAAGAACTTTTTATTTCTGCACATAAACGACACCATGGCAATTCTGCTGAAAACAGCGTCAGTCCGGGTTAGTTCCATTCAAATCATGCAAGTTAGAGTCCAAAACAAGGGCAAAAGTGTTTGGAAAAGTAGATACATTGGAGACGTATCAGGCACATTCGTCCAATTTCTACGGGCGAACAATTTTTCACCGTGGCTATAAATACCCCCCCTCCTCACTTCTCTTTTACTCCGCTCGATCTCACTCCCGCTCGAGCTTCTCAAACCCTAGCGCCGCCGCTACTTTCATCGTCGCCGGTGAGGAAGAGCTTCACTGCCTCGGCCTCGTCGCCGTCGTACTCGCGCCGGCCGCGGATTTCCTCACTCTGCCGCCGCTGTAGCTGTCTTCCTCAACCAAGTTAGGGCGTGGAAGATCTGCACTGACGAACTTCACATCTCCACTTCCCAGTTCGTCGTGTTCTTCGTCCAGGGTAATTAAAAGTTAGTTTTACTGCCCTCTTTGATTCAAATGATTTCTACAAAATCCTCAAAGGTGTTTTTCTTCAAATCTTCACACACTAAACACCTCACATGTCATATGTTCTTGATTCATTTCTCTAAGGTATGTTTTTCTTCAAGATTCCTCAATTGTGTGGATTCTCAATCTATACAATTCTGGAACCTAAGTCAAAGAACGCTTAGTGAAATTCTTCAAGACTCATCTGGTCAATTTCCTCAAACTTGTTCTTTTTACAAAACCTTTTGAGAACGCATATGACCTCTCCAAATTCCTCGCAACTATACTCTGTTCACAGGTACTCATGTCCGTTGCTGAATCACTAGGTTCTCATCAAGTTTACTCATTTGTAGTGTTCCTCGAAGAAAAGTTGCATACTTCTTCAGAGAATTCCATTGTTCAAATTCCTCATCTGAAGAAAATGGCTGATAGAAAGAAGACACAAAAGGGAGGAAAGAGGCCTAAGATTAACACTATTTTGAAATCCCTGATGACATATATGCGGATTACTACACTCCTGATGAGGCCAAGTTTGGAAAAGAGGACAAAATCAGCGCAAGGTGCGCATACAGAGGATAGAGAGGAGATGGGCAAGAGAGTGGAGGGAGTACATGTATGTAACTCCCAAGTACATGAAGAAACTGACACTCAATCCTCTATGCCCAAGACCTCCATTAGCACTTGACCAAGAAGCAGATCCCACTAGCCTCAAGCACGGTGAGGATTATCCTGATGAATGGGCCAAGCGCCAGGCCAAGTTGACCAGACACGTAAGAGAAGCTGTGAGGAAATTCAACGAAGACTCTGCTGCTGCTGCTACCACTGCTGAGGCCTCTGCTAGCAAGCCGAAGAAGGCCATGGCAAAGAAGCCTGCGCATAAGCCAAGTGCTCCACCTTCAATGCCCTCAAGGCCAAGTTCCTCAGCAATGCCCTCACGGCTAGATTCCTCAAAGCCCTCACGACCAACTCCTCAAACTGCTCCTGCTCCTCCAAAGTCCTCAGCTCCTCCGCCAAAGTCTTCGGCTTCTCCGACCAGATCCTCTGCACCACTGCATCTCGCCACGTGCCAAAGGACTACTTGCATATCTATTGCCTCAGGAGCCTCTGCAAGTTCCTCAGCTACTCCAAGTTCCTCAGCTCGCCCCTCTCTGCTGAAGAAAAAGGCCGCTGCTGGACGAGGTCCTTGACCAAGTCCTCACAAAAACCAGGTCGCCTTCCACGTGCCCTCTGATGACGATGAGGCTGATGATCAAGAACTAGCAGAAATCTTCAGAGACATACAAGTCAAGGCCGCTAGAGCCAAAGGAAGCAATGTGCCACTGCTTTTGGATCTGAAGCTGATCATAGACTTCATCGATCTCTGGCACAAGTATCCCAACACACCTTTGCCTGAGATGAACCTCACACCTGGTCAAAGTCATATTTAGACTGCCTTCATTGAAGAAGAGAAATGGAAATTTGAGAAGGCCAGGCAGCTGAAGAAAGCTCAATACAGGAAGGAGCGCTACCTGAAGAAAAACATTATCACTATGACAACTGAAGAAGTAGTGAAGATCCAGGCTGAAATCAAAGGCCCCAGCGATGACTTCAATGCTTACTATGCAGATTGGCAAGGAGCCAAGGTCAGGGCTGTAAAACTGACTGAGAAATTCACTTCAAAGGTTGCAACTCCATCGCAACCAGAAATTCCTCAAGCCGAAGCATCTGCTCAACCAACAGAAGAGCACGCCAGCACCGCTGATGAAAATCAGGTTGCTGAAGAAAATGTGAGTTCCAGGGCTGATGACTGCGTCCCAGCCTCTAAAGAAATTGCCAGGGCATCCACTAGTGGTGCGCCTGAAGAAAATGAAGAAGTCAGGGCAAGTGCATTAGTCGTGAATGAAGAAACTCAACCAAATTCCTCTGCTCCTCCTGCGCCTACTCCAACTCCAATCCTTCCATCTGCATCAGATGTGAAGAAGACCAAGGCTGCAGAGCGTGCAGCTATGAAGAAAAAGAAGGCATCAACTTCATCAGATTCTTCAGCCCCGAAGAAGATGAAGCCATTGACTAGCTCATTTGAAAACCCAGTTGATGTTGTTCCTATCTCAACCATGCCATCAAAGGACCTTTTTCCTCTTGATGAAGATTATGTGATTCCAAGTGAATCCGATGAAGACATTCCCTGTGCTGATTCCTCAGAGAAGATGGATGAAGAAATTGAAGTGGATGCAATCCCTACAACACCAATTGTCTCCTCGCCTATGCCTCAGTTCACTGCTGAAGAGGCCGGCGTTGAGGAGTTGGATGAATAAAATTTTGACGTGGACATTGGGAGTACTACTCCATTGATAAATGATGATTTTTGGGATAGTCAGCATCCCTACTCCCCTCTGTTCACGCCATTGCACCAAATCCCTCAGTCCCCAGCACATACTGTTCCATTGGGCTCTGAAGAAACTCACCCACTCCGTCTGTACATGAAGACATTCCAGCCCCTAGTGCTGAAGAAACTGCTGCTGCCGAATCATTGAAGACACAGACAGCCACTGAACCAGAAATTCCTCAGCCTGAAGAACCTGAGATTGCGATTCCTGAGGTTGTGATGCAACTGACTAAGACTCCTCAACCCAAGCCAAAGGATCCATTCTCAAGGAAGCAAAAATTCTCTTCGGCGAGCATGTATTCTTCACTGATTACAACCCCTATGACTCCACTCGCATTAGGAAGAGGCATTTCTGGACTGCTAGCCATGCCAATTTTTATTCCTCAGTGATGTTCAACAAAGACAAAGTCTTCAATCATGAGCACATTCCTCATGTGGATATGGAATCCCTGCTGTGCTTCGTGCCAGTCCTCCGTGTTCTTCACGATGCTGGACTGCTAAATTTCTGCACTGACATGTGTGATTGGAATGAAGAACTCATCCTTAAATTCTTTGCAACGCTGCACATCACCGGAGACTCTGAAGATGTGAATTCATGGGTGCTGGAATGGATGACTGAAAATACTCACTACAAGGCACCAGCTACTGAATTACTTCATGTTTTGCCTCTCAGTCCTCCCCTTGAAGCTGCTCGTTGCATGTACCAAGAGCCTGAGCTTACAAATCACTATATGCAAGTGTTGATGAAGCCATTGAAGCCAGGTTAGGCCCCAAGAACCAAATTCCTCATGAAGGAATTGCTATATGTGCCTCGGACTGTCTATCGCATTCTGACGAAGACATTGAGTCCTATCAAGGGCCACGACTCGAATGAAGAAGAAGTCGTTGGCATCATGAAGAATCTACTATTCAATATCATTCATGGCATCCTTGTCAACTTCCATGATTTCTTCATGAGGACTCTGGCCAATGTCGCAATGTCACCGTTTGAGTTGAAGCCTTATGCTCCGTGGATTATGAGATTCATCAGAACAAGGTCTTCACTCAACTACATAGCTGATACACTAAACCATCGCAGCTACTTGCCCCCGATTGAAGTCCTCAAACGAACATTTTTCTTAGCTGATGACAAGGGCAATGCCTCTGCTGTTATTGATGAAGGCATTCATTAATTGGATGGTCAATTTCGCAAAGCTGCATCCTACTCCACCAATGACGACACTGCCACACATGACTCTGCCGCCAACGTACCCAAGCAAAATCCTCAAGGCACAGCTCCCAGGGTGATGACTGATCGTGAGCGTCTCCTCAATCTTCACCACAAGGTTGATCGCAATCACAAATGGGTCAAACGTCAGTTTGGTTCAATTCTTCACAACATGACTGCTACCCACAATGCAGTGAAGAAAAACCATTACTACCTCCATGAAACCTTCAACCGTACCTGGGCTGTTCTGTCTCACATTTATAGCGAAGAAGATCTGAAGAAAATGGGTCTCAAGGAAGATTTTGACTGGTCTACTCCTCCACCAAAGAAATACAAGAAGGTCAAGGTTCCTTCCTTTGTGGTCAGCTCCTATTCTTCATCGCGCGACACTGACGAGCATGAAGACTTGGATGACATTGCGGCAGGCCCTACATCAATCAACGACCCCAACATCACTGGCACTCCTTCATCAACTTGAGATTCTTTAGGGGCGTTAGTCCTTAGTTTTGATACTTTTGGCCATGCAATGGCAAAGGGGGAGAAATTTGATTTAATCTTCAAGCGGGTCTATTTATATGGGCGTTTTTTGCTAAGTTACAACTCTCGTTCTTCTGATGACTTTGCTGGACCGAGTTGTAAACTTAAACTCTATGGTGGCCTGATACTTTTGCTGTGGTTTTTCTGCATGCTTATTCCTCATTAATGCTTATGCATGCATGCTGAATTACATGAGTCATCATATTTCACCATGCATTTCAAGTTCTTCATATTGTATGTCAAATGTGTGTATGAATTACAAGATATAGGGGGAGATCTCCATGATTCTACTCTTCAAGTGTGCATAGCTTCAAAAGCAAATTCCTCACTATGCACATCTTCAGGGGGAGTTCTTCTATATCTTGCAATCAAACTTCTCAATATCAGTATTTACACTTCATATGTTTATACCCGTTGAAAACTTAACCTATATTGTCATCAATCACCAAAAAGGGCGAGATTGTAAGTGCATCTAGTGCCCCTTAGTGATTTTGGTGTATTGAAGACTTATAGGTTAAGGGACTAATGTGTTTCTGAGTGTACACAGGTCTATAAGTCTATGAGGAGTTTGATATTTACAGACAAAGTCGACCCCTAAAAATGAAGTTCTTCGACCGAAGACTTTGGATTTCTGAAGACTTTATGAAGACTTTGAAAGTGAAGAAATTGGTGTGAACTTGAAGACTTGGTACTCATTTGAGGAACATGAAGCGTGAAGACTTTTGTTTTCGTAGTTTCATTTTCTCTTTCTTGAGTCATAGGAAACACCGTACTGTTAAAGGGGGTCGAGGAAATACAAAGGAAAAATTTCCATGTGATGCTCAACTCAAAATCCTGACTGAGGAATTTCCATGTGATGCTCAACTCAAGCCATTGGAAATCTCATACAGTTCAGTCATATTCTTCAGTGACATAAACGAAGTTCTTCTGGTCTCTGAGGAATTTGTTCTAACTGAGGAGTTAGGAATTCGCCAGTGCGGATTGCCTACACAGTGAGGAACATGATAGCCCTGAGGAATTTGATACTCAAATTTCCGACCATTGCTGTGCTACACACCAGCTGTCCCAAAATATCTACCCACCTAACGGTCATATCATTGAAGGGCATTTATGTCTTATCATGTTGGGCTGCTCCCTAGGCTATAAATAGCCACCCCCCTACAACCACTAGCTGGTTGGCTGCTCCGAGAGAAACTGACACTTGTCATTTGAGAGCATCCCATCCTCCGAGGACTTTGAGCGAAAATCATCGAGTGAGGAAAACCCAAACCCAAACACCTACAAACCCAAAGTGATTGAGCATCACTGAAGAGATTGATCATGTGTGGATCCGACGCTTGTTACCTTTGTAGACTATGCTTCTTCCAGACGGTTAGGCGTCATGGTCTAGAGCATCCAAGAGGAATTGTGGATTGCCGAGTGGCCGAGTTTGTGAAGGTTTGGAAGTCACCTGAAGACTTACCACGAGTGATTGAGCGAGGTAAGTGTGACCTTAGCTCAAGGAGAATATGGTGAGGATTGTGTGTCCGGGACTGGGTGCCCTCAGGTTTAAATACCTAGCCGCTCCAACCAGACATACAACTGAGACATCAGTTGGAACTGGTCTACCAAATCATTATCTTCACCAAGCTTACTGGTTCTATTTCCTAGACTCTTTCATTTCCCCATAACCGTGTTGTGTGCTTGTTCATATCTGTTTGAAGACTTTGGCTGAAGACTTTCTCAATTTCCTCAGTTCAATTTCTTCAGTCTATTTGTCGTCATCCTGTGTTATCCTGTGTTTACGCTTTCTATACTCTGTCCTTGTCTTCATTTCATCATGATGACCATGCTTGTGTTCTGCTATATTTACTTTTGAGTACTTATTCCGCTGCAAGTATTTCTTCGCTAAGGAATTTCCTCACCCGCAAATTCCTCAGTGAAGAATTCATAAAAATCACCTATTCACCCCCCTCTAGTCGATATAACGCACTTTCACTTCTTGTCTTGGCCCTTCCACTGTGGTGGAGATGGCCTTGCTACAACAATGTAGGTGTGACTGCTTGTGGTGGAATAGGTGAAGCTTGATGAAAATTGATAATGGTTATTGTCGGCGGCTAGGGTTGGAGGCGTATATATAAGAGACCTCTAGAAGCCTCCTCCATAGATGTATCTTCTCTCCTTCGATCCAAGGGGCTCTCGATGAGCAAATCCTCTCCCAAATCATATCCTAGTGGCCAAGAAAGTCATGGGAACAAACAAAGACGAAATACACAAAGAATCATAGAAGTAAGTGATGTTTTCGCAGCACTGGGCACCCACTATGAGCACGCCAGCTCATATCACGCATCGTCTTCTCTCCTGGAGTGTGAGCATAGTTTCATGTTTTGTTTCTCATTTCCTCATACAGACTCTGCTTTTGATGTTCTTAGGATCGTTGGATTCATATGAAAAAGCCAATACACCCATGGTGTTGGATCTTCATTTTGGGCTCCTTGGGAAATCTCAAATTTGCAGAAGTCCACAAAAGGCCTTCATCGAGTGCATGTAAATCCTCTGTATTGATCCCACCTTGGTTCTTTCATCGTGCTATGTCCATGGGAGGGCCAATACAACTATAGAGACAACAAAGAAAAAGAAAACTAATAAAAACTAACAAAAACAAAAGAATATGCAACACTCACGTTAAAATGAACGCAAATTAGTAATCATACGCAAAATGGTAATCATGCATGATGGACATACAATTGATATGAATGACTCAATGGGACATGATATATGGAGTTATTATGCAAAAATGAGATTTAAAAATGGGTCTAAAATAGATCCATCAATGGTAAACCAACTAAAAACCCAACCACCAACACACTAAAACATGCAAAACCGCTCAGTGGCCAAAAATGATCCAATCAAAGGCAAATGTGATAGATCCGATGGAACCATCGGTTGATCTAGATGTGGATGGCCAAGATCTAGAAGATCCATGAACAAACATGGACAAGACGGCCACGGATGGCTATATCTCGATCAGCAACAACCATGCAAATGACAAAGACAATCTAGGGCGACCCCGTTGCCATCGATAATCGCGTCAACAAATGGCAGCAAGTGTTGGAAATATACCCTAGAGGAAATAATAAAATGGTTATTATCATATTTCTTGTTCATGATAAATGTTTATTATTCATGCTAGAACTGTATTGGCTGGAAACTTAAATACATGTGTGAATACATAAACTACACCGCGTCCCTAGTAAGCCTCTATTGGACTAGCTCGTTGATCGAAGATGGTTAAGGTTTCCTAACCATAAACACGAGTTGTCATTTTATAACGGGATCACATCATTAGGACAATGATGCGATGGACAGACACAACCGTAAGGTTAGCATCAGATCGTATCACTTAGTTATTTGCTAAAACTTTCGCAATGTAGACCATGAGGTCATGCCACTCCCGGATACTGGAGGAATATTTTGCGTGCTATCAAACATAACTTCCTAACTGCGCGATCCTAAACGTGCTCCACATGTATTTTTGAAGGTGTTTGTTGGGTTGCATGGATTTAGACTGGGATTTGTTGCTCCGTGTGACACAGAGATATCTTTGGGCCCTCACGGTAATAAAACATCACAAGAAGCTTGCAAGCATATGACTAATGAGTTTAGTCACGGGATCTTGTGTTGTGGAACAAGTAAAGAGACTTGTCGGTAATGATATTGAACTAGGTATAGAGGTACCGACAACCGAATCTCGGCAAGTAACATATTGCTGGCCAAAGGGAATTGAGTATGGGATTAACTGAATCCTTGACATCATGGTTCAACTGATAACGATCTTCGCTGAATATGTGGGAATCAATATGGCATCTAGGTCTTGCTATTGATTATTGATTAGAGAGGATACTCGGTCATGTCTACACGATTCTCGAACCCGTAGGGTCGCACGCTTAACGTTCGCTATTGATTATTGATTAGAGTAGTATTGTGATATTTATAGTGAAAATTCCAAAGGTTGTTTGGAATC
>LR738715.1:557197471-557219285 GCA_902687465.1 Secale cereale | reverse complement strand
GACTCTAGGAGATTGGAGGGCAAGCAACCAGCCCCCTCCACACCTATATAAAGGTGGGGAGGCGTTGGCGGCAGGAACCCTTCCACCCTTGCCTATCTCCCTCCCGTTACGCCTCCTCCGCCTCGCGCAGACGCTTGGCGAAGCGCTGCTGCAGTTCTGCTACTGCCACTACCACCACGCCATCGTCTTGGTCCAGATCTCATCTACCACATCTCCCTCTCTTGTTGGATAAAGAAGGAGAGGACGCCGCCAAGCCATATTTGTGCTAATGTCGGATGTGCCGTCCATTTGGCACTAGATCGGATTGGATCATGAAGAGTACGACAACATCAACTGTGGTACGACGCTAATGTTTTCGGTCTACAAGGGTACATAGACACACTCCCCTCTAGTTGCTTTGCACATAATATATTAGATCTTGGGCGTTTGTAGTTTTTCTTCATGCTTCGTTCCCCATCAGTGGCATCATGAGCTAGGTCTATGCGTACATGTATATGCACGAGTAGAACACAAATAAGTTGTGGGCGTTGATGTTCAGATTTCTTACTTCCCTTGTCTTATTTGGATTTGGTGATTGTGGGATGAAGTGGCTCGGGCCAACCTTACATGTCTACGCACAGGAGACCGGTCCCACTATTTGACATGCAACTTGTATTGCATAAAAGTGGCTTTGCGGGTGTCTGTCTCTCCCATTTTAGTTGAATTTGATTTGATGAGGGCGGTCCTTGTAGAAGGTTAAAAGGCAACTTGTATACCATCGTTGTGGTTTTGCGTAGATAAGAATGGTCCTTGTACTTTGCCTAGATGCCACGTAAAAATTGCAACAACAAAGTAGAGGACGTCTAACTTGTTTTAACTTTTTTTTGCAGGGCATGTTGTGATGTGGTATGGCCAAAACGTGATGTGCTATATGTTGATGTATGAGATGATCATGTTTAGTAATAGGTTCGTAACTTGCATGTCAATGAGTACCAGCAACCGGCAGGAGCCATAGGGTTGTCTTTAAGTTATTGTATGACGTACGCGTCAATCATTAAATGCCATGTAATTGCTTTACTTTATCGATGTGCGTTAGCAATAGTTGTAGAAGCAATAGTTGGTGGAGACAGGCACGATAACGACACAATGATGGAGATCATGGTGTCATGCCGGTGACGATGTAGATCATTCCCGTACTCTGGAGATGGAGATCAAAAGCATAAGAAGATAATGGCCATATCATGTCACATATTGATTACATGTGATGTTTATCTTTCTATGCATCTTATTTTGCTTAGGACGATAATAGCATTATAATAAGATCTCTTCACTTAATTTCAAGATAAAATGTGTTCTCCCTAAGTATGCACTCTTATAAAACTTTGTCGTTTCAAAGCACCTCGTGATGATCGAGTGTGATAGACTCTATGTTAAAAAACAACGGATGTAAGCCAGTTATACACATGCAGAATACATGGATTAAACTTGACGAGCCTGGCATGTACAAACATGGCCTCGAAACAAGGAGGACAGAAATGTCGAACATGAGTCATATAGTAGATATGATCAACATGGAGATGTTCACCATTGATGACGATCCCATCTCACGTGATGATCGGACATGGGTAGTTGATTTGGATCATGTAACACTTAGTCAACTTGAGGGATGTTGATTTAAGTGGGAGTTCATGAGTAATATGATTAACTAAACAAATTATCATGAACGTACTCTAAATATCTATGCAAACTATGTTGTAGATCAATGGCTCGCGTTGTAGTTCCCCTGAATTTTAATGCGTTCCTGTTGAAAGATGATGGAAACAACTATGCGGACTGGGTCCATAATTTGAGGATTGTCCTCACTGCTGCCCAGAAGGCTTATGTCCTTGATGCACCGCTAGGTGTGCCACCCTCTACTTAAAATCTAGACGGTATGAACGTGTGGTAGATTAGAAGTGATGATTACACGATAGTTCAGTGCGCCATGCTTTATGGCTTAGAACCGGGGCTCCAAAGACATTTTGAGCACCATAGAGCATATGAGATGTTCCAGGAGCTGAAATTACTATTTCAGTCTCATGCCTGGGTTGAGAGGTATGACACCTAAAACAAGTTCTTTAACTGAAAGATAGAGGAGAACAACTCAAGATGTCTGGGTACTACAACCACTTGAATCATTTGGGAGTTAATCTTCCGGTAGCAATTGATAGAGTTCTCCAATCACCGCCACCAAGCTACAAGGGTGTTGTGATGAACTATAATATTCACAGGATGGAAAATGATCCCTAAGCTTTACGCGATGCTTAAGTCCGCGGAGGTAGAAATCAAGAAAGAGCATCAAGTGATGATGGTCAATAAGACCACTAGTTTCAAGAAAGGCAAGGGAAATAAAGGGAACTTCAAGAAGAATGGCAAGGAAGTTGCTGCTCTCGTGAATAAATCCAAGGTTGGACCCAAACCTGAGACCAAGTGCTTCTATTACAAGGGGAATGGTCACTCGAAGCGGAACTGCCAAAAGTACTTATCAAATAAGAAGGCTGGCAACGTCAACAAATCTATATTTGATATACATGTTATTGATGTGTACCTTACTAGTGCTCGTAGTAGCGCATGGGTATTTGATACTTGTTCGGTTGCTAATATTTGTAACCTGAAATAGAAGCTACAGAGTAAACGAATACCGTTGGGGATCGTTGCAGAAATTAAAAAAATTCTACGCATCACCAAGATCAATCTATGGAGGGACTATCAACGAGATAGGGGAGTGCATCTTCATACCTTTTAAGATCGCGATACGGAAGCATTGCAAGAATGTGGTTGGTGGAGTCGTACACGAAGCGATTCAGACCGTGGCCGAATCCGACCTAAGCGTCGAACAACGGCGCCTCCGCGTTCAACACATGTGCAGCCCGGTGACGTCTCCCACGTCTTGATCCAGCAAGGAGAGAGGGAGAGGTTGGGGAAGACTCCGTCCACCAGCAGCACGACGGCGTAGTGGTGGTGGAGGAGCGTGGTACTCCGACAGGGCTTCGCCAAGCGCTATGGAAGGAGGAGGAGGAGTTGGAGAGGGAGAGGGGGAGGGACTAGGTGCGGCTGCCCTCCCACCGCCTCACTTTATATAAGGGAAGGGGAGAGGGGGCCGGCCCCTCTAGATGAGATCTAGAGGGGGGCGGTAGCCAGGTGGTGGGAACTTGCCCCCCAAGCAGGTGGGGCGCCCCCACCCCCTAGGGTTTCTAACCCTAGGCAACCTTGGGCCCTTGGGGGGCGCACAAGCCCACCAAGGGCTGGTTCCCCCCTTGCTCAATCCACTTGGCCCACCGGGGTAGGTGGCCCGACCCGGTGGTCCCGGTACAATACCGATGACTCTGAAATCACTCCCGTGACTGAAACAGGACTTCCCATATATATAAATCTTTACATTCGGACTATTCCGGAACTCCTCATGATGTCCGGGATCACATCCGGGACTACGAACAACATTCGGTAACCACGTACATATATTCCCTATAACCCTAGCGTCATACATGACCAAGACATCTCTCCGGCCAATAACCAACAGCGGGATCTAGATACCCATGTTGGCTCCCACATGTTCCACGATGATCTTATCGGATGAACCACGATGTCAAGGATTCAATCAATCCCGTATACAATTCCCTTTGACTACTGGTATAGTATACTTGCCCGAGATTCGATCGTCGGTATCCTATGCCCTGTTCAATCTCGTTACCGACAAGTCTCTTTACTCATTCCGTAACACACCATCCCGTGACCAACTCCTTAGTCATATTGAGCTCATTGCGATGATGTCTTAACGAGTGGGCCCAGAGATACCTCTCCGTCATACGGAGTGACAAATCCCAGTCTCGATTCGTACCAACCCAACAGATACTTTCGGGGATACCCGTAGTGTACCTTTATAGCCACCCAGTTACGTTGTGAAGTTTGGCACACCCAAAGCATTCCTACGGTATCCGAGAGCTGCACAATCTCATGGTCTAAGGAAAAGATACTTGACATTGGAAAAGCTTTAGCAGACGAACTACACGATCTTGTGCTATGCTTAGGATTGGGTCTTATCCATCACATCATTCTCCTAATGATGTGATCCCATTATCAATGACATCCAATGTCCATGGTCATGAAACTGTGACCATCTATTGATCAACGAGCTAGCCAACTAGAGGCTCACTAGGGACATCTTATGGTCTATGTATTCACACATGTATTACGGTTTCCGGTTAACACAATTATAGCATGAACAATAGACGATTATCATGAACAAGGAAATATAATAATAACCATTTTATTCTTGCCTCTAGGGCATATTTCCAACAGTCTCCCACTTGCACTAGAGTCAATAATCTAGTTACATTGTGATGAATCGAACACCTATAGAGTTCTGGTGTTGATCATGTTTTGGTCGTGGAAGAGGTTTAGTCAACGGATCTGCGGCATTCAGATCCGTATGCACTTTACAAATATATATATATATATATATATATATATATATATATATATATATATATATATATATATATATATATGTCTTCATCTTGAATATAACCACGAATGGAGTTGAAACGGCGCTTAATGTGCTTGGTCTTCTTGTGAAACCTGGGCTCCTTGGCAATGGCAATAGCTCCAGTGTTGTCACAGAAGAGAGTCATCGGGCCCGACGCGCTTGGAATAACTCCTAGGTCGGTGATGAAATCCTTCATCCAGACTCCCTCCTACACCGCTTTAGAAGCAGCTATGTACTCCGCTTCACATGTAGATGCCGCCACGATGCTTTGCTTGCAACTGCACTAGCTGACTGTCCCACCATTCAAAATATATATGTATCCGGTTTGTGACTTGGAGACATCCGGATCTATGTCGAAGCTAGCATCGATGTAACCCTTTACAACGAGCTCTTCGTCACCTCCATAAATGAGAAACATATCCTTAGTCCTTTTCAGCTACTTCAGGATGTTCTTGACCGATGTCTAGTGTTCCATTCCGGGATCGCTTTGGTACCTCCCCACCAAACTTATGGCAAGGTTCACATCAGGTCTGGCATGGCATAAATAATAGAACCTATGGCTGAGGCATAGGGGATGACACTCAACTTTTCTCTATCTTCTGCCGAGGTCAGGCATTGAGTTGTGCTCAATCTCACACCTTGCAATACAGGAAAGAACCCTTTCTTGGACTGATCCATATTGAACTTCTTCAATATCTTGTCAAGGTATGTGCTTTGTGAAAGACCAATGAGGTGTCTCGATCTATCTCTATAGATCTTGATGCCTAATATGTAAGCAGCTTCTCCAAGGTCCTTCATTGAAAAACACTTATTCAAGTAGGCCTTTATGCTTTCCAAAAGTTCTATATCATTTCCCATCAATAATATGTCATCTACATATAATATGAGAAATGCTACAGAGCTCCCACTCACTTTCTTGTAAATACAGGCTTCTCCATAAGTCTGTATGAACCCAAACGCTTTGATCACTTCATCAAAGCGAATTTCCAACTCCGAGATGCTTGCACCAGCCCATAGATGGAGCGCTATAGCTTGCATACTTTGTTAACATTCTTAGGATCGACAAAACCTTTCGGCTACATCATATACAATTCTTCCTTAGGGAAGCCGTTAAGGAATGCCATTTTGACGTCCATTTGCCATATCTCATAATCATAGAATGCGGCAATTTCTAACAAGATTCGGACGGACTTCAGCATCGCTACGGGAGAGAAAGTCTCATCATAGTCAATTCCTTGAACTTGTCGATAACCCTTAGCGACAAGCCGAGACTTATAGATGGTCACATTTCCATCCGCGTCAGTCTTCTTCTTAAAGATCCATTTATTTTCTATGGCATGTCGACCATCGGGCAAGTCAACCAAAGTCCATACTCTGTTATCATACATGGATCCTATCTCGGATTTCATGGCTTCACGCCATTTGTTGGAACCGGGCCCGCCATCGCTTCTTCATAGTTTGAAGGTTCACCGTTGTCTAACAACATGATTTCCAGGACAGGGTTGTCGTACCACTCTGGTGCGGAACGTGTCCTCGTGGACCTACGAAGTTCAGTACTAACCTGATCTAAAGTTTCATGATCATTATCATTAACTTCCTCTCTTGTCGGTGCAGGCACTACAGAAACATTTTCCTGTGATGCGCTACTTTCCGGTTCAAGAGGGGTTATAACAACCTCATCAAGTTCTACTTTCCTCCCACTTACTTCTTTCGAGAGAAACTCTTTCTCCAGAAAGGATCCATTCTTGGCAACAAAGACCTTTCCTTCAGATCTGAGGTAGAAGGTATACCCAATAGTTTCCTTAGGGTATCCTATGAAGACGCATTTTTCCGATTTGGGTTCGAACTTTTCAGGTTGAAGTTTCTTGACATAAGCATCGCATCCCCAAACTTTTAGAAACGACAACTTAGGTTTCTTCCCAAACCAAAATTCATACGATGTCGTCTCAACGGATTTAGACGGTGCCCTATTTAAAGTGAATACGGCAGTCTCTAAAGCATAACGCCAAAAAGATAGCGATAAATCCGTAAGAGACATCATAGATCGCACCATGTCCAACAGAGTACGATTGCGACGTTCGGACACACCGTTACACTGAGGTGTTTCAGGCGCCATCATTTGTGAAACAATTCCACATTTCCTAAGGTGCGTGCCAAATTCGTGACTTAAATATTCTCCTCCACGATCTGATTGGAAGAACTTTATTTTTCTGTCACGTTGATTCTCAACCTCATTCTGAAATTCCTTGAACTTTTCAAAGGTCTCAGACTTGTGTTTAATCAAGTAGACATACCCATATCTACTTAAGTCATCAGTGAGGGTGAGAACATAATGATAACCACCGCCAGCCTCAACGCTCATCGGACCGTACACATCAGTATGTATGATTTCCAACAAGTTAGTTGGTCGCCCCATTGTTCCGGAGAACGGAGTCTTGGTCATCTTGCCCAAGAGGCATGGCTTGGGCGTGTCAAATGATTCATAATCCAGAGACTCCAAAAATCCATCTGCATGGGTTTCTTCATGCGTTTGACACCAATATGACCAAGGCGGCAGTGCCACAAGTATGTGGGAGTATCATTATCAACCTTACATCTTTTGGCATTCACACTATGAATATGTGTAACATCACGTTTGAGATTTAATAAAAATAAACCATGGACCAGCGGGGCATGACCATAAAACATTTCTCTCATATAAATAGAACAACCATTATTCTCAGATTTAAATGAGTAGCCATCTCGCATTAAACGAGATACAGATACAATGTTCATGCTCAAAGCTGGTACTAAATAACAATTATTGAGGTTTAAAACTAATCCCGAAGGTAGATGTAGAGGTAGCGTGCCGACGGCGATCACATCGACCTTGGAACCATACCCGGCGTGCATCGTCACCTCGTCCTTCGCCAGTCTCCGCTTACTCCACAGCTCCTGCTTTGAGTTACAAATGTGAGCAACTACACCGGTATCAAATACCCAGGAGCTACTACGAGCGCTGGTAAGGTACACATCAATAACATGTACATCACATATACCTTTGACGTTGCCGGCCTTCTTATCCGCTAAGTATTTTGGGCAATTCTGCTTCTAGTGACCCGTTCCCTTGCAATAAAAGCACTCAGTCTCAGGCTTGGGTCCATTCTTTGGCTTCTTCCCGGCAACTGGCTTACCGGGCGCGGCAACTCCCTTGCCGTCCTTCTTGAAGTTCTTCTTACCCTTGCCTTTCTTGAACTTAGTGGTTTTATTCACCATCAACACTTGATTTTTCCTTTTTTATCTCCACCTCCGCTGATTTCACCATTGAATACAACTCGGGAATGGCCTTCTCCATCCCTTGCATATTGTAGTTCATCACAAAGCTCTTGTAGCTACATGGAAGCGACTGGAGGATTCTGTCAACGACCGCGTCATCTGGGAGATTAACTCCTAGCTAAGATAAGCGGTTGTGCAACCCAGATATTCTAAGTATATGCTCGCTGATAGAACTGTTTTCCTCCATCTTACAACTGTAGAACTTGTCGGAGACTTCATATCTCTCGACCCGGGCATGAGCTTAGAAAACCATTTTCAGCTCTTGGAACATCTCATATGCTCCGTGTTGCTCAAAACGCTTTTGGACCAGGGAGTAATCATCACTACGCGACTGTCAGGCGTTCATAACGTCTTGAGTTGCTGAAAAAATGGGTGCGTCACCTAGTGGTGCTTCAAGGACATATGCTTTCTTGGCAGCTATGAGGATGATCCTCAAGTTACGGACCAAGTCCATATAGTTGCTACCATCGTCTTTCAGCTTGGTTTTCTCTAGGAACGCGTTGAAGTTGAGGGCAACATTAGCGTGGGCCATTCGATCTACAAGACATATTGTAAATATTTTAGACTATGTTCATGATAATCAAGTTCATCTAATCAAATTTAATGAACTCCCACTCAGATAGACATCTCTGTAGTCATCTAAGTGATACATGATCCGAATCGACTAGGCTGTGTCCGATCATCACGTGAGACGGACTAGTCATCAACAGTGAACATCTCCATGTTGATCGTATCTTCTATACGACTCATGTTCGACCTTTCGGTCTTC
Organism: Secale cereale; assembly: GCA_902687465.1. Classification (NCBI taxonomy): domain Eukaryota; kingdom Viridiplantae; phylum Streptophyta; class Magnoliopsida; order Poales; family Poaceae; genus Secale; species Secale cereale. The sequence goes on along the minus strand of LR738715.1, from coordinate 557,210,697 downwards.
CGTCTTCCGAGGCCATGTCTATACATGCTAGGCTCATCAAGTCAACCTAAGTGTAGTGACTGTGTAAATCTGGCTTACACCCGTTGTATGCGAACGTTAGAGCCTATCACACCCGATCATCACGTGGTGCTTCGGAACAATGAACCTTAGAAATGGTGCACAATTACGGGGAACACAATTCTTGAAATTTTAGTGAGAGATCATCCTATTTAAGCTACCGTCGTTCTAAGAAAATAAGATGTAAACCATGATAAACATCACATGCAATCAAATAGTGACATGATATGGCCAATATCATTTTTCTCCTTTCGATATCCATCTTCGGGGCTCCATGATCATCATCGTCACCGGCATGAAACCATGATCTCCATCATCATGATCTCCATAATCGTGTCTTCATGAAGTTTTCTCGCCAACTGTTACTTTTACTACTATGGCTAACGGTTAGTAATAAAGTAAAGTAATTACATGGCGCTTTCATTGACACGTAGGTCATACAATGAAATAAGACAACTCCTATGACTCCTGTCATTTTCATACTCATCGACATGCAAGTCGTGATTCCTATTACAAGAACATGATCAGTCTCATACATCACATCCTTTTGGCCATATCACATCACACGACATATGCTGCAAGAACAAGTTAGACGTCCTCTAATTATTGTTGCGTGTTTTTACGTGGCTGCTATAGATTTCTAGCAAGAACGTTTCTTACCGACGCCAAAACCACAATGTGATATGCCAATTAATATTTACCCTTCATAAGGACCCTTTTCATCGAATCCGATCCGACTAAAGTGGGAGAGACAGCCACCCGCTAGCCACCTTATGCAACTAGTGCATGTCAGTCGGTGGAACCTGTCTCACATAAGCGTACATGTAAGGTCGGTCCAGGGCGGTTCATCCCATGATGCCGCCGAATCAAGATAAGACTAGTAACGGCAAGTAAATTGACAAAATCGACGCCCACAACAACTTGTTGTTCTACTCGTGCATAGAAATTACGCATAGACCTAGCTCATGACGCCACTGTTGGGGATCATTGCAGAAATTAAAACATTTCTACGCATCACCAAGATCAATCTATGGAGTGACTAGCAACGAGAGAGGGGATTGCATCTTCATACCTTTGAAGATCACGATACGAAATCATTGCAAGAACGCGGTTGGTGGAGTCATACACGAAGCGATTCAGATCGCGGCCGAATCTGATCTAAGCGCCGAACAACGGTGCCTCCGTGTTCAACACACGTGTAGCCCGGTGACGTCTCCCATGCCTTGATCCATCAAGGAGAGAGGGAGAGTTTGGGGAAGACTTCGTCCAGCAGAAGCACGATGGCATGGTGGTGGTGAATGAGTGTGGTACTCCAGCAGGGCTTCCCCAAGCGCTATGGAAGGAGGAGGAGGAGTTGGAGAGGGGGAGGGCTGCGCCAGGGATCAGGTGCGGCAGACCTCCCACCCCTCACTTTATATAGGAGAAGGGGAGAGGGGGGCAGCCCCTCTAGATGAGATCTAGAGGGGGGCGGCGGCCAGGTGGTGGGAACTTGCCCCCCAAGCAGGTGGGCGCCACCACCCCTAGGGTTTCTAACCCTAGGCGCCCTTGGGGGAGCACTAGCCCACCAGGGGCTGGTTCCCCCTTGCTTAGTCCACTTGGCCCACCGTGGTAGGTGGCCCCTCCTGGTGGACCCCCGGACACCTTCCGGTGGTCCCGGTACAATACCGATGACTCTGAAATCACTCCGGTGAGTGAAACAGGACTTCTTATATATAAATCTTTACCTCCCGACTATTTTGGAACTCCTCGTGACGTCTGAGATCTCATACAGGACTCCGAACAAGATTCAGTAACCACGGACATATATTCCCTATAACCCTAGCGTCATCGAACCTTAAGTGTGTAGACCCTACCGGTTCGGGAACCATGCAGACATGACCGAGACATCTCTCCGGCCAATAACCAACAACGGGATCTGGATAGCCATGTTGGCTCCCACATGTTCCACGATGATCTTATCAGATGAACCACGATGTCAAGGATTCAATCAATCCCGTATACAATTCCTTTTGTCTACCGGTATAGTACTTGCCCGAGATTTGATCGTCGGTATCCTATACCTTGTTCAATCTCGTTGCCGGCAAGTCTTTTTACTCATTCCGTAACACATCATCCCGTGACCAACTCCTTAGTCATATTGAGCTCATTATGATGATGTCTTACCGAGTGGGCCCAGAGATACCTCTCCGTCATACGGAGTAACAAATCCCAGTCTCGATTCGTACCAACCCAACAGATACTTTTAGGGATACCTATAGTGTACCTTTATAGCCACCCAGTTACGTTGTGACGTTTGGCACACCCAAAGCATTCCTACGGTATCCGGGAGTTGCACAATCTCATGGTCTAAGGAAAAGATACTTGACATTGGAAAAGCTTTAGCAGACGAACTACACGATCTTGTGCTATGCTTGGGGTTGGGTCTTGTCCATCACATCATTCTCCTAATGATGTGATCCCGTTATCAATGACATCCAATGTCCATGGTCATGAAACCGTGACCATCTATAGATCATCAAGCGAGCCAACTAGAGGCTCACTCTGGACATCTTATGGTCTATGTATTCACACATGTATTACGGTTTCCGGTTAACACAATTATAGCATGAACAATAGACGATTGTCATGAACAAGGAAATATAATAATAACCATTTTATTATTGCCTCTAGGGCATATTTCCAACAAATACTAGCTAAGAATGAGGTGACAATGCCCGTTGGAATGTCTCCAAGGTTGATGTGATCACCATCGGCATGCTCCCTCTACCTTCGGGGTTAGTATTAAACCTAAATAATTGTTATTTGGTGCCTGCGTTGAGCATGAACATTATATCTTGATCTTGTTTACTGCGAGATGGTTATTCAATTAAGTCGGAGAATAATCGTTGTTCTATTCATATGGATAATATCTTTATGGTCATGCACCCCTTGTGAATGATTTATTCTTGTTGAATCTCGATCGCAGTGATACACATATTCATAACATTGATGCCAAAAGATGCAAACTTAATGATGATAGTTTAACATATTTGTGGCACTGCTGCTTAGGTCATATTGGTGTAAAGTGCATGAAGAAACTCAATGATGATGGACTTTTGGAATCACTTGATTATGAATCATTTAAAACATGTGAACTATGCCTTATGGGCAAGATGGCAAAAATCCCATTTTCTGGTACAATAGAGCGGGCAAGTGACTGTTTGGAAATAATATATACTGATGTATGTGGTCTGATGAGTGTTGAAGCAAGCGGTGAATATCATTATTATCTTACCTTCATAGATGATTTGAGCAGATACATGTATATTTACTGGATGAAACGCAAGTCTAGATTTTTATTAAAAGTTCAAGAAATTTTAGAGTAAAGTTGAAGATCATCGTGACAAGAAGATAAAATGTCTACAATATGATATCTAAGTTGCGAGTTTGATATATATGTATTTAAGACAATGTGACAATTGTTTCACAACTCATGCCACCTGGAACACCACAGTGTAATGGTGTGTCCGAGCATCGTAGCTGTACTCTATTGGATATGGCGCATTCTATGATGTCTCTTCTCAATTTTCCGCTATAATTTTAGGGCTATGCATTACAGACAATAACATTCACTTCAAATAGGACACCATCTAAATCCGTTAAGACGACACCGTAAGAACTATGGTTTGGCAAGAAACATATATTGTAGTTTCTTAAAGTTTGGGGATGCGACACTTATGCCTGATAAGCTCGAACCCAAAGCAGATAAGTACGTATTCATAGAGTATCTTCTTTCAAAAATCCGAAGACTAGTCCTTGTCGTCGGGAATGGAATTTTTCTAGAGAAGGAGTTTTTCTCGAAAGAAGTGAGTGGGAGGAAAGTAGAACTTGACGAGGTAATTGTACCTTCTCTAGAATTGGAGAGTAGGACATCACATGAAGCAGTTCCCTTGCTGCCTACACCAATCGAAGAGAATGCTAATGATAATGATCACGTAACTTCAGATCAAGTTACTACCAAACTTCGTAGGTCGACCAGGACACGTTCTGCACCAGAGTGGTATGGTAACCCTGTCCTAGAAGTCATGTTGTTGGACAATGGAGAACCTACGAATTATGAAGAAGCGATGATGGGCCTGAACTTTAACAAATGGCTAGAGGCCATGAAATCCGAGATAGGATCCAGGTATGAGAGCCAAGTATGGACTTTGGTAGTTACCTAATGACCATAAGGCCATTCATAACAAATGGATCTTTAAGAAGAAGATATACGTTGATGGTAATATCATCATATATAAAGCTCAACTTGCCACAATGGGTTTTTGGCAAGTTCAAGGAGTTGACTACGATGGGACTTCCTCACCTTTAGCGATGCTTAAGTCTGCTACAAGTATGTTAGCAATTGTTGCATTTTTCGATTATGAAATCTGGCAGATGGATGTGAAAACCGCTTTCCTTAAGGAAGAGTTGTATATGATGCAGCCCAAAGGTTTTGTGGATCCTAAGGATTCTAAAAAGGTATGGAAGCTCCAGGATCCACCTAAGGACTCGTGCAAGCATCTTCGAGTTGGAATGTATGCTTTGATGAGGTGATCAAAGTTTTTGGTTTTATACAAACTTACGGAGAAACTTGTATTTACAAGAAAGTGAGTGGGAGCTCTATAACATTTCTGATAGTATATGCGAATGACATATTATTGATTGGAAATGTTGTAGAATTTCTGGAAAGCATAAAGGGTTATTTGAAATGAGTTTTTCAAAGGAAAACATGGGTAAAGATGCTTACATATTGGGCATCAAGATCTATAGAGATAGATCAATATGCCTAATAAGACATTCACATAGCACATACCTTAATAAGATTTTGAAGGAGTTCAAAATGGATCAGTCAAAGAAGAAGTTCTTTCATGTATTGTAAGGTGTGAAGATGAGTAAGACCCAAAGCTTAACCACGACAGAAGAAAGAGAGAGGATGAAGTTCGTCCCTTATGCCTCAGCCATAGGCTCTATAATGTATGCCATGCTATGTACCATACCTGATGTGTGCTTTGCCATGAGTCTGGTGATAACCCACAATTATAGGGGATCGCAACAGTTTTCGAGGGTAGAGTATTCAACCCAAATTTATTAATTTGACACACGGGGATCCAAAGAATATTTCAAGTATTAGCAGTTGACTTGTTAATTCAACCACACCTCAATACTAAATATTTGAAACAAAGTGATCAGTAGCACAATAGTATGATTGTAATGATAACAAAAGCGACATTAATGGTAACAATAGCAGTTTTTGTAGTGATTGTAACAATAGTAGCAACAGTAGTAACTTAGCAACGATCAATATGTGAAAAGATCGCATGCATTGGATCAGTGATGGATAATTATGTTGGATGATATTTGTGATGTAATAGTTATAACCTATAGGGCGCCACAGAACTAGCTCCAATTCAACAATGTAATGTAGGCATGTATTATGTATATAGTCATACGTGCTTATAGTAAGAACCTGCATGACATCTTTTGTCCTACCCTCCCGTGGTAGCGGGGTTCATAAGGAAACTAAGGGATATTAAGGCCTCCTTTTAATGGAGAACCAGAATAAAGCACTAACACATAGGGACTACATGAAGTCCTCAAACTACGGTAATCACCGGAAAGAATCCCAATTATTTTCACCTTGGGGTGTGCAGATTATAACACGTAGGTGCATATAACTTGCAAGATCGAATCAAGAACACAAATATATTCATAAAAACATAAAGGGTTCATATCTGAAATCATGGCACTCGGGCCCTAGTGACAAGCATTAAGCATAGCAAAGTCATAGCAACATCAATCTCAGAACATAGTGGACACTAGGGATCAAGCCATAACAAAATTAATGCGATTACATGATAAATATCATCCAACCCATCACCGTCCAGCAATCCTACGAAGGAATTACTCACTCACGACAGTGAGCATCATGGAATTGGTGATGGAGCATGGCTGATGATGACGAAGATGGAAGACCCCCCCCCCCTCTCTGGAGCCCCGAATGGATGCTACTTCTTGAGCTTGTGTTGATTTTTCCTTGAAAAGGAAAAAGTGATGCAACAAAGTAGAGATAAGTATTTCCCTCAGTTAAGAACCAAGGTATCAATCCAGTAGGAGGCACAAGCAAGTCCCCAACATATGCACCTGCACAAACTAACAAACATTTGGACACATCGCGAAAAAGGGGTTATCAATCCCTTCACAATCACTAGCAAGAGTGAGATCTAATAGAGATAGATTTAAAATATAAGTAAAAGACAAAATAAAGTAATCACAAATAAATTGCACCAAGGTATTTTTGGGTTTTTGGTTTTATAGATCTAAAAATATATGATGGAAAATAGACCCGGGGGGCATAGGTTTCACTAGAGGCATCTCTCTCGAAGAAAGCATACGGTGGGTAAACAAATTACCATTGAGCGATTGATAGAAAAGCGCAAAGTTATGATGACATCTAAGGCAATGATCATGAATATAGGCATCATCTCCGTGACGAGTAGGCCAACTCCTGCCTGCATCAACTACTATTACTCCACACATCGACCGACTCCTGCCTGCATCTAGTGTACTAAGTTCATAAGAACAGGGCAATGCTTTAAGCAAGATGACATGATGTAGAGGGATAAACTCAAGCAATATGTCATAAAGACCATCTAGTTATCCTTAATGGAAAACATATAATACATGCCTCGCTACCCCTTCTGTCACTGGTTGAGGACACCGCAAGATTGAATCCATCACAAAGCACCTCTCCCATTGCAAGAAAAACCAATCTAGTTGGCCAAACCAAATCAATAGATCAGAGAGAAATACAAAGCTATATTAATCATGCATGAAAGAGTTCAGAGAAGACTGAAATAATATTCATAGATAATATGATCATAAATCTACAATTCATCGGATCTCAACAAACACACCGCAAAACAAGATTACGTCGAATAGATCTCCAAGAACATCGAGGAGAACATTGTATTGAAGATCAAAGAGAGAGAAGAAGCCATCTAGCCACTGATGTAAATATGACGTAGAGGCAATAATAAAATGGTTATTATTATATTTCATTAATCATGATAAAGGTTTATTATTAGTGCTTGAATTGTACTGACCGTAAACTTAGTACATGTGTGAATACATGATACGTCTCCAATGTATCTATAATTTTTTATTGTTCCATGCTATTATATTATCCTTCTAGGATGTTTTATGGGCTTTTATTTACACTTTCATATAGTTTTTGGGACTAACCTATTAACCCATAGCCTAGTGCCAGTTTCTGTTTTTCTCATGTTTTAGGGTTTCGCAGAAAAGGAATATCAAACGGAGCCCAATTGACCTGAAACTCAACGGAGGAAGTTTTTGGACCTAAAGAAGCCCAGGAAGTGCCAGAGGGGGACGAGAGGACCCATGGGCTGCCCACGAGGGTGGGGGGTGCGCCCCCCTACTGGGCGCGCCCCCTGCCTCGTGGACAACCCGTAGACCCCCTTTCCCTGGCCCCGACTCCAACACCTCCTATATATACTGAAACCTCCGAAAAATAACCTAGATCGGGAATACCGCCGCTGAAAGCCTCTGTTGCCACCGAAACCAATCTAGACCCGTTCTGGCACCCTGCCGGAGGGGGGAATCCTTCTCCGGTGGCCATCTTCATCATCCCGGTGCTCTCCATGACGAGGAGGGAGTAGTCCACCCTCGGGACTGAGGATATGTACCAGTAGCTATGTGTTTGATCTCTCTCTCTCTCTCTCTCTCTCTCTCTCTCTCTCTCGTGTTCTTGGGATGGCACGATCTTGATGTATCGCGAGCTTTGCTATTATAGTTGGATCTTATGGTGTTTCTCCCCCTCTACTCTTTTGTGATGAATTGACTTTTCCCTTTGAAGTTATCTTATCGGATTGAGTCTTTAAGGATTTGAGAACACTTGACGTATGTCTTGCATGTGCTTATCTGTGGTGACAATGGGATATCACGTGATCTACTTGATGTATGTTTTGGTGATCAACTTGCGGGTTCCGTGAGCTTGGGAATCTATGCATAGGGGTTGGCACACATTTTCGTCTTGACTCTCCGGTAGAAACTTTGGGGCACTCTTTGAAGTTCTTTGTGTTGGTTGAATAGATGAATCTGAGATTGTGTGATGCATATCGTATAATCATGCCCACGGATACTTGAGGTGACAATGGAGTATCTAGGTGACATTAGGATTTTGGTTGATTTGTATCTTAAGGTGTTATTCTAGTACGAACTCTATGATAGATTGAATGGAAAGAATAGCTTCGTGTTATTATACTACAGACTCTTGAATAGATTGATCAGAAAGAATAACTTTGAGGTGGTTTCGTACCCTTCCATAATCTCTTTGTTTGTTCTCCTCTATTAGTGACTTTGGAGTGACTCTTTGTTGCATGTTGATGGATAGTTATATGATCCAGTTATGTTATTATTGTTGAGAGAACTTGCACTAGTGAAGGTATGAACCCTAGGCCTTGTTTCCTATCATTGCAACACCGTTTATGCTCACTTTTATCTTTAGTTACCTTGCTGTTTTTATATTTTCTTATTACAAAAACCTATATCTACCATGCATATTGCACTTGTATCACCATCTCTTCGTCGAACTAGTGCACCTATACAATTTACCATTGTATTGGGTGTGTTGGGGACACAAGAGACTCTTTTTTATTTGGTTGCAATGTTGTTTGAGAGAGACCATCTTCATCCTACGCCTCCCACTGACTGATAAACCTTAGGTCATCCACATGAGGGAAATTTGCTACTGTCCTACAAACCTCTGCACTTGGAGGCCCAACAACGTCTACAAGAAGAAGGTTGTGTAGTAGACATCAAGCTCTTTTCTGGCGCCATTACCGGAGAGGTGAGTGCTTGAAGGCATATCTTTAGATCTTGCAATCAAATCTTTTAGTTTCTTGTTTTATCACTAGTTTAGTTTATACAAGAAAACTACAAAAAATGGAATTGAGGTTACCTCATATGCTTCATCTTTTTAATATCTTTCGTGAAAATGATGGGAAGGAAAATTGTGCAGAAGTACTAGAAGAAGAATTACATAGAATGCTTGGCACTAAAAACTTGAATGATGAGCATGATTGCAATGTTGTTAGTGTTAATCCTTTGAATATCCATGGTACTAATGATGATTGCACTAGTCATGATGAAAATATCTCATATAAGCATGTCGATTTTTGTGGAGTGCATAGAGTTTGCAAGTACATACCAAATAGGGAAGATAGATTTTGCAAGAGGCATAAGTATTTAGAAACTAAATGGTTGCTAGAAAGGCTAGATGATTGTGCTGAAAAATTAAAATTTCTTAGCCGTACTTGTGACCTTTGCAATGAATGTGGTCATTTCATTCTCCAATGCGAATTGTTTCATGATCGAATCGTGTCCAAAAATTATGACGACTTGATTTACCTTGCACATCATAATGAACTTATCTTGCTTTTGGGTTATGAAGAAATCAAATGTAGAACTAAGCATCTTCCAGGATTTTCCCTTGATAAACTTCTTGATTTTGATCTAGAGGAAATTTATATGTATTGTGCGGTGAATTGCATTGAAAATCCTTATATTGCCAATTACCTTAAGACAATAAAACAAATAGGAGATGAAGAGAATACTAATGAAAGGGAAGAGATTTCCTAATATCCTCCTATTATTTCTTGTCTTTGTTTCTCCGGTAGAAATCTCGGGGCACTCTTTGAGGTTCTTTGTGTTGGATTGAGCATTATAAATCTGAACTTTTTTTGGTGTTATTTTAGTACGAACCCTTGATAGAACGATCGAAAAGAATAAGTTGTGTTATTCTAGTATGAAATCTTGATAGATCAATAGGAAAGAATAACTTGTGTTATTCTAGTATGAACTCTTGGATAGATCGATCGTTAAGAATAGCTACAAACAATTTCTTCTTATGTTCTCCGCTAGATATGAACTTTGGACTGATTCTTCATCGCACATTGAGGGACGGTTATGTGATCTAATTATATTAGTATTGTCGAGAGATTGCCCTAGCGAAAGTACAGACCCTAAGCCTCATTTTCAAGCATTGCAATATCGTTTGTGCTCCGTTTTATCACTTGCTACCTTGCTGTTTTTTATTTTTTCTATTACAAAAATCAATATCTACTATCCATATTACACTTGTATCACCATCTCTTCACCGAACTAGTGCACCTATACAATTTCCCATTGTATTTGGTGTGTTGGGGACACAAGAGACTTTTTATTATTTGGTTGCAGGGTTGTTTGAGAGAGACCATCTTCATCCTACACCTCCCACGGATTGATAAACCTTAGGTCATCCACTTGAGGGAAATTTGCTACTGTCCTACAAAACTCTGCGCTTGGAGGCCCAACACGAATCTACAAGAACAAGTTGTGTAGTAGACATCATGGTCTCTTTTGGTCCATAAAAAATCACCGTAAATTTTTAGCCAATTCCGAGAACTTTTATTTCTGCACAAAAAACGACACCATGGTAGTTCTACTGAAAACAGCGGCAGTCCGGGTTAGTTCTAATAAAATCATAACAAAACCATATACAATTATTGTAAACATGGCATGAATACTTCATAAATTATAGATACGTCGGAGACGTATCATGTGACACCCCGAGACCGGAGCGCCGGGTGTCAGCTAGATATTCGTTGTCAGTGCCATGTCATCTTCTTGTGTGTTGCATCTTGCCATGTCATCATGTGTGTTGCATAAGCATGTTTTCAAAACTTGCATCCGTCCGAGCCCCCTCGTCCTTTTCGTTGTCCGTTCTGAGCCCAAACACACTTGCACGCGCCCGCGGTGCCTCCGAATATTTATTTTGTGAGTGGCCGAAAAATGTTCTCGGAATGGGTTGAAACTTGGCATGTGGTCTTATTATAGTGTAGACAGGTCGCCTGCCAAATTTCTTCGCATTCGGAGTTCGTTTGATAGCCCAACGGTTAACCGTGTTAACCGCCGGAAGCCTCTTCTCTTTTGGCCCAGCACCCCTTTTGCACAGCCCATCTAGCCCATTCTAACCCCTCCATGCTCTTGGCCGTTTGATCACGATCGCGTGGCCGCGAACGGCTCCTCATTTGGACACTCCTAGCTCCCTCTAGCTATATATATGTGCCTCCCTCTCCATTTTCGCGCAGATCAAACCCTACCCCGTCCTCCTCCGCGCAGCCGGACATGTCCGCGCCGTGTCGGACATGTCCATCCCTCAGCCACGTCGCTCCGCCCAATCCCGCGCCGCCACCTCAGCGGGGCCGCCACGTGGCGCCCCCTGATTCTCCCAGCCCCGCGCCCACATCCCCCGCCGCCACCTGGCCCACTCGGCCCACGGCCGGCCCGTGCCCGGACCGCGACGGGCCTCGCGCCTCCCGAGCCTCCCGCTCGCCTCGCCGGCCACCGGAGTCACCGCTGGCAGCCGCCGCTCCGCCGCCGCATCACCTGTCGCTGCCCGGAGCTCCCGCACCTCCGTCGTCGCAGCCAGCACCGCCGCCGCGGGGCCCCGTCCCTCTCCGGCCGGATCGGGGCCGGGAGCCCCCAGATCCGCCCGCCCCCAACGCTGTTCCTCGCCATCGCCGGCCGGCGCGAGCGCCGCCACCACCGGTTACAGCCAGAGCCGCCGCCGCGCCATGGATCGGGGACGAGCTCAGCTCGATCCGATCGGGCGTTGACCCCCTGCTCGTGGGCCGGCCCGCTCCAGCGAGGCCAGCCGCCTCCAGCCGCCCAGGTGGGCCGGCGTCCCGTCAGCCTGCCTTGCCAACCCAGGCCCAGCGGCCTGCCTCATCCTCCTCACCGACCGGGCCAAGGCCCAGCTTCTACCTCCCCACCGGCCCAAGCAACCCTACGTGAGCAACCGTACTAGCCCCCGCCCCGGGCCAAGTCCTCAGATTTGCATTATATGTTGCATCTTTGCATAGTGATAACTTTTTGTGTGCTTATCCAAATTGAGTGTATGATATGTCAAAATGATCGTGGTGATGTGCTCTACACTTTGTTCCATTGTGACATGCTCATTTGAGTTCATTTAGATGCTCTAATATCTGTTGCAAGAGTGCTACTTGTTATAAACTGTTGCTATTTATTATTTTGTTGCCATGTTTGAGATATGATAACTTGGTGCATGTTTATCCAAATGATGCAAATGATATGTCAAAATGTTCATCATGAGATGCTCTACATGTTGGTTGTTATAGCATGCTTTTTTGAGTCCATATTGCCATGTTTATCTCTGTTGCAAAAGTGCATGTGGCTGTTAGGTTTTGTAACTTGTTACGAGATGCCTAGTTGAGGAGCTCGTTGCTATTGTTGTGTTTGTCCCCCTTTCACATGCCTAGATGTTTTAGATTCTCCTTGATGTGTTCTTTGCTGTGGTGCAATACATTTGGTATGATATGCCTTGTGTTGACTTAGACATGCTTGCACACATGCCATGTTGTTATTGTTGGTTTAACACTTAGTGAAATTTCACTAAGTCTGGAATCTGTAATATCCTGATTCTATGTTTGCTTGATGCCCTAGGTAAATCCATGTTAGTTTTGGGGTGGCCATTGATCATTATTTGTTGTATATGTTGTTTTCTATCCATTCATGCCTTCACTTGCTCATTTGGATTGCTGTAGCTTATTTATTTCTTGCTCCCAAGTTGCTATAAAATATTGCTGTCAGGTTTTTAATGTCATGATCAAAATGTTGTAGCTTGTTGCTATTGATCCATGCCTCCTATGGAGTTGCTCCAATGGAGTTGTTTGCTGTAGGATATGTCTACTTCATGTCCATGCTTCTTGTCACCATGTTTGAGTGTTGTAGAGTATATATTTCTTGCTCCAAAGTTGCTATGTGGCTGTTAACTTCAGCTTGTTGTTATATCTTGTATCGGGTGTATCTTTTAGCCCATTGCTCCGTTTGGAGTGTTCCTTATATGAAACTTGTGTGATTTTTCATGTAGAATCATAATATCATCTTGTTAACATGTCTGGAGTATGTTTTCTTGATGTTTGGGTGCATCTTGCACCGTTGCCATGCTTAACTTGTTTTGCTCATATCTTGTAGGCCGTAGCTCCGAATTAAACAAACTTTATATGAAACTTGACTAGAATTCCATGTAGATCATGATGGTATATGTTAAATTGCTGTTTAACAACTTT
>LR738715.1:557155577-557175055 GCA_902687465.1 Secale cereale | reverse complement strand
GACAAGTTCAAGATGAAGGATGGTGAAGGTGTCGCTGAAATGTACTCTAGGCTTGCTCTCATCGCAAACGAGATTGCCGGCTTAGCAAGCGAAGAGAAGATCGATAGATTCATCATCAAGAAGATCCTAAGAGCCTTGGATGGAAAATATGACACCGTGTGCACATTGATCCAAATGATGCCCAATTACAATGATCTCAAGCCAACGGAAGTCATTGGAAGAATTGTTGCTCATGAGATGTCACTCAAAGATAAAGAAGAGCTTCACAACAAGTCTAGTGGTGCTTACAAAGCCTCATGTGATGCTCCTACATCATCAAGTGAGAAACAAGTCTTCAATGAAGAATTGAGCTTCATGGTGAAGAACTTCAACAAATACTACAAGAATAGAAGCAAAGAGAGAAGTTCCAAGTCAATATCCTACAATGACAAAAGATCTTCTAGTCATGAGCGTAATTGCTACAATTGTGGAAGACCCGGACACTACTCAAACGAGTGTACGGCTCCCCGCAAAAGAAGAGAAGACTCGCCTAAAAGGAGAAGTAGAAGGGAAGAATCACCACCAAGAGAGAGAAGGAGTAGAGATGATCGTTATGAATGAAGACCTTCTCGGAGAAGCAAAGATTCAGAAAGGAAGGACAAATCATCAAGGAGCTATGTAAGACGAAGACATCAAGCTCATATTGGTGCATGGGTATCACTCCAACTCAGAAGATACTCAAGATGAAGGTATTGCCGGAATTTCTCTTGTGTCATCCAACTCCTACGACATATTTGACTCACCAAATGAAGGAACTGGAAGATGATTCATGGCTAAAGGCCCTAAGGTATCACACCCCAAGTATCTTGATTTTAATAGTGATGAAGATGACTTGCTAGGAGATGATGATTTACTTGTTGGTAGCAATAGTGATGAAACCTATGATGAAAACTATGATGAAATTTCTATTAATCATGCTAATCAAGATAAAACGAATGACAATGATAAGGAGAAGATTGAGTGTCTAACTAAAGAATTGAACACTCTCAAGTTAGCTCATGAAACTACCTTAGAGGATCATCGAGAACTTTTGAGGACTCATGAAAATCTACGCTTTGAAAAGCTCAATCTAGAGCAAGAGCATGAGTTATTAAAAGCAATCAATGATGATCTTCGTCAGAAAAGTTCTTTGCCAAGAATTTACTCTTGTCTACTTACATGCCACAAGTAAAATCTAACAACAAGAACAAGAAAGATTCTTCCTCTAGTAGTAACAATAATCATGCTAAATCCAATGATGTTGCTTCTGGTAGTTCTCTTGATTCCACTAACGATTCTCTTAGCCAAGTTACACTTGAGCAAGAAAATAGCTTATTTAAAGGAATTATAGAGAAAGGTGTTTACAAGAGCCTTGCCGGGAGTAAGCTATTCGAGGAAATTGTACGCAAGCAAGGACGGCGCCGGAAGAATCAAGGTGTTGGTTTTGAACGGAAGTTCAATGCCAATGGAGTTGAGTGGGAAGAAGATCAATACCCCAAGACCAGGTTTGTTCCTCAACAAGAGAAGTATGATCCTACTTCCTTCAAGGGGACACAAGCACAAGATGATCTTCGACCACATGACCACAAGCTAAAGGGCAAGGGAAAGCTTCAAGAAGAGATCGATGCATTTGAAGAAGCTCTTAAGGCCTTGGTCAAGTGGGTTCCCAAGACTACATCAAGCTCTACTTCATCAAGTATGACTACAACTCCAAGGATTCCCATCAAGTTGATGTGGATCCCGAAGAAGAAGAACTAGAGAGTTCTTGAGTGTGACTCTGCCAACATACTTCACTCATATCATCTTGGCAAGAACAAGTGCAAACTACTTCCACATCTTGCACTAGTTTAAGGAGTCACAAACCCTCTTGTTGGTAAGACAAGAGACAAGGTAACCTAATGCTTTCATGGACATCATATTGTGTGCAATTCACTCTATGTCCATGGATATCTTTATTTGTTCTTTGTGGGACTAACCCGTGTAGGTATTGAAAGTGCGACTCACTCCGATGGATTGCTCCAAATGATCTACATCAACATTGAGCATCCACATCTTCAACATCTACATGAAGTCATCATCGACAAAACCCAAGGTTAGTTCATCCCTCTTAGGGGGGATATCACATCTAGGGGGAGCTTTACTCTAAATATTGAGCTAAAGCAACTCTAATGGTGTGAACACAACAATGCTTTATGTAAAAGTGGTAACCCCACTTGTGCTTAAACGATGAGTATGACCTATGATCAAATGTTCTCATTTGACTCCTAAGTCAATATACTCATATATAGATGACCTAGTCAGCGCCAATTGCTTGATAGATGCTAGAATGTTTGTGCATGATTTGCCACATATTTCATTTGCCATTTTATTGTGTGAGCATGTTGGTTGCATATTTTAGTCATTCAAGGACATCCATTTGTAGCTTTGATTGTTTAGCTCTTTTTCTTTTGCCAAATGGATGGACAAGAACGCCTAAGCACTCCCTCTACCTACTTATGCTTTTCTCGTCGCAAACTCTATTCATGCTATAACATCACAAAGTTTGAACAAGTCTCTATCGGACCCACCGAGTGACGAGCACTCGGTGTCACCGATCTGATCAGGACTTAACTTCCAAAACCTCCAAAATGCATTTCGGTCAGACCAACAAATCTCATTCGGTCCCACCGAAATCATTTAGGTTGATCAGTTTTTGTATCTCGGTGAAACCGAATAAACCGTTTTGGTCCAAGAGAGTTGCAACAGCCTAGTGCAAAATGCATCTCGGTGCTACCGAAACAGTTTTCTCGGTCCCATCGATAGATCTGGGTATATAACTCACAGACATAACTTTTTGGAAATTCCTCCAACAGTTCTAATCTCGCACCCTAGCTCTGCCGCCACCGTGGTCCAACGATCGTCGCCATCACCTCCAGCCGCCTCCTGCTGTTGGAATCCGTCGATGCCGAGGGCATTCGTCTCCGCCCCTCATCGTCGTAGGAGATCGTCACCAAGTTAGGGTACAACTCACTTGTTTTGTGTTCTCCAAATCTAATTCATGCACACAAAAATTTGCCATTGATCTTGCCACGTTTGCAAACTTCCTATCCAGCAAAACTAATCTTTAGGATAGATGGATTTGAAAAAACTTAGGGTTAGTTCTCCGCCGAACCCATCTCGGTCCGACCGATTTGCAAGTTGGCGTAAGCTATTGCATTGATACACCTAGGTCCAACCGAATTGTATCACTCGGTGAGACCGAAACTAGCAGCTCAGTGAAACCCTAGCAACTCGGAGCCACCGAAAGCTACCTCAGTCTTACCGAAACAAGTATGTTTTGGCTCTGTTTTTGCTTCGGTATCACCGAACTGGTAAACTCGGTAGCACCGAAATGGATTCTGCAGAAAACTAAAGTTAAGTTTTTCAAATTAAAATTTTCAAAATCAGTTGTACTTTGTGATGCTCATCCACTCTATCTCACCTATACCTATTCACAGGGTCTGCTTGCAGTTTCAGAGATGTCAGAAGGCAGTGACAGTCAGAACAGGTCTGAGGAGCAGGTTAATTTGAGTGAGGGTTCTAGTCCCAATAACTCTAGCTATTATGAGAGCAGCAGAAGCACTCCCAGTAACCTTCCAAAGGCTGCTACCAAGTCAAGGAGGAAGAAAACTTCGGATTCAGAGGATGAAGACTTTGTAGCTGATGAGGCCACCTCAAAGAAGAAAGTTGCTAGGAAGGAATATGGCACAGTTGCTTCAACCAAGCCTAGTTTGAACAAAAAGGCTCCAGCCAAGAGAGTTCCCATGTCAAAAGCCAGAGCATCAACTCAAGAAACCATGTAATTCATACTTGAAACCAGATTTGATGAGCCTGCAGGAGCTAAGAAAAGGGCTAGGAAAACCACAGCCAGAGTGATTGGTAAGCCATCTATGAGGAAATATGGTAATGATGAGGAAGAAGAAGAAGAGGATGTTGCACTAGCATCTAAGTCTCAGGAGCTGATGGAGGATGCCATCAAGTCAGGGGCTGCTCCTTCAAAGCCCAAAACTGCGCCCAAAGCTGCTGCCCAATCCACCATGACTGCACCCAAGAGAAACACTAGGAACATTCCAGCTGCAAAAAAGAATAAGGCTCCAATGCCTCAAGCTCAAGGAGGAGGAGAGGAAGAGCAGGCAGAAGATAGTGACTATGATGAGTCACAAATGCTGAGAAAACTCAAGCCTAAGATTTCAGAACATAATGATGCTCATCCTAAGGCTGAAGACATGAAGTTGAGAGGAGATGCAGGATTTAGAACATGGAAGAAGTCAGATCCCTATGCTGTAAGGAGGAGAACAACAGTTGACTACAGGTTTCTCACAAGGGAGTAACAAGATTTCTATGAGACAGTACTGCTTGACAAGAAGCCCATAGTCTGTGAAATGAAGTGGGTGGACTGGAAGTTTATTGATAAGCATGCTGACTACTTTCCACATGTGCATGAGAGTTTCAGGATGACAGACACTACAAAATTTGTTGGAAAGAAGCTGACAGGATGGAATGAAGAAATGGTAATGCAATTCTACTCCACTGCCCATTTCTATACAGATGGGACAATTGCATGGATGACTAAAGGCACTAAGTATCAATCCACAATCTCTGAATGGGCTGCTATGATAGGTGCTCCAGCTGGGTCAGAAGATGATCCAGATGTCTATGCTAAGGCTAGGATGAGCCATGACTCCATGCAAAACATGTACAAGCCTATCCCAAATGAATACAAGAGTCAATTCAAGTTTGGGCCAGTGTACTATCTATTAGCTGGACTTGGCACTATCAACACCATTTCGAGACACACTTTGCTGCCAAATTCTGGGGATGACAGGATGATCATAGGACACTCCATAAACTTGCTTCACCACTGTGATGTGCCAGAGAAATTAAAGGTCATGAGTCTGATTGTAGAGACAGTCAAGAGGACAGCTGCTGGCCAGAAGAGATCTTGTGGATATGCCCCACACATTCAGACACTCATTAACTCTAGAGTGGGCACAGACACATATCTGCTTGATAGGAGGAACCTGCCCCTAAGGCCTGAATTTGAGGATAATGAGGTGGTGATGGACCCTACACACCCCTCATCTGCACAAGCATCAGAGGCATACATGAAGGAACAAGATGCTCAGCAAGCTCAAGCATCAACCCAGACAGTCAACATTTCAAGCCTAAAGTCAAAGAGTGACCTGATGACATATCTTCTTGAAGCTACAATGAGGATGGAGAAAGGATTGGCCACCCTGACTTGGAATCAAGCTAGCCTAGAGAGGATCATTGAGGATAAGTTCCATGCTCTTGACACTAAGGTGACAGAAGTGCAGACCATAGTGCAGAAGATCAAGTGAGATACAGACAGAGCAAGAGTTGCTGCTGGAGCGAGCTGACAATGATGAGGAGGATGCTACCAGATTTCAGAAGGTGCCCCAAGGACAGAGGACTGAGACAGTATTAGTGGGAGACATGAGACCCACTCAGTCTGCCCCAGCTGCTACTACCCAGGGAGTCACACATGCATCTACTCCACCAGCCCCTTAGACTTGAGCTGATATCTTTGCAGAAGGAGTTCTCTCAACGCCATCTACGCCAACTGGAGACAATAGCCAGAAGACCCCTTCAGGAGCTCCATGAGATGCCTAGAGAGACGCATAGCCTATGTATATTTTAAACTTTTTGGCAACTTGTTGCCAAAGGGGGAGAAATATATATATATCATATAGGCTGAGAGAGAGAGAGAGAGAGAGAGAGAGTTCTGTTTTTTATTGCATTTGGTTTTTCTACTATCTTTTGGTGATTTTCTTGCATGAAACTTGTGTCAGAGATGCTACCTTTATGGTTGTGATTGATCATATACTTGCTTAGATGATATCTTTATGTGATCTTTTGCAATTGCCTTGGTGATGAGTACTTGTTATTCACTTATTATCCTTTTGAGTGCTCCACCAAGATGTATGTGATGTGTGAGATGTGATCCGTGATCCTATATAGTTGTGCATTCGCATTCAAATGCAAATATTTAATAATGCACAAATTTAGGGGGAGCTCTTGCTTATCACATACTTCTCAAAACAGTGATACATTTCATTCTTTATCATTTGTCGAAGCTTTGATCTATATGTTGTCGTCAATTACCAAAAAGGGGGAGATTGAAAGTGCAACTAATCCTCGGGTGGTTTTGGTAATTCATAACAACATATAGCTCATTGAACTAATGATTCCTCAAGCTAAATATTTCAGGAAATTTCAATGAGTGGCATGGCTATTGTGGAGATGTGGACCCCTCAAAAAGCTAAGGAAGCAAGTTTGGCAAAAGCTCAAGACTCTACCTTTTCACTTTTAGTGATCCAAGATCACATTGAGTCCTTGGGAAAGCCAATACTATTAAAAGGGGATGAGGTGTTGCTTAACAAATTAGTTGCTCACAATGCTTGATGATATGCTCCAAAACCCTCACACAATCTCTCCACTCCAAACAAGTAAAAACCAAAATGCCAAACTCGGACTAACCTATTTCTCCTATCAGTCCCACCGAGTTTCCTTTGACTTAGCCAGAGCAACAAACCTTAACATTTCAGTCTTACCGATATAGGCGTTTGGTCTCACTGAGATGGTTCTGTAAACTCTCTGTTGCAGGTTAATTTATTTCGGTACTACCGAGTTAATTAATCGATCACACCGAGTTCACCTTGCCAACTCTCTGATGACTTAACCCTAGTCTTTCGGTCCCACCGAGATATCCTAGTCGGTCCCACCGAGTTTCCTAACGTTCACATATTTGAACCTTTTGGTCAAACCGAGTTCACTGAATCGGTCCCACCGAGTTGGCCAAAATGTGTGTAACGGTTGGATTTTGTGTGGAGGCTATATATACCCCTCCACCCCTCTTCATTCGAGGAGAGAGCCATCAGATCATGCCTACACTTTCACCCATCCAGATCTGAGAGAGAACCACCTACTCAAGTGTTGGGATCAAGATATTCCATTCCTACCACATAAATCTTGTTCTCTAGCCTTCCCCAAGTTGCTTTCCACTCAATCTCTTCTTCCACCATATCCAAATATGTGAAGAGCTGTTTGAGTGTTGGGGAGACTATAATTTGAAGCATTTGAGCAAGGAGTTCGTTATCAACACACCGTCTATTACCTTTTGGAGAGTGATGTCTCCTAGATTGGTTAGGTGTCACTTGGGACCCTCCGCCAAGATTGTGGAGTTGAACCAAGGAGTTTGTAAGGGCAAGGAGATCGCCTACTTCATGAAGATTTACCCTAGTGAGGCAAATCCTTCGTGGGCGATGGCCATGGTGAGATAGACAAGGTTGCTTCTTCGTGGACCCTTCGTGGGTGGAGCCCTCCGTGGACTCGCGCAGTTGTTACCCTTCGTGGCTTGAAGTCTCCATCAACGTGGATGTATGATAGCACCACCAGTCGGAACCACGACAAAAACATCCGTGTCTACATTTGCGTTTGCAATATCCAAACCCCTTCCTCTACATTCATACGCAATCATTTACATTCCGCTGCTATACTCTTATAATTGCATGTGCAGGTTGTTTGCTTGACTTGTGCTAAGTTGCTAAAATCTGCCAAGAATTAAAACTGGGAAAATGCTAGATTTTTATTTGGTCAAGTAGTCTAATCACCCCCCTCTAGACATACTTTCAATCCTACAAACATCCAGGAACATGCTACAGAGATGGATCACGGATCGTTACCACTAGACGTTGAAAATTATTCTCTTAGTTTATTTCCGCA
The DNA here is from genome assembly GCA_902687465.1 of Secale cereale. Classification (NCBI taxonomy): domain Eukaryota; kingdom Viridiplantae; phylum Streptophyta; class Magnoliopsida; order Poales; family Poaceae; genus Secale; species Secale cereale. The sequence continues at coordinate 557,167,273 of LR738715.1, read as the reverse complement.
TAGGGACTAAGCCAAATTCGTAAAAGTTTTTAAAACGCCTATTCACCCCCCCCCCTCTAGGCGACATTGTGGAAGATAAATGTTGACCAAGATGAAAATCAAAAATTGAATTCAAAGATGGTCAACAAACAAGCGCAAATCATGTGCCACATGAGATCTTGTGGTATGGTAGGAATTTTTCAATTGTGCTTTATGTACTAACCCATACTATGTGTTGTCTATGTTTTTGAGGGTTAGGTGATTCTCATGGGCTCGCATCAAGGGAGAGATTTCAAGTGTCCATGAGAGGATGACATGTTTTGATGATCATGGTTGACAAGGGCAAGTTCAAGATAACTATCCCGAAGGATTACACGCTTGAAGCTTGTGGATGATCACATGATGAACAAGTGAAGATAAATACAAAGAAAAGCTTCCCACATTGTGTATGTGGGAGCTACTTGAAGACTTCACCAATGTCTTGCCATTCAACTTGATCCAAGAAGAAACATCAACATCAAGCTCAAGTGAAAGGCTCGAGTCAAAGGTATTAGTTCCGTCAACATTAGTGTTGTGGAGTGATGGCTACCGAAGGAACACATACACTCAAGAATGGTTCTCGATAGCTATGTAGTGTAGCTCTTGTATGATTCTTGAGTTATAGGGATCCCGCACTATTAAGAGGGGATCAAAGGGGTTCATGATAGATTTGCTCAAATCACGAATTCCTTTGGTCACAAGAGGGAGAGGGAGTGGATCTATCACTTTATTGGAAAATCTCTCAAGAACACTCACTACTCTCTCCGAAATCTAAGATTTGGTGTAGAAGAAGTGAGAGGGAGCCACTTGTGTTCTTGGGGCGATTTTGGATGGAGTGGCCAACCCTCTCCCGGAGTGGGAGAGGGATATTTATACCCCCCCCAAGAAAATAGAGCCGTTTCCCACAGTTGTTGGCCTGCCCAGATGATCTGGAGTACCATCCAGATGATCTAGACAACATCTGGATGATCTGACTGTAGGCCCACATGTAACTGGTAGCAACAGAGCTGCGAACAGGCCGGACAGTCCGGAGGACAGCTCGGAAGATCTGGACAAAGCCCGGATGATCCGAATGAACGTCTGGATGATCCGGCTTCATCCACCAGTGTTATGTGATGAATTTTACGACTAACCCGGATGATCCGGGAAAAGCCATGATGATCTAGGAGAGGACCCGGATGATCTGGCCAAACCAAACTGCTGTAGCCCTGAAACTGAAACAGGCACAACTTTTACATGCGGACTCCGATTTTGATGATCTTGGGCTAGTTTTGAAGCTATGGAAAAAACCCAGGTCCTCACATAGATAACCACCCAATATCAACCAAAATGTAGGATGCAAAATATGCAAAGTTTTTTATCAAATATTTGGGTAACCTATTTGGCTTTGGATTTTCTTTGGTATATAGGATAGGAGTGGAATTGTGTAGAGAAGATGTCGACTTGAGCAAATTTATCACGAACCCCTTTGATCCCTTCTTAATAGTGCGGGATCCCTATAACTCAATAATCATAAAAGAGCTACAGTACATAGCTATTGAGAATCCATTCTTGAGTGTATGTGTTCCTTCGGTGGTCATCACACCACAACACAAACATCGAACGAACTAATACCTTTGAGTGGAGCCTTTCACTTGAGCTTGATGTTGATGTTTCTTCTTGGCTCAAGTTGAATGGCAAGACATTGGTGAAAGTGAAATCATGCCCTTAATCTTGTTTTGATGTTGATGACAATATACTCATAGGGGACTAACAAAGTTTGTCCAGTATATCTCAGGTTTAGTCCCCTCGGAATCATATGTGTGTGGATTATGACTTCAGAAATATTTATCTTCCTCAAGAACGAAGAAACAAGTCTACTGGCTTAGGCCCCTTTTTTATGCTTGTTCTTGAGTATAGTGATCCTGCACTATTAAGAGGGGAACATGGGGTCTCGCTAAAAGTCTTGCTCAAATGATCTCCTTTTGGAACTCACCTTTTGTGCCTTGGTTCTGTCGGACGACCAACACATGTCGGACGACCGGTATTCATCGGATGTCCGGTACCTCCTTTCTAGATCCAAAACATCAGATTTCCGATCGCCACCGGACGTCCGATACTTTCCTTCCAGATCCAAAACATCAGATTTTCGGTTGCCACCGGACGTCCGGTACTTTCCTTACCGAGCCAAAACATCGGAAGTCAGGGATCCTCCGGTCATCCGATACTTCATGTACCGAGCAAAAACATCGCATGTCTGGTCCCTATCGGACGTCCGGTGACTCCCGAGCCCTGGGTCGTCTAGTGTGTATCAGACGTCCGATGCTGCTGTGCTGTTTTGGTCTAAACCGTCACTTATTGTGGCATACTATAAATACCTCTCTTCTATCCCGTGGAGGGGTTAAGCATTCACTTCAAATATCCTCAAGAACACTTTTCACTCTCTCTCACCCTCCTACACCAAATCTAAGATCCCCAAGGGATTTGAGAGTGTTTGAGAGAAGTTGTCCACCCAAGTGATAGATCCACTCCTTCTCCTTCTTTGCACCAAATGAATTCGTGATTTGATCAAGTCTTGAGCTTTTCCCCATCGTTCTTGTTACTCTTGGAGGTTGTAGACTCCTAGGCGTTAGGAGTCATTCAGAGAGGAATCGAACGTTGTGATTACCCCCGGAAAATTTGTGAGGGTTTGGAGGCCACCTAAAGGTATACCACTAGTGGTTGGGAATCGCCTTCATGGTGATATCTCAAAGAGAGAATACGGTGAGCCTTCGTGGAATTGGTGTGACTTTGTGGTAACACCCACCTCTCTAAATGGTGACGTAGCTTCCCTCCAAGCAAGTGAACATCGTCTCTCGAAGTTGCGGTTATTCCTAACCCTAACTTCCTACTTGTGGTTACTTGTCTTTTAATCCTTACTTATATCTTATTGTGCTTGCTTACTTACACACTTGTGTTACTAGCTTACCTTGCTTAGCTCTTAGCACCTTACTTGTAATTGTTAGGCTCAATCTTATATTCCGCATTATTGCCTAAAATTGCTAACTGGAAATTAAAATTTGTAATTGTACCTATTCACCCCCCTCTAGGTCCATCTCGATCCTTTCAATTGGTTTCAGAGCCTCGTTCTCTATTCTTGTGGCTTAACCACCCTAGAGCAAGATGAACCCTGATGGGACTCCCTTGGTTGTGGATCCAAAGGATAAAGGCGCGGTTTCCACGGAATACAAGTCCTTTACTTTCGAGGATCTGGAACGAGCCCTTGCTAAGAAAAAAGAGGAGCATGATGATTCTCTTGAGGCCTTGGTCCAAATGAGATTAGCCACATTAACAACGATGCTTGCACCTCTTTCGGGTGGTGCAGCCTCGAGGCCAACTATGCCTACTCCTTTACTTGGCCAACAACCTCCTAGTAATGAACACTCTAGTGTTCCTTGGCTTTATGAAAGACCTCAAATAGAAAAACCAAAGTATAACCCTCAAGGCAAACCTCAGCTACTTGATGACACTACTGATTTTGCTTTGTGGAGAGTTGCTATGCAGGATCATCTTCGATATGGAAATGATGAGATGTTGGAGATTTTGGAGTATGGTTACCAAGCTGTTGACCCGAAGAATCTTAGACCAAGAGAGATATACGACAAGAATCTCAATGACACAACAACCATGTGCATAAGAAGAGGTATGACTGACAAGCAAAGGAGACCATACATACACATTACAAGTGCCAAGGAATTATGGGATAACATTGTGAGGACCAAGACCGGTACCTCCACTCTCCGGCTTGCTCAATATGAAACTGCCAAGGGTCAATTGTAAAACTTTTGTATGGAGAAATGTGAATCTCCCAAGCAGCTCCTTGAGCGTCTCATGACTCTCACCGCTGACATCGAGTCTTGTGAGTGTGACAAGACACAAGATGGATTCAACTTGACAAAGCGATTTCTCGTGGACAAGTTGCTTCATGCTCTTGCTCCATGTCATCACCAAATGGTGTGAGACACAAGACAACACCACGGATTCAAGGAAATGACTCCAAATGACATCATATACACTTTCCAACTATTTGAAGAGTCAAAGGCAAATGCTACAAAACATCTTTCCATGCATGGTACCTCAACATCAAAGATCAATCTTGCATTGAAGGCCAATCATGTATGCGAAGAAGAGCAAAGTGAAGAACAAGAAGATGATGATGAAGAAGATGATGATGAGATTGACTCCGATGAGAGCTCTTCATATCAAGACATTTCCCTCTTTGTTAAGAAGTTTAGCGTGGGAAAATTCAACGGAAGATTCCAGAAGAAGTGAGAAAGTGCTACAACTATGAAGAAACCAACCACTTATCCAACAATTGCCCGAGAAGAGAGAAGATAAACCAAGGTTTCCCAAGACCTTTCCGAAGAAGAAGTTGCCAAATCCTTTGAACTCCAAGCTCAAGAAGAGAGATGGGAAAGCAATGGTTTCTCATGAAGAATCCGATCCGAATGATGTTAGTGGTGTTGCCAGAGTTGATCAAGATTCTCAAAACACCTTGAGGCTAGTCAACAAGAGTGGTGATGTTGTTACCTACAACTATATGAAAGACTACAAGGGAAACACTCACAAGTGTCTAATGGCAAAGGCCGTGGTAGAAGATGGAGAGGTTCAAAACTCTCCTGACAAGGTCAAGGTAACTCCACAGTCAAACCCTCCTCTTTTCACTCCTTCTACTCCTTGTGATGAGTATCTAGATGCAGAGGACAATTGTGATGAGGATGATATAGATGATCCTATGCTTGCTAAACTAAATAAATTCATGTGCTCCCTCAAAGGAAAGAAGCTCACTATGTTTCGTATGCTTATGGAGATGGTGAGTAAGCACACCATCACCATTAAGGAACTGGAAACCCTCGTCACCGAGGAAAAGGAAAAATATGAAATCCTTAAGCGAAAAGTGCAATATGAGGAAGCACGAAATGATGAACTATGCTTGAAAATTGGTGCAAACATTGATGTTCATGCTAAAGAACTTGCCTCCTGGAAAAATGCTAAGGACTCTTGCGAGGAGTTGATGAAAGATAGAAGTAAGCTTGTGAAGTCTCATGCTTCTCTCTCTAAGGATTGTGAGCTTCTATCCGTGTCCCTGAAGACCAAGGAAGAAGAGCTCACTCTTCTTACAAAGAGTTATGAGACGCTCGAGCTTACTTATCTTGAAACTCTAGCTAAGGCCTACTATTCTCCTATTATCAATGTTGATGCCTGTACTACTAACTCTAGTGGTGACCTAGCATCTATTCTTGTGGAGAATCACCTTCTCAAGGCCCAACTCGAGAAAGGACTCATGACATGTGCTCAAGGACAAAAGAACCTTAATGAGGTATTGAGCCAACGCAATGAGGTGTTTGCCAAAGAAGGGCTTGCGTTTGACATAAGCACAAGCAAGAAGAAGACGTCTTCTCAAAAGTGCACCACTCTGATGCCTACTACGCAACTTTATTCTTGTAGACACGTGTTGGGCCTCCAAGCATAGAGTTTTGTAGGACAGTAGCGATTTTCCCTCAAGTGGATGACCTAAGGTTTATCAATCCGTAGGAGGTGTAGGATGAAGATGTTCTCTCTCAAACAACCCTGCAGCCAAATAATAAAAAGTCTCTTGTGTCCCCAACACACCATATACAATGGGAAATTCTATGGGTGCACTAGTTCGGCAAAGAGATGGTGATACAAGTGTAATATTGATAGTAGATACTGATTTTTGTAGTGCGAACAATAAAAAAACAGCAAGGTAGCAAGTAAAAAAAGTGAGCACAAACGGTATTGCAATGATGGTAAACAAGGTCTAGGGTCCGTACTTTCGCTAGTGCAATCTCTCAACAGTGCTAATATAATTGGATCATATAACCACTCCTCAACGTGCGATGAAGAATCACTCCCAAGTTCCTATCTAGCGAAGAACACAAGAAGAAGTTGTTGGTGGGGTACGAAACCACCTCAAAGTTATTCTTTCCGATCAATCTTTCCAAGAGTTTGTACTAAAGTAACACAAAGTTACCCTTTTCGATCGATCTATCCAAGAGTTCATACTAGAATAACACAAGGTTATCTTTTCCGATCGATCTTTGAAGAGTTTGTACTAAGATAACACAAAGTTATCCTTCCCGATCGATCTATCAAGAGTTAGTACTAAGATAACACCAAAACATATTCAGATTTGTGATACTCAATCCAACACAAAGAATCTCGAAGAGTGCCCCAAGATTTCTACTGGAGAAACAAAGACAAGAACACGCATCAACCCCTATGCATAGATTACCCCAATATCACCGCGGGAATCTACAAGTTGAGTGCCAAAACATATGTCAAGTGGATCAATATGATACCCCATTGTCACCACAAGTATTCAATTGCAAGACATATGTCAACTGCTCTCAAATCCATAAAAGATTCAATCCAAAGAAATCTCAAATGGAAAACTGAATTAATCACAAGATAGAGAAAGGAAAACACCATATGATCCAACTATATTAATAAAGCCCTCGATACATCAAGATCGTTCCATCAAGAACACGAGAGAGAGAGAGAGAGAGAGATACAACACATCGCTACTGGTACATACCCTCAGCCCCGAGGGTGGACTACTCCCTCCGGAAAGGGCTCTAGATTGGATCTCGTGGAGTATAGAGTCTTGCAGCAGCGGACCTTCTGATCTAGGAATACCCCTAAGGGTTTTGGAATATTTGTGAATTTATAGGGTAAAGAGGCGGTGCGGGAGGTCACCGAGGTGGGCACAACCCACCTGGGCACACCAGGGGGGCTGGCGGGCCCTGGCGGGTTGTGCCCCCCTCAGGCACCCTCAAGGTGTAGCTTCAGCCCATTGGGTGTCTTCTGGCTCATAAAAATTCTCCAAAAAGTTTTGCGGTGTTTGGACTCCATTTGATATTGATTTCCTGTGATGTAAAAAACATGCAAAAAACAACAACTGTCACTTGGCACTGTGTCAATAGTTTAGTACCAAAAAATGATATAAATGATTGTAAAATGGTTGAAAACATCCAAGAATGATAATATAACAGCATGGAAAAAATCAAAAATTATAGATTCGTTGGAGACGTATCACACTCCTCTAAAAGAAACTTTTGTACGAGAAGGGCACAAGGAGAAAGGTAAGCTTGTGAGAGGGAAGGCCACTAGGGGCATGCCCATTCTCAACAAGCCAAAAGAGTTCATGCCTCCATCATATGTACTTCGTAAAACTAAGGATGGAGAAGTTTATGAAAAAAAATGTTGGTCCTCGAAATGCATTTCGATTTTATGCTATTTGGGTCCCTAAGACCCTTGTGATTAACTTGAGAGGTCCCACTGCAAAATGGGTGCCTCTAACCAAGTCATAATTGTGTGTAGGTTGCTTTCTCTGGTGGAGTAAAATGGGTGATCGATAATGGATGTACCAATCATATGACCGGAGATAGCAAATTGATCTACGACTTCATTGAAGCTATTCAACCTTTTATGAGCAATATGTTTGGTGGAGGATCAAAAGTACATGTACTCGGGTTGGGCAAGGTGGCTATCACAAATGACATGTCTCTTGCAAATGTCATGCTTGTCCAATCCCTCAAATATCATTTGCTTTCCGTTCGCCAATTGGCTTCAGTTGGTTATGATACACTATTTGGACTAACGGATGTGAAAGTCTTTATGAGAGATACTCTCGAAGTGTCCTTTGTTGGGGAGTTGGATGGCAACCTTTACATGGTTGATTTCTCGAAAGAGAGCACATTCTATGCAACGTGTCTAAGGGCCAAGGCCGACAAGGGGTGGCTATGGCATCGCCGGCTAGCCCATGTCGGCATGAGAAATCTTCAAGATCTCTTAAAGGGTTATCACATTCTTAGACTAACCAATGTCTCTTTTGAGAAAGATCGTGTGTGCAGTGCATGCACAGCCGGGAAGCAACATCAATCAAAGCACCCACCCAAGAATGTTGTATCTACTTCAAGGCCTTTGGAGCTTCCTCATGTGGATCTCTTCGGGCCTCCTTCATGGGACAGACTTGGTAGAAAAAAGTATGGACTTGTCATTGTTGACGATTACTCAAGATATACATGAGTGTTTTTCCTCAACTCCAAGGACGAGACGAAGATCACCTTCATTGATTTTCCCAAGCAAGCACATCACAATTTTGACAAAGAAATCTTGGAAATAAGAAGTGATAATGGCTCCGAGTTCAAGAACTACACCCTGGAAGAATTTCTTAGTGATGAAGGGATTGAGCATCAATATTCTGCATCATACACTCCTCAACAAAATGGTGTATCCGAAAGGAAGAACCACACACTTGTGGAGATGGCAAGGTCCATGTTGGATGAGAAGAATTTGCCACATAGTTTTTGGGACGAGGCTATCAACACTGCATGCCATGCATCAAACCGGCTCTTCCTCCGCACGATATTGGAGAAGATGCCATATGAGCTTCTAACCGGGAACAAGCTAAAGGTCAAGTAGTTTCGGGTATTTGGGTGCAAATGCTTCATCCTTAACAAAAGAGAACAGTTAGGAAAATTTCAAGCCAAAACAATTGAGGGCATATTTGTTGGTCATGGATCAAACTCTCACACCTATAGAGTTTACAACAAATCCAATGGATGTGTTATAGAAACTTGTGATGTGGTGTTTGATGAATTTAATGGGTCCCATGGGGAGCAAGTTGATCTAAGTGATGTAGGTGAAGAATACCCTTCTCAAGATATTTTGACCGTGGGTGTTGGTGCTCTTCTTCCAATGGAACAAGAACCTCATGATGATGAAGAAGAAGATGGAAGTTTCACACATCATCAAACCACTACAACACCCATACCACCACAAGCCCCTATTGCTCCACCGATTCCCATCGTTCAAGTACAAGATGATGATAAAGTCCCTAATCATGATCATTTTCAAGAACAAGATCATCACCAAGAGCAGGAACAAGAAAGTGCAATCATTGATGATGAACCTCAACAAATGCAATATGAAGAAGATCTTCCACCACACATTAATGATCCATATGTTGAAGATGTGGATGATGGACATGAAGTTGAACCTCGTGAAACCCTAACCTCCATCATTCCCCGTGTGTCCGGTCGTGTTGATGTGGATCAAATTCTTACCAGCATATCGGAAGGTAGAGTCACTCGTAGATAATTGACAAACTTTAATGCTCACTTTCCATTTGTCTCTAGTGTTGAGCCACTCAAGGTACAAGATGCCTTGGTCGACAATGATTGTTCATTGCTATGCAAGAAGACTTGAACAGTTTTGAACACAACCAAGTGTGGTCATTTGTGGAGAGACCAACTAAGGAACACAATGTCATTGGAACAAAATGGATTTTCAAGAACAAGCTAGATGAGAATGGCATAATCCTCTGCAACAAGGCAATGTTAGTGGCACAAGGGTACTCACAAGTTGAAGGTTTGGACTTTGGTGAGACCTTTGCTCATGTTGCCCGTCTTGAATCCATTCGCATCTTACTTGCTTTTGCTGCTTTCAATGGTTTTACATGACATCAAATGGATGTGAAAAGTGCTTTCCATAATGGTCCTCTACAAGAAGTATATGTATCACAACCACCTAGGTTCGTTGATCCAGATCACAAAGACTATGTGTATAACCTTCACAAGGCTTTGTATGGCCTCAAACAAGTACCCCATGCTTGGTATGATCATCTTAAGAAGTTTTTACTCGGTGATGGTTTTGTGAGAGGGGTGATCGATCCCACTCTTTTTACTAAGAGAGAAAAGGGTGATTTGATTTATGCCAAATCTATGTAGACGACATCATATTTGGTTCTCCTAACATACATTTGCGCAAGAAGTTTGCGGCATCCATGACCAAGACCTTTGAAATGTCACTCAATGCGGACTTGAAGTTCTTCCTCGGATTTCAAATTCAACAATTTCAAGAAGGAATTTTCTTGTCCCAAACACAATACCTCAAGGATATTTTAGCAAAGTTTGATATGACAAATGCTAGCCCATGTAAGACACCCATACCAACAAAAATTGTACTTACTGAAGACACAAACGCTATCCCTTTCGACCCTTTTATTTACCATTCTATGATTGGCTCACTACTTTATCTTTGTGCATCTAGACCAGACATCATGTTCAGTGTATGCATGTGTGCTAGATTTCAAGCTTCCCCTAGGGAAAGTCATCATAAGGCGGTTAAGCATATCCTTAGATATCTTGTTCACACCCCAAAGTTGAGTCTATGGTACCCCAAGGATGCCAAGTTTGAATTAATTGGGTATACGGATGCGGATTGGGCTGGAGACAAGGTGGATAGAAAATCCACCTCCAGTGCATGTCATTTTCTTGGACGCTCCTTGGTAAGTTGGTCCTCAAAGAAGCAAAATTGTGTCGCCCTCTCTACTGCCGGAGCCGAATACATTGCAACCGCTAGTTGTGCAACTCAATTGCTATGGATGAGGCAAACTTTGAAGGATTGTGCTATCACCTATAGACATGTGCCTCTTCTATGTGACAATGAAAGTGCCATCAATATTGCTGAGAATCCCAAAGATCATCTTCGCACCAAGCACATTGATATTAGGTATCACTTCTTGAGAGATCATGTAGAAAAGGGTGACATTGATCTTGCTCATGTTGGTACAGATATGCAACTTGCAGATATTTTCACAAAACCATTGGATGAGTCAAGGTTTTGTCAACTTAGGCGTGAACCTGGTATCTTGGAGGTTGATAACATTATGTGAAATCTAGCACCCATGCATGCAATTTACTTCATGTCTTGTCTTGGTGTAGGCTATGTTTAGGGGGAGACACTCAACTCATGAGTTCTCTCACCCTATATAATGCATAAAAGAACAAACACTCTCAAAGTTACTATTGTTCCCCAAACTATGGTACTTTAAAATGATGGAGTAGTGCTTTTGTGCCCAAGGACATTATCTTCACGGCATCAAGACACACATACTCACACATGGTGGCCCTTGGCCACCGTCTCTCCCCATAAAAGTAGTGCCTAATCATGTTTTGGTTTCATATCATGTGTGTCCAGTTGTTACTCTTGTGGTATCCTCTACGACTGTTTGCCAATATACTTTTGTCATCTACCCATTCCTGCATTACTGGTTCATCTAAAATTGTCTATAACACAGTCTGTCAAACTTTCTTGCCACCGGTCATCCGACTTTCATCGGACGTCCGATGACTCACAGTTCCCGGCCGACCGACTTTGCTCAGACGTCCGGATGTTGTGCAGCAATTGTGCCCATCCCAAATTACTCCCCAGGTCTCGGACATCTGGCACTGCTTGGTCGTCCATCTCCTGGACAGTGCCCGCACGTCCGACCACTGTCGGTAACCCGATGAAATTTACAGCCCAAATATATACTTCGGGGTTGGGCCTATCTAGGCAGTTGCCCTATCTTCCTATCCCCACCTCACGTCTATGGTTGCCGCCGCGCCACCTGGAGGTGATTTCACTCACCATCGCCGGAGGGGGACCGCATTGACATGGCCCCAGCCTCATCTCCGTTGCTCCCGCCTACCTCGTCCTGATCTGGTGCCCATCATGTCTGTTTCCTTTGGTTCCCTCGTTTTTGTTGAATTGTTCTCATACACGGTTGTGATCCCCTTCTTGGAATATCTCTTAGGTGTGGTTTGTCTCACAATGGTGAAATTCAAATCAATCGCTCGCAAGAACACTGG
>LR738715.1:557109646-557139340 GCA_902687465.1 Secale cereale | reverse complement strand
ACATAGTTTATTAGTTTATTACTTACACTTTCCCTGATAATTTAAACCCCAAGACATCTGACTTGGATGCATGTTAGGTTGGTCACAATGAGAAGTATCATATACTAGTATCATGCATATGATACTAGTGTATGATACTACCTCCACAATGCATAGTATCATAACATGGTATCATACAAATCTCATTTATTTTCATGCATGATACATACTAGCACATCATTTAATATGATACAATAACATATCATGATACTCAACTATCTCTTTCCTCATTTAATTGTGTGTCACCTCAGCTAAAATGCCTAGTTGACATGCATGATACTCCCATTGTGACCAGCCTTAGCCACATTGATACCAACATCGTTAATGTATATAATGTTGAATTATAGATGAGCTTTGGCCCATATAAGACAATAATTGATGTAAATCTCTAAGGCCCGTGTAGGTGTATGGCAGGTTGAATTATAGATTGGGATTCCGCTTTGTACAATGAATATGTCAGATTTTCCGGAGTTGAAACTACGAAAATAATGGGTTGTTCACCGTCAATTCTGCCTATAGAACGCTGGTAGAAACTAGAAAAATCAGATATGCTTGGCTTGAGGGTTTCGTAGGCTCTTCTGGAGGGAACAAAGAAGAAGGGCGTGGAAAATCTTTGGAAAACCTAGGTACCGAAAAATATTAGAATGTTTCTTTGGAAGCTTTCTAAACAATCCCTCCTGGCAGAAGATGTCAGACCCATAGACACAGGTCATCTTCCACATTGTGTGGCCTTTGCAGCAAGCCAGACTAATGGAGGCACTCCCTACTTGTGACACCCCGAGACCGGTGCGCCAGGTGTCAGCCAGTTATTCGTTGCCGTTGCCATGTCATCTTCTTGCGTGTTGCATCTTGCCTTGTCATCATGTGCATTGCATCAGCATGTTTTCAAAACTTGCATCCGTCCGAGTCCGCTCGTCCTTTCTGTTATCCGTTCTGAGCCTAGACACACTTGCACGTGCCCGCGGCACCTCCGGATATTTATTTTATGAGTGGCCGGAAAACGTTCTCGGAATGAGTTGAAACTTGGCGTGTGGTCTTATTATAGCATAGGTAGACCGCCTGTCAAATTTTGTCGTGTTCGGAGTCCGTTTGATAGCCCAACGGTTAACCGTATTAACCACCGGAAGCCTTTTCTCTTTTGGCCTAGCACCCCTTTCACACAGCCCCCAAGCCCATTCTAACCCCCTCCAAGCTCTTGGCCGTTCGATCACGATCGCGTGGCCGCGAACCGCTCCTCATTTGGACACTCCTAGTTCCCTATGCCTATAAATTAGCCCTCCCCCTCCAAATTCGCGGATGAAACCCTAAAAATTCTCCTCCCCGCGCCGTCGGACATGTCCGCGGAGTAGCCGGACATGTCCACCCAGCCGGCCACATCGCTTCGTCCGATCCGGTGCTGACACGTCATCGGCTCCGCCGCCCGCAGCCAACGGGACAACGCCACGTCGCCCCAGCCGCGTCCCTCCCACCGCACGGGCCCGCGAGCCCATACGAGGCCCGCCGGAGCCGGGTCGTCTCCGCCGCCAGCCGCATCGCGCACCGCTCCGGCTGTTCCGCTCGACCCCACCGCCGGTGGACCTCGCCGCCGCCTCACCAGAAAGCTCCACAGCACCGCTCGCCGCCGGCCCCCTCTACCCCGCCGCCGCCGGATCCGGCTGGATCTCCGCCGCCCGCCGCTGTATCTGGAGCCGACTGCCTCGGGTCTCCGCGTCCTCGGCCGTCCCGCCGCCGGTGGCAACCGCCAGCGCCGCCACCGTGGCGTCCTGCCTCCCCTCGAGCGAGCGGGAGGAGGAGCATGACGACCGGCCTACCCCACCTCCTGGGCCGAGGCCTGCGCGAGCCCAGCTCCTCGCCCCGCCGGCCCAGTTCCCTGATCCAGCCAGCCAGGCCCAGCGGCCTGCCTCTCCCTCCTCCTCAGCGCTTGGGCCGAGGCCCGCTAGGTGAGACTCCCCTTCTGCAATGTTACGCCTGTGCAAAGTTTAGTTATCAGCCGCTCGCCCTGTTTTTTTCCTGGTGCTAAAAACTGCTAAGTCCGAGAGTTTGCATAATATGTTGCATCTTTGCATGGTTATAACTATTTGTGTGTATGTCCAAATTGAGTGAATAATATGTAAAAATGATCGTGGTGATATGCTCTTCACTTTGTTTCATTGTGCCATGCTTGTTTGACCTCATCTTGATGCCCTAATCATCGTTGCGAGAGTGCTACTTGTTTAAAACTGTTGTTACCTGTAATTTTGTTGCATGCTTGTGAGGGTGATAACTTTGTGCATGTTGGTCCAAATGGAGCATATGATATGTCAAAATGTTCATCGTGAAGTGCTCTACATGTTGGTTGCTGTAGCATCCATGTTAGGTGCCATATTGCCATGTTAATCTCTGTTCCAAAAGTGCATTTGGCTGTTAAGTGCTGAAACTTGTTATGAGATGCTGATTTCACTTGTTCATTGCTATTGATGTGTTTGTCTTTCATGCCTCATGTCAATATGTTTTAGAAGCACCATCATATGGTCTTTGCTGTGGTGCAATCATCTTTCCATGATATGCCTTGAGGTGACTTAAACAAGCTTGTAAACATGTCATGCCAATGTTGCTGTTTTATACTTAGTGAAAAAACTACTAAGTCTGGAATCGGTTTAACCTGATGCTATGTTTTCTTGATGCCCCACTCAAATCCATGCTTGTTTTGGAGTGGCCAATGATCATGTTTTGTTGTCCATGTTATTGTCTATTCATTCATGCCCTTACTTGATCATATGGCCTGCTGTAGCTTATTTATTTCTTGCTCTCAAGTTGCTATAAATTATAACTGTGAGGTTTTTATCAGCATGATCAATTTGGTGTAGCTTGATGCTATTGATCCATGCCTCCTATGGAGTTGCTCCAATGGAGTTGTTTGATGTATGCTTTGTCTTCTACATGTCCATGATCTTTATATACTTAGTGGAGTTGATATGCATGTTGTTTTGTGCCTCCGAAGGCAGCATCGTGATGATGTTTTTGCCTTCCCAGAATTTGACCAAGTCTGGATAAATTTATTACAACTTGCCATGCTTGGTTAATTGTGTTCCAGCAAGCTTTTGGGTGTGTTCTAAGTTCATGCTTGTTAAGTATCATGTCTACTTCACATCCATGCTTCTTGTTATCATGTTTGGGTGATGTAGCTTATATTTACCTTGCTCCAAAGTTGCTATGTGGCTGTTAACTTCAGCTTTGCATTGTAACTTGTTTTGCTCGTATCTTTTAGCCCGTTGCTCCATTTTGAGCGTGTCTTATATGAAACTTGTGTGATTTTGCATGTAGAAGCATAATATCATGTTGTTTACCTGTTTGGAGTGTGTTTTCTTGATGTTTGGTTGCATTTTGCATAGTTGACATGCTTGTCTTGTTTTGCTCATATCTTCTAGGCCGTAGCTCCGAATTAAACAAACTTTATATGAAACTTGACTAGAATTTCGTGTATATCATCATGCTCCATGTTAACCTACTGTTTAATAACTTCAACTTAAGGTTTGTTCAGATCTGGACTAATTTCAAATTATGCATATGAGGACTTACTAGATTTGTTATGTGTTGATTACGGCCTCATTTAAACTTGTTGGTTTGTGTTGATCTTGTGTGCTTCATCCCTTGCCATGAATTGCATCATATAGACTTGTCTTGCATCATACTTGGTTGAGCATCTTGTCATGTTCTTGTGTTGTGTGTTTACCTTGTTGTGTGCTTTCTTCTCGCTAGTTCCTTTTCCGTTGCGATCGTGAGGATTCGTTCGTCGACACGTGGTTCGTCTTCGAAGCTTCTTCTTCGTCTTCTTCATGGATTTGTTCTTCTTCCTTGCGGGTTCTCAGGCAAGATGACCATACCCTTGGATACCTTTACTATCATTTCCATGCTTAGTGTCTCGATGGTATCGTTATATGTCGCACTACCCATCTTTATTGTCAGCCCCTCTCCTTGTTGCCATGAAACCTCTAACCTTTGACACCTTCCCAGCAAACCGTTGTTTGGCTATGTTACCCGCTTGCTCAGCCCCTCTTATAGCGTTGTTAGTTGCAGGTGAAGATGAAGATTGATCCATGTCGGATCTTGTTGTTGGAATATCACAATATCTATTATTATTATTAACACACCTATATACTGGGCATGGGTGGAAGGCTTGGCCTTTTGCTCGGTGTTTTGTTCCACTCATGCCGCCTTAGGAGCCGATAAACCGGTGTTATGTTCCTTGATTTTGCGTTCCTTACACGGTTGGGTATATGGGGACCCCTTGACAGTTCGTCTTTGAATAAAACTCCTCCAGCAAGGCCCAACATTGGTTTTAATTTGCCCATAACAACAACTTAATTAATTAATTAAATTGCATAGGGGGTCGCCTCCTCGAGGATTCTTTCTACATAGCATGTGGGCCAGTGTTGATGGTGTTGGTCCCAAATAGAGCATTGTGCGGGACCGCCCCTTGGCAACTTGGGGTATTTGGCTCCTGTACGCTTCGCTCATCCGGACGTGGCCTGAGACGAGATACGCGCGGCTACTATCAGGGTGTCGGCACGCCGGGAGGTCTTGCTGGACTTGTTTTACCATTGTCGAAATGTCTTGTGCACCGGGATACCGAGCCTGATTGGATTGTCCCTAAGATAAGCGGTAATATTATTATTACTTCTGCTGATCGTGAGAGCTTGTGATGGGCTAAGTTGGGACACCCCTGCAGGGTTATGATCTTTCGAAAGCCATTCCCGCGGTTATGTGGCAGATTGGAATTTGTTAATATCCGGTTGTAGAAAACTTGACAGAGGATCCGAAGTAAAACACACAACTGTGTGAGTAACCGTGACTGGCTCTTTTCACTTTGAGAAGAGAACAGGGTGGGGTTATGTTTGACTCGTAGGTAGTTCAGGATCTTTTACGATCACTACTAGTTTGCGACCGTTTGCGTAGATGCTCATCTTATTCTTGTACTCGTAAGTTAGCCACCATACATATTGCTTAGCCGCTGCTACAACCTCACCATTTTACCTCTTCCTGCCCATTTAAGCTTTGCTAGTCTTGATACCCATGGTTATGGGATTGCTGAGTCCTCGTGGCTCACAGATACTACAACAACAGTTGCAGGTGCAGGTTTTCGATGACTTGACGTGAGAGCGATGTATTTGTGTTGGAGTTCTCCTTCTTCTTCGTCAGTCTTGGGTTAGGTTCCGGGTCGGCAACCTGGGATAGCAGATGGATGTCTTTGTGCTTTTCATGTTTGCATCTGTAGTCGGATTCCTTCTATTGATGTTGTTGTAATCATGTGACTTGTATGTATTGTTGTATCCCCCATGTATGTATGTAATGGTACGATGTAATGATATCCATCTTGCTAAGCGCCCGAAATGCGGTTGTGCCCCAATCACGTAAGTCTCACGTGATCGGGATAGAATCGCATCTTGGGCCTGACAAGTTGGTATCAGTGTCAACGCATGCACTATTTTCTAGGCCTCTTTTATCTTTGTGGGCCTATGAAACTCAACGCAATGCGATAGCACAACCAGAGCTTAGTTTCAATTTGGGCCCTAGAACTACATTTTTTTTTCTTCGGCGGTCGGTGTTGTCTGACGAAAATGAAGAAACTGAAAGTGTACAAAACTGACGAAACAGACATGATCCACAAATTAAGCAACACAGAGCACAGAGCACATGGTCCACAAATTTAAGCAAATCCTAGAGCACATGATCCACAAATTTAAGAAAATCCTAGAGCACATGATCCACAAATTTAAAAAAATCCTAGAGCACGTTACACCACACTAATAACATCTCTAACGAGTGATGACCAACAATTAACCAAATCCTAGGGAAACTATACAAAAATAAAATCCTAAAGGTATCAGATTCGCCTGCTTGTTCAATTGAATCATCTGCTTCAAGTTCTTGTTCATATTATTTAATTCCCCCTTCAGATCTGCATCCCCAACTATCAGAGCAGCACTTTCAGAGACCAAATTCGTTGGTGCTGACGGCAGATTGAGCTCTCGGGATGGGGGCCATTGAATTGAATCCGCTTAACGTAGTCATCCAGCCATTCAAAATGTCTGCGTATCTTCACGATCTGAAACGATAACATGAACCCTAAATCCCAGATCCAAGGAAAAAGAATTAAAAGCAAATAGAAAATGAAATCAGAGAAAAATCATGAGATCTAACCTGACCCTTTGGCTTGCCCTCGCATTTCACGAACTCACGCCCATAGTTGCCATTCTTGACCTCCTTCGAAGTCAACCATATCAGTGGTGTGCTGCATGGGCAGTCAAGACGTTGCTCCATGGGAAGTGGACCATACTGGGTCCACGAAGGGCAGGAGGTTGAAGTGGAGCTCGACATATCGCCCAAATTCGACAGAGAAGAAGAAGCAAAGGAGTGGCTCCTCTCGTCGCTGGAGAAGAATAAGCAGAGGAGTGGCTCCTCTCATCGATGCAGAATAAGAAGCAAAAGAAAGGGGAGGCAAGGGTGGGCGCAACCAACAACTCTCATGGATCGCCTCTCGTGGATTGCCCCATGATCCAACGATGCAGAGCCGTCCATGTGATCCAACGGCGTGGAGCCCGCACGCAGCCTGCCCTCGGAATTCCTTCTAGAAGACCACATCTGAGGGTTGTCGCTTGGCGCTACGGTATGATCGGACGGCTGACGTTTGGAGCTAGGGTTAGGCTAAGCCCCGCATGGTTTAGGGGTTTTGAGCTGGTCAATGGGATTTCCAAGGCTTTGACTGAGCATAACTAATTTAATTTTTTTTTTGAAAAATATGAAACTTTCACCGTTCGTCGTTTTATAAGACACACTAACAAGGAAAAATACGAAACTTGGTATACGAACATTTTTAGAAAAAACACCTAGCTGGCATAATCAAGGTCAAATGAGCACCATTAATTTTAAAAATCAAAAAAAAATATAAAACATGCACACAATGTTGTCTTATGTGACATGTTACCAACCAAAAATCATAAACTTAGTATATGGTCATTTTCATGAAAAAACCTTCACACATATGAGCTATCACGTACAACATTTCATAGAGTTCAAGGAGAGGAGGTAGGTTACCTTATGTTTTTGGAAAATAAAAAAAATAAAAAAAATCACCAAAGCTTGATTTCAAAGTGAATAAGAAGGATCTGAAATTAGTTATCCATTTTCATATTTTAAACGTGTTTTAATGGTTTCTATTAAAGTATATTTGTTTCAAAAAAAATGTAAAAATATGAAGATTAATTCAATAAATAGTGATACTTCGAATCTACACTCTATAGATTGAATAGGTGTTAATAAAAATATTTGGCTCATTTAGAGTAGGTAAAAAAACTTGATTACAAATGGGGTTGTTTACCCTAGCTTGGGAGGTCATTTGGAGCACATTTCTCATGACTACAAGTTTTACCACGCAAAAGAGATCAGATCGATCACCTAATGTTTATATTAGTTTAGCAAACTTTGCAACTCACACCACACGGCAATGGACTTCAAGTGTTGGTTCAAATTTAAAGTTTGCCTAAAATTGAAATTTTGCCTCAGTTTTGTATTCTACCTCAAATTTCACATCAAATTACAAATATAATTATTACACCTTACAAGTTTTCATAGTAGTTCAAATTGACGACAGAATCCTTATTAAAAATCCTTAAAGTTCAAAGTTTATGACTTGCATTCAAGTTCAAATCTTTGCCTTGATCCTTGTGTTCCGGGATGGGTTAACCGTCTTGCTCTTGGCTTCCCTAGCTGGGAAATTTTGTGCTTTTGAAAGCTTTGTCTTATTGCTTCTGATCCTCACTTCTGGCAGTGGCGGTTTTGTTGAGCTTTGACTGACCGAGCAAGTAATGACCAGTTGACGGTCATCTGTGGGTTCACTAATCCTTCAAGGAACTTCAGACAAAATGACTTTCTCCTCTCTTATAGCTTCAAAACCTTCATAAGCCATGGTTTCAAATTCTGCATCAGATGATGGTTCAAGCGAAGTTTCTTCCTCTCTAGGTCTTTTCTGTCATGTGCCTCTAATTATAGTAAAATTGGATCAAATAGAAATAAGCTTAGCCATCGATAAAAAATAGAACAAATGCAAAAAAAGGAAAGGTTGCACACATACCAAGCTAATACTTCAGATGCATTCTCCTTTGCTGTTGCATTCTCCTCTGCATTTGCTGCTGCCCATTGTTCCTCTTCTTCAAATGATGCATCAACTAGATTGCTATAATGCCTAGCGATATGCCCTAGGATACCACATCTTTTGCACTTACACTCTCTTTTTTACATGACCCTCTTCACCAGCTCTTATCATGTTTTTCCTTGGTCTTCCTGGTGGTCTACTATATTCCATTGGTCTTTTCCCAAGAGTGCAGGCACATTTTCAGCATAAGCAGCCCTAAATTTGGCAACGGAGAAATATTCAGAGCAATACTGATCAACTTCACCATCTTCACCTCCAATAACAGTCATGAGATGTAGGGCATGTATGCAAGGCTTCCCGCAGATCTCCCATTGCCTACAACTGCATTCCTTAGTTGCAAGGTTCACTAGATATCTCCATTCCCTATTTTTACTATCAGTGTATGTCACCTCAGCCTCATATGTCGACGGTCGAATGCATTTCATCCTTAGTCCTCTTGTCTTGGCATGCAATGACTTAATCAGAGATGGGAGCATAACATGGCCAACATATTGTGTTTCTACAATTCTTTTACGAAGACCCATCTTTATCATGATCATCTGCCTGATCTTATCAAATGCTTGCCACAACAAAAGCTCTTTCACTGACTTGAACTTTGCATTGAAACAGACAGCGAGGTTATTGGTCACATAGTCTACTTTGCAGATTTCATTGAATTTGCTTCTTGACCACACCTTTCCATGATTTTCATACATGTACTCCTTCACCAAAGGATTGTGAGCATACAACACTCTCAAATGGTGCTCATGCTTCCTCAAACTGCATGTGTATGATGCTGGCCATAGGTTCTCATCATAAACTTTGCCTTTGAATTTTGTTTTTAAATTCTACGCTAGGTGTCACGTACATTCCATATGTTCCACTCCAGGGAATACAATTTCTACTGCACTCTCTAAACCCTTGCAAGCATCTGTGTGTATAACTAAACCTAAGGGTGTACCTATAATGTTGCGCAACTGCTGCAGAAACCAGACCCAACTCTCCTCGGACTCTACCTCCAACACACCAAATGCAACTGGGAATAGCCAGTTGTGTCCATCAACTGCAGAAGTTGCTGCTAGCTGGCCTCTCCATCTTCCATTCAAAGCAGTTTCATCGACAGCCAAATAGGTCCTACAACCATTCAGAAACCCCTACCAGCAAGCCTTGAAACAAACAAAAGCCCTCTTAAAGCACTCCTTCTCCACTGTTTTCCTTTTTAATTTGTACTGAACTGTATGCTTGTCAATCTCTGCAACACTTCCTGGACTAGCCGTCTCCACTTGAGCTTTGAAGGTGTAAAGCAACTGAAAACTCCCATTCCATGGATCATTAATCCTATCAAGAGCCCTCTCCTTAGCATAGAAAATCTTCATGTAAGATATATTAATCTTGTACTTCTCAAATAGCTTCCCATGGAATGCTGTTGGACCAAGTGTTGGTGTTTCGCTCACCCAATCCAAGATTGCATCTGCCACCTACCTAGTCTTTGTAAGCTTTGATTTGTCCTTTCCTCCTCCCCCTCCAGGTGGGCGAGTGTGCTCGTGTTTTTTTTATCTGAAACAAAATGAAAAATGATGTCAAATACAATTAAGAAACAGTACACATTATCTAAATATAGAATGGATAAATAATCTGAAAAAAGATTCAGTTGTAATACCTGGATCAATTTACTCTTTAGCATAGTGGATGCATGCAACCTCCACCTACACCTATCATAAGGGCAATGAACACTGAATCTACTTGGCACACTCCTATCAATCTCATAGGAGTTTTCAGTGAGAATGCAATATGTAGTCACTGCATTACAACAGTCCACCATCGATTCGAATACGGTTCCTGGAGTAAGCTGAGGATTCTCCTTGTTCCACTTAATTGTTGGCATGTCCTCACCATCATATTCTTGTAAAACTAAGGAGTCGATGTTCTCCTCCCTCTCTTCATTGTCAGTGTCATCAATGATGGAGAACGTAGCGTGCAATTTCAAAAATATTCCTACGCTCACGCAAGATCTATCTAGGAGATGCATGGCAACGAGACGGGGAGAGTGTGTCCACATACCCTTCTAGACCGTAAGCGGAAGCGTTATGTTAACGCAGTTGATGTAGTCGAACGTCTTCACGATCTAACCAATCCAAGTACCGAACGTATGGCACCTTTGTGTTCAGCACGGGTTCAGCTTGATGACGTCCCTCGAGCTCTTGATCCACTAGAGGGTCAAGGGAGAGTTTCGTCAGCACGATGGCATGGCGACGGTGTTGGTGATGTGATCCACGCGGGGCTTCACCTAAGCACTAAGACACTATGACCCGAGGAGCAAACGGTGGAGGGGGGCACCGCACACGGCTAAGAGAAACTTGTGTGTCTTTGGGGTGCCCCCTGCACACGTATATAAAGGAGGAGGAGGAGGAGGCCAGCGGTCAAGGAGGGCGCGCCAAGGGGGAAGTCCAACTAGGATTCTCAATCCTAGTTGGATTCCCTTTCCTATTCCAAGAGGGGGAAGGAGGGAAGAAGAGGGAGAGGGAAAGTAAAGAGGGGGGCGCGCCCCTCCCCTTAGTGCAATTCAGACTGCCTTGGGGGGGCCACCTTGTGGCCTGCCCTCTCCTACTCCATTATGGCCCATTAAGGCCCATAACTTCCCCGGGGGGTTCCGGTAACCCCTCGGTTCCCTGACAAATATCCAAAACATCCTGAAACCTTCCCGGTGTCCGAATACCTTCGTCCAATATATCAATCTTTACCTCTCGATCATTTCAATACTCCTCGTCATCTGTGTGATCCCATCCGGGACTCCGAACAAACTTCGGTCACCAAAACACATAACTCATAATACAAATCGTCATCGAACTATATAGACATGACCGAGACATATCTCCGGCCAATAACCAATAGCAAAACCTGGATGCTCATATTGGCTTCTACATATTCTACAAAGATCTTTATCGGTCAAACCGCATAACAACATACGTTGTTCCCTTTGTCATCGGTATGTTACATGCCCGAGATTCGATCGTCGGTATCATCATACCTTGTTCAATCTCATTACCGGCAAGTCTCTTTACTTGTTCCGTAGTGCATCATTTTGTAACAAACTCATTAGTCACATTGCTTGCAAGGCTTATAGTGATGTGCATTACCGAGAGGTCCCAAAGATACCTCTCGGACACTCGGAGTGACAAATCCTATTCTCGATCTATGCCAACTCAACAAACATCTTCGGAGACACTTGTAGAGCATTTTTATAATCACCCAGTTATGTTGTGACATTTGATAGCACACAAGGTGTTCCTCCGGTATTTGGGAGCTATATAATCTCATAGTCACAGGAACATATATAAGTCATGAAGAAATCAACAGCAATAAAACTAAATGATCAATATGCTAAGATAACGGATGGGTTCGGTCCATCACATCATTCTCCTAATGAGTGATCTCGTTCATCAAATGACAACACATGTCTATGGTCAGGAAATTCAACCATCTTTGATTAATGAGCTAGTCTAGTAGAGGCATACTAGGGACACTCTCTTTTGTCTATGCATTCACACATGAATCAAGTTTCCGTTTAATAGAATTCTAGCATGAATAAAAGATATTTATCATGATATAGAAGGAAATATAAATAACAACTTTATTATTGCCTCTAGGGCATTTTTCCTTCAGTCTCCCACTTGCACTAGAGTCAATAATCTAGATTACATAGTAATGAATCTAACACCCATGGTGTCTTGGTGCTTATCATGTTTTGCTCGTGGAAGAGGGTTAGTCAACGGGTCTGCAACATTCAGATATGTATGTATTTTGCAAATCTCTGTCTCCCTCCTTGACTTGATCGTGGATAGTGTTGGGGATATAACTATTTGATATGACCCGCCCAGGAGGGGCCGGGTTACCTCAATGTCGGTTCATGGGCCAAACCCAGGGAGCATATTGAAGATGGCGGTTCAGGGAGATAGAGGTATAAAGGGCCCAAAACCCAGAGCGGCTTAAGGCCCGTAAGTGTAAACCGCCATGTATGTTCGACTTGTAATGTAAGGCATGTAAGGATGAGTCACAGGGCCGGACACGTTTGTATGAGCCGGCCAGGACTCTGTAAGCCGCACGGCATCAACCCGTGTATATAAGGGGATGACCCGGCAGCAGCTTAGGGCAAGAAACAACAGATCGAAAGCCAGGCTAGCGTATTCGCTCCCTAGCAATACCACCTCAAACTGGATTAGGTTTTTCCCTCACCGCAAGGGGCCGAACCAATATAAACTCCCCGTGTCTTTTGTCCCGTTTTAACCCCTTTAAGCTAACCATGTCGCAATGGCTTCACAACTAAGTCCTTCCCTTAGAACATCTGCCGTGACAACTCCACGACAGTTGGCGCCCACTGTGGGGCCTGCTCACGGTGGTTTTGAGTTCTTGAAGGGAAACTTTGAAGGGATCAAGGGATACGTTGTGGGCGGATGACCAAGAGTCGTCGCGGCAAGCTCTACATTGACAATGCAGGCTTGGGCCCCGAGGCCGACTCAATTGAGTACGGGTACCGGGTCCCCTTCGGCGGAATCCACATCTTCATCGGCAAGATCGGTGAACCAGGCCCTGAGCCGGACATCTGCACCGACATCATCGAGACGGCTCAGCGTGTGCGACCTACCCGAGCTCAGCCCGCCGAGAGGTGTGCCTTTGTTGGATATATCCATGGGGCTGAAGGCTCTGGATCTCGCGGTGAGACGGCCGTCTACTCTGATGGTGAATCATCGACGTGCGAGACCAATTCAATGTATTAACTATAGAACAGACGGCTTGGGGGCTGGTCTGATGGTAACAGTATTCCAGACCCCCATGAGCCGTCGAACAGGGTGGCGATCTTCATGACTGGCACCCAGCCGGCTCTCAGCTCGACAGCCGCCACGGCCATCACACGCGGCGCAACAGCGATAACAACAGCAGGCGCGGGCGGACCAGCACGCCTGCCGGCTCAAGTCTTGACAGATCTGTTGGAGGCTCTGGCCACTCTGATGGGAACATGGGTAACCCCGGACAACCAGGAGCAGCACAAGGCGGATGTGGCTAAACTGCGCGAGGAGATAGCACAAGAAAAAGAAGACCAAGCGGCGGAGAACACCAGGATGACTGTAGAACGGGCTGTTTTGGATGCTCAAGCTCAGTGGATTCAAGCAGATTTGTACTGGCTCATGGTGGATCAGAATGCTGCCAATGAAGTCTTAAGGAGAAAGCACCGGAGTTGTCTGCCTTTCATTTATGAGCCGAGGAATCTCTTCAACACAACTGGAGCAGGGACTAGTAACCCGCCGGGGATAAACCGAACGATTGAACCGCCAGGGGGTGGAGCGCCGGTTCAGCCACGCGTGGCAGGTTCTCCTTATATGAATCACACCGCACCGCATCACCCGGCGATGGCGGCGGGTCATTATTCCAACCCTCTGGATAACATGATTGCAGCAGCAACACGGTTGGCGGCTTTGCCAGTCGAGGGCGAGACTCCGGTGGTAGTGGAAACCCGGAGGGCCAGGGAACTTCTTCAGATAGCGCTGGCACAGCAGCATGCTTATTCTTATAGTCGTGACCGGATTCATTCGACCCCTCAACCAAGTGTCAGCTACAGCAGGCACATTGACTTGCCAGTAGTTTCGAGCATGGAGCGGCACCGTAATCAGCCTCGCGGGCATGACCCAGCGCACAATGGTGCCAACACACAGGATTTGATGGATCAGGGCAGGACGCGCCAGGAGGCTGAGCTGGCGGCTCAGGCGGCAGGTCATCAGCCGGTGCTGTTTTACCCGGCAACTTCAGTGGAGACGGGTGGAGCTTCTAGAACTTGGGGTGTGCCGTGTTTAACGGTGGCTCTGCGAAACGAGCGTTTGCCCAAGGACTTCAAGGGCCCTCGTAAGGTGCCTAACTACATAGCAGATCAACCCCCTGAGGATTGGATGGAGACTTATGAGATGGCTGTGGAGATGCTGGATGTTAGTGAGGCTGCATATGCTAAGTATTTCACCATGATGCTGGAAGGCACAACCCGTAATTGGTTGAAAGGACTGCCTCCCAATTCCATTGGGTCGTGGGCAGAGCTGAAGGTCAAGTTTATCCGACATTTCAAGGATACATGCAAGCAGCCGATGTCAAATGTGGATTTAGCTTCTTGTGTTCAAGACGAGGGTGAATCGACGACCAGCTGGGTGCGTCGGGTCTCAACCATTATATATTCTTCAGATAGGATGAACGTCGGCTCAGCAATGTTAATGTTGGAGAAGAATTGTCGTTTTCTTCCACTCAAGCAGAAGTTGGGGGGGCTTACACGTCATTGCGATGATATGGGGGAGCTCATAGCGGCTCTTGCCAAATATGCCGACTCTGATAGTACCAAGGACCCTGACTCTGAGGCTGAAAGGTCGGGAAAGGGAAAGAAGAGTAATGATATGAGGGGATAGAAGTTTAACCCGGCCAATCAGAGCAGTGGTGGTAAGCGTAAGGCTAATGATTTTGTAGCTAACACCGCGACACCGAATTCTAACCGGCATCGCAAGGAGAGGCCGGCTCAGAGATATTACCTTGACGAAATAATGAATCAGCAATGTCCGAAGCACGGAACCGAGGAAAGGCCATCTACCCATATGTGGAAGGATTGCAGCATTATGAGACACTTCAGGGAGTCTATCCAGCACAGCCATGGTCCGAACGGCGGTTCAGGATCCGACTCTCATGGTCCGGGTCATGGAGGCGGTGGCTCAAGTTCCGGGTTTCAAGGCCAAGGCAATCAAGGCGGTAACAATCAGCGGAACAATCACGGGAATCAGCAGCAGCAGTCTGGTAATTAGAGTAACCCTAAGCAACTGAGCAGTGGGCAGTACCACGTTTTTACCACAAGTCTACGCAAGCGAGATCAGAAGCTTCATAAAAGGGTTGTGAATGCCGTTGAACCGGCAGTTCCCCGTTTCTTGCGATAGTCTGAGCAGCCCATTGTGTGGAGTCGTGAGGATCACCCGGCCCGGGTTGATAATCTAGGTCAGTTGGATTTAGTGGTGGCACCTCAGGTTGGAGGTTATATGTAATGCCCCGGATGTAATACTTTCCCTTTTGGGTATATAATATATCTCCGGCTTCACCTATTTCCATTCCGGGTTCTTTGTCTTTCGGGTTTCGTCGTTTTGTTGTGTGAGTGTGTGGCATTCATTCATATCATGTAGACATGTGCATCGCATTGCATTTGTGTTGTCGGTTGCATCCGGTTCGTCGCGTTCCTTCCCGTTGTCCGTTTCGCGTTCCAGAGCCCCCTCACGTGTCCGTGACGTCCCGTAGGCCTACTTTGTTGTTTGGGCGTGTAACGTTACCGGTGTGCCGCGAGGTTGTTGTGTGTGTTGTTGTTTTGTTGTTTGCAACCTGCCTCTCAAATCTCGTCGCGTTTGGACTCCGTTGGCTATCCCATCCGTTATTCGTGTGGGTCCAAAGTGCCTTCACTTTGTGTCCCGGAAACACCCCTGCTGCAAGTCTCTACCTTCTCCTAGGCCCATCTAGACTACCCCCGCGATCGGATCCGTCGGATCTCGATCGGAGGGCTCCTAAACACCCCCAAATCCCCTAACCCTAGCTACCTGCTATATATATAGACCCCTAGTCTATTTTTTGGGCATCTAGCTTCTTCCTCCTCTCTCCCCCTAAATTTTTGGATCCAACCACCCCCCTCTTTGCCATTTGGGAACTCCTCCTCGGATCCCGAGGGAACCAGCCGTTCCAGGCGATTCCCTCGATCGCCACCCAGCCGACCAGAACCGCAAGCCTCGGCCAGGGTCAACGCCCTCGACCTCCGCTCGATCGGATCGGCCAGGAGGGCCGATCGACCGAGGCCGCCAGCCACCGCGATTCCCCTGGGCCTTCTCCCCGATCGGGTCCAGGGACCACATCACCGCCGCGGGCCCGAAGGCCCACTTCCTCCCTCCGACGCCGAAGCTCCAACCGCAGCCGCCTTCGATCGGATCGGGGAGGCGCCCCGATCCCGATCGGCTTCGTCGCCTCCTGGGCCTAGCGGAACCCTAAGGCCCAGCTCCTCCGCGGATCCAGCCGCCTCGTCGCGCGCCGCATCCCTTCGCCCTCCCGACCCCGGGCTGGGCTCCCCCTTGCGCGCCGCCTCCGCGCCAGGCCGCGGCCACCTCCCGCGCCGCGCCATCGGGCCGGCCCACTCTCGCCGCGCCAGCAACCGCCGGGCTGGGCCGCGCCTCACCGCCCCAGCCACTCCAGCCGCCTCTGCCGCTGGGCCGGATCCATCTCCACCGAGCTGCGTTGTTTGTTTTTTCTGTGATCTGAGGTTATTTCTACAACCCTAGATCTAGTCCCTGTTAGATTAGTTGCTGATGCTGTTTTAGAACTGCTGTATCTTTTTGTGTGTTGCTCCGATTCGCGCATATAGCATGTCCACACGTTCGTGGGATCGTGCACTACGTTTTATCTGTTATTGTCATGCATGTTAGAGATCATCTACGTGCTTGTTTTGCTGTTGCAAGAGTGCGTCATGATATAAACTGCTGCTATGTGATGTTTTCATGTCACCTTTGCCATGTGGTATATTTTAGCTCGTTTGTCCGAATGATGCAAATGACATGTCCACGTGTTCGTCTTGCCATGCTCTACATGTTGTATGTGCTAGGTAGCATGATAGATTTATTCTTGTCATGTTTATCATCGTTGCAAAGTGCCATGTGGCTGTGATGTTGTTTCACTTGTTATGAAATGCCATCTTGTTGAGCTCGTTGCAATCGTTGTGTTTATCTCCATGAAGCATGCTTGTGTGTTTCGGGATCACCTTCATGTGTACTTTGATGAGGTGCTTACCACTTGCCATGTTTAGTTTCGAGGTGACTTAAACATGCTCTTTTATATGCCAGGATGAATTGCTGTTCTAGGACTTAGTGGTTTTTCACCAAGTCTGAAATCTGTAACGTTCCGATGCCACGTTTGTGTGATGTTCTAGGACAAACCATGTTAGTTTTGGAGTGGATCTTGATTGTTCCTTGTAGTATATATTGTTGTCTTTCCATCCATGTCCTCACATGTCTATTTAAGTGGCTGTAGCATGTTTATCTTTTGCTCCAAAGTTTCAATAAAATTCTGCTGCCAGAATTTTATTGTCAAGTTCAATATGTCCAAGATCATTGCTATTGATCCGTGACTCCGTTGGGGGTGCACCTTTGGACTTAGTTGCTGTAGTATATGTCTAGTTTGTGTTCATGTCCTTTGCCATGATATTTGAGTGTTGTAGCTTAATTATTTTGAGCTCCGAAGTTGCTATGTTGCTGTAATTTTCAGCTTTCGCTCATTTCTTGTTTCGGGCATAACTTTTAGCCCGTAACTCCGATTTCAGCGAATCTTATATGAAACTTGATAGATTTTCTGTATAGATTAATAATATCAGATTGTTATCATGTTTTGAGGTGTTTTGCTTGAGTGATATTTTACGTGCTCCGTGTGCATCCTTAGTGCATCCATCATGCATCCATCATTTTTTCGAGTGCGCATTGCATCTTGTTGATTTGTGCTTGGTGTGATTGTTTTGTTTAGAGCCGGAAGCAGAGTCTGAGTTCGAGTACGAGCACGAGGTTACCAACGAGGTTGAGCACGAGGACCCTTCTTTCGATCCGAACGACTTCTCTTTAGGCAAGATGACCGAACCCCGATAACATTACTATCTTTGCCTATTGCTATTGCTAGTAGTCTCGATCTATAGTTTTGCCTCGATGCCCATGATCTTCTTGTCAGCCTCCTACTTGTAAACCATTGCCATGTTTAACCAACCTACCTATGCAAACCGTTGCTTGGCTAAGTACGCTTCGCTCAGCCCTTCTTATAGCATTGTTAGTTGCAGGTGAAGATCGAAGATGCTTGCTTCATGATGAAGTTTCGTTGGGTTTTTATCACACTATATAAATGCTTAAAAATGAAATCATCTATATATTGGCAAGGGTGGAAGGCTAAGCCTTTTGCTTGGTGATTTGATCCACTCATGCCGTTAGGAACCGTATAAACCGGTGTTATGTTCCTTGATTATGCGTTCCTAACACGGTTGGGGTGTATGGGACCCCCTCGATAAACCGCTAAGTGCTAAGTCTTTTCCAGCAAGTCCCAACCTTGGTACTATTTGCCTTAACAACTAAAAACTTTCCGAGGGAGTAATTAACCCGAGGCTTAATTAATTCAACCCCCCTGGGCCAGTGCTCGACTTGAGTGTTGGTCCAAACCAGAGTCACTTGCGGATACTACCCAGTTCGCTGGGGTCTTCGGTATCTGTACGTAGCGCTCATCCGGACGTGTCCTGAGACCTAGATACGCGCGGCTACTATCAGGGTGTCGACACGCCGGGGGGATTTGCTGGATTAGCCTTACCTTAGTTCGGTATATCTTGAGCACGGGATTCCGAGGATACTCGGGTCTTCCCACTTTGGAGTTGCGACTCCGCGGATCGTGGGCTTGTAATGGGTCAAGTTGGAACACCCCTGCAGGGTTTGAACTTTCGAAAGATGTGCCCACGGTTAAGTGGCAGATGGGAGCTTGTTAATATCCGGTTGTAGATAACTTAACACAATGTTTCTAATACACTACCAGCGTGCGTTCCGTGACCGTCAATTTCCGAATAGGGATTCGGGAGTTGAACAGGGAGGGGTTATGTTTGAGGTGTTGTATCTAGGATCACTTCGTGATCACTTCTCGCCGAGGCTTTCTCTTCTCGCTCTCACTCACGTAAGCTAGTTGCTAGTTGCTGCTGCAGACACTTATTCTTTTCTTCAGCCTTATCCTCTCCCAAGGCTTAAATAGTCTTGTTACCCGGGAGCGGGATTGCTGAGTCCTCTGTGGCTCACAGTTACTTCACCACACCAGATGCAGGTCCAGTTGTGAGCTATCCAGGTGATGGCACCGAGCTGGATTTGGAGTACGACGAGGAGCGTAGTCGGTACTATGTTCGCTATCCGGATGATCAGTAGTGGAGACTCCTACTAGGATTCGATCAGCCTGTGGTTTATTTATTTCAGTTTCGTATCTTGACATTTGGATTTTGCCCTTAGAGGGTTGTGATATTATTAATGTATGATGTTTGAGACATGTTATGTAATTGTGTGACGTGGCGAGTGTAAGCCAACTATTTATGTTTACAATCCCCTCTTTTACATGAGATGTGCAAAGATTACCAAACTTGAGATCATTCTAGGATGGATTTATGCCTTTAAGTCGTGCCTCGACACGTAGGAGGTATAACTCCATCCTGGGCATTACATTATAAGTTCACTAAGGTGCTCATGGATGGAGGCTGCAGCATCAATATCCTTTACTATGATACTTTCCGTCGTATGGGATTAATTGACAAAAATCTTAAAACATCCAATACTGTTTTCCATGGAGTGGTGCCTGGTAAGTTGGCGT
Source organism: Secale cereale (assembly GCA_902687465.1). Lineage (NCBI taxonomy): Eukaryota > Viridiplantae > Streptophyta > Magnoliopsida > Poales > Poaceae > Secale > Secale cereale. Next base: position 557,119,716 of record LR738715.1, on the reverse strand, counting down.
ACCCGGTGGGCAAAATTGATTTGAAGGTAATCTTTGTGGATGAGTATGATGCTAGAACTAAAATGCTAACATTTGAGGTTGTTAGGATCCACATCCCGTATCATGCTCTGTTTGGACGGTCGGCTTATGCTAAGTTAATGCCGAGGTCGTGTTATGTTTATTTGCAGCTTAAGATGTCGGGTCACAAGGGCACCATGACAGTGCATGGGAGTCACAAGATAGCCTTGGAGTGTGAAGAAGGCAACGCGGCTTACGCGGAGTTAGTTTGTGCCACAGAGGAGCTGAAATTCTACAAGGATAATGCTGACCCGGCGGACATAACGTCTTTGAAGAAGCCGACCACAGAGCATGACCCTTTGTTAATGTTTAAATTGGCGGACGACACCAAGCTAGTTGATTTTGTTCCTGGCAACTCATCTAAGCAGTTCAGCATCAGTGCTAATCTGGATCCGAAATAGGAAAGCGCGCTCATCGAGTTCATCCGTGAGAACCGGGACATCTTTGCATGGAAGCCTTCAGACATGTCGGGTGTACCGAGGGAACTCGCTGAGCACACTCTTAATATTGATCTGAAGAATAAGCCGGTCAGACAATTCCTTCGTTGTTTCAACGAGGAGAGGCGGAAAGCCATTGGTGAAGAGGTAGCCCGGCTCTTGGCAGCAGGGTTTATCGTTGAAGTTTTTCATCCTGAGTGGTTGGCTAACCCGGTTTTGGTGCTTAAGAAGAACGACACTTGGCGAATGTGTGTGGACTACACAGACATAAACAAGGCTTGCCCGGCTGACCCGTTCGCCTTCCCTCGTATTGATCAGATCATTGATGCTACGATGGGTTGTGAGCGTTTGAGTTTTTTGGATGCTTATTCTGGGTATCATCAAATCAAGATGGTAGTTAAGGACCAGGAGAAGAGAGCTTTCATTACTCTGTTTGGAGCCTTCTGCTATGTATCTATGCCTTTCGGGCTCAAGAGTGGCTAGGAGACTTACCAGCGGTGTGTACATAATTGCCTTCACGGCCAGATCGGGCGTGATGTTCATACTTACGTGGATGACATAGTAGTGAAGTCGAGAAAGAAGGAGACCCTGATCGACGATTTGAAGAAGACTTTTGACAATCTCCGGGTTTACAAGATGATGCTTAACCCGGACAAGTGTGTCTTTGGTGTACCAGCAGGCAAGCTTTTGGGTTTTTTGGTCTCAGAACGAGGCATCGAAGCTAACTTGGAGAAAATCAAGGTTGTCACTTCCCTGGCTAGGCCAAAGTGTGTTAATGACGTCCAGCGCTTGGCAGGACGGATAGTGGCTCTGAGCCAGTTCATAAGCCGCCTAGGTGAAAAGGCTATCCCTCTATATCAGATGATGAAGAAGACAGATGACTTTGTCTGGAGTGAGGCTGCTAATGAGGCGTTTGAGGCACTTAAGAAGCAATTGGTTGAGCCGTCGGTTCTTGTTGCTCCCATTGACAAGGAGCCTTTGTTGTTATATGTGGCTGCAAATAGCTGGGTTGTCGGTGTGGCCATTGTTGTGGAAAGGAAGGAGGCCGGCAAGGAGTAACTGGTTCAACGATTGGCTTATTACATCAGCGAGGTACTTATTGAGTCCAAGCAGATGTATCCGCATTGGCAGAAGCTGGCGTATGGGGTCTTCATGGCAAGCCGGAAGCTCAAGCAATATTTTCTGGGTCATCCTATTACTGTGGTGAGTTCTGCTCCCTTAGGGTATGTTATCCAAAATAGAGAAGCCATAGGTCAGGTAGCGAAGTGGGCTATTGAGCTTGGACCCCATGGTTTAAAGTATGTGCCTCGTACGACCATCATGTCACAAGCGCTCGTGGATTTTATCAATGACTGGACAGAGGTGCAAGCGCCTGAGGAAAAATCGGATAACACATATTGGACTATTCACTTTGATGGGTTCGGGCAGTTAGAAGGCTCGGGGGCTGGAGTTGTCTTAACTTCCCCGTGAGGTGATAAATTTTCTTATGTTCTTCGGTTAATGTTCCCTTGTACTAATAATGCAGCTGAGTAAGAGGCCTTGCTCCACGGTCTTCGGATGGCTAAGGAGATGAACTTAAGCCGGTGAGATGCTTCCTCGATTCAGATCTGGTAGCCCAGCAGGTTTCTGGCACTTCGAGTTCCAAGGATCCACTCATGGCGGCTTATCGTCGAGAGGTTGATGCTATTGCGGGTCACTTCAAGGGTTACCAAGTTGAGCACATTGATCGAAGGAAGAATGAGGCGGCTGATGCCTTAAGCCGATTAGGGTCTCAGCGTAAACCGGTGCCGCCCAACACATTCTTGGATGTTCTGACCCGTCTGTCAAGTTACTTAGAGGAAGATCTTGATGTTCCTGACCCGGAGGCAAATTGGTGGCGGCTCTTCATGTCATTCCTGACTAGACGGTTCTGTATTTAGCTTACATGACCCGGGGTGAGTTACCTGAGGATGAGATCTTAGCCAGACAGATAACCTGACGGTCTAGGCCAATGACGATTGTCAATGGGGAATTGCATCGTTCCAGTGTCAGAGGGGCGTTTCAACGTTGTGTCTCTCCTGAGGAAGGCTGTGAGATCCTGCAAGAGATCCATGAAGGAGATTGTGGTCATCATGCCGGCTCTAAATCCCTTGTGGCTAAGGCTTTTCGTCATGGTTCTATTGGTTGACGGCTCATGCTTATGCTGAAGACTTGGTCAGTAGAATCTGCATAACGGGTCAACAAGAATCTGCATAACGGGTCATACTATCACCACCTTGGGAGGGGCCTTTTGTCGTCAACAAGAATCTGCATAACGGGTCATACTATCTTATTTACGTTCGGGAGCACAAGGATTCACGCATATCAGAGGACGAGACCTGTCGGCCGTGGAATATTGCTCATCTTAGGCCTTACTATACTTGAGCCACTGGCTCTCATGATGTACATAGTTTGATGATGTATATATTAGAAACAATATAATAAAGTCGGCATCCATGATAATTCGGGGCCTCTGTCATTTTCACTTCCTCGAAGCTGAGTCTTTATCATCATCTTACATGTTTACTTAAGAGGCTTGATGCCCCAATTGCAGGGACCAAAGAGAGTTGGATGCATAGCACAGCTCAAACTTAGGTCCCCGATAAGGACAATTCGTAAGTATGTCACTTGGGGGGCTTCCTGTTCAAACATAGGTGTATTCGACCAAAGAGAACACAACGTTACTACCCTTTTGACCAGGTTATCATCAAACATAGGCATATTCGACTGAAGAGGACATAACTTGTGGGTCATCCTACCTGTATACCAGCTGCTTCAACTCCATCAGGTCATCCTGATTGACCCGTCAAACTCTTAGCAATCAATCTTTTATGGCGTATCCGACCAAAGATTATGAGCTTGCTAAGGTTAAAACGCCAGTTTGTCACGTGAGAGCACGGCTTACATATAGGCATGATAGATCCAGGCTCAAAAAGGCGCCTTCCTTGAAACTTGGATAAATCGGCCTGTGATGCAAGATGCAACTCTGACCCCGCATACTCTAGATAAGTCTATCTTTAAAACAAAGACCTGCACTTGTCTAGGTTCAAATGTCAATTGGGTACTGTGAGAGCCGGCTCAAAGCAAGCGCATACCTTCCAGTGGCCAACGTGCTAGTTTCATTGAAGAAGAACCTTTGACTTGGTGTCCTGCAAAAGCCTCGGATGTTTTTTGATCTCTTCTTTCTCGGTTTTATTGTTCTTAGCTTTTCTTTTGCCATATGCTTTTTGCAAGTTAGGCCAAGCTGCCTCTACTGATGGCTCATATTTGAAGCATCTCTGGGTCTCTGCAACCCGACGTAATGGTAGACTCTAAATCGCCAGAAGATAGTAATCTCATATTTGGAGTGATAGCTCCAAAAGACTATCATTATATGGAGCTGATAAGCCGGCAGTCTAAGCACACACCACAGGTATGGTTATTTTCACAATTGTGTTAGCATTGTGATTAAGCCGGCCCTGGCTATGGACTGTCTGTCCCCAGTGGCATCGGTAGGGCATCATGACCCGCCCGGCGGTAAACCGCCAGGGCACTTATTATCTGTTTATATGCAGGATAATGATTAATTTGATCTGCATAAGTCAACGATGTCATAAGCATAAAGTGGTGTTTCTTCAACTGGCGGATCAACAGTATTGCGCAGAAGCAGAACCGCGCACGATGGCATGTCAGATTAAAGTTTTACTATCCTATTACATGACTCCATGAGCCAAACAAAATCAAGTGTTTTTAAAGGATCAAATATGTAAACTGCCCGGCAGTTCACTCTTCCCGGCCTTGCTGACTTGAAGCTTCTGGATTACCCTTCTCCGGTTCTTTGTCCTCCTCCATCTGAAAGTTTGGTGACGACCAATTGATGCCAAACAAAGCTTCAAATTCAGCTTCATCATCAATAAGTTTAGACGGGTCAATTTCAGGCGCGAAAGTATGATTACGGATTGGAGGGATTAGCTCCATCACTTTGTAAGCCAGAGTGGGCATCTTCTGGTTTTCTATGCTGTAAGCCGGATGATATCTTGACAGATCTGTTTCACTGGCAATCAGGCTGGCCAGAGGGCGTATATCTTTTACATAGGCAGCAAAGTATTTTTGGTCAAAAGTCGTGCCATCTTCTTTCAGGCTTGGATAGCCAGTGGCTAACTCAACCGGGTCTAGTTCTGGTAGCCATGCCTTGGCCCGGCTTAAAGCTGTTATGGCACCGGCTCTCACAGACAACCGCTTCATTTCATCAATCCTAGCAGGCAGCATAGAAAGTTTCTTCAAGATATCTATCAAGAGAGTAGGTGTCTGGTTGGCCGGAGAAACTGTAACTAGTGCGCGCTGAGCTCCAGTGTATAGTTGTTCAACAAGTGTATAAACAGCTTTAAGCTTCACGAGCGTCTCTTGGGTAAGAAAGCTGCTCCTGCGGCCTACATAAGTCATAGATTGGTTAGCGGTGGTTTATTCCATCAAAGGAAAGATTCAATTTTTTAATAAAGCGGCTTACCAAAGATAGCCGAAACCATTTGGGATACATGGTGCTTTAAGTCGGTGAGCTCAGTGGTCACCTCTTCAAGAGTTGCCTCCGCCTTTTCAGCTCACTGTACCAAGGCAGTTCTTTCTTCAGCCCAAGCAGTTTTTTTGTCTAAAATTTGGCTTTCAGCTTTTCCGTTTCAGCCACGCTAAATTGAAATTTTGATTCAGCTTTCTAGGTCTTCGATTCTTCAAACTTCAGTTGGTTCTTTGCATCATCTAATTGTGATTGCAATTCAGCAGTGGTGTTCTGTATAAAGAAGGAGTTACAGATATATTATTATCCGGGTTACAAGAGTTGAACTCCCAAGCCTTTTGCAGGCAACAACACTTGGCACTTGGGGGCTAATGGCTGCCGAAACATTCTGTATGTGTTGGTTCATATCAATAAAGTCCCAAGCACTTTGCAAGCAAGAGTACTTGGCACTTGGGGGTTGATGCATATTGCTTGTCTTTTATTATTCATTTATGATAACCCGGTGGTACTGTAAACAGTCACCGCCGGCTTATGGAGGCTATACAGGCAAGTTCTATACATGCACAATGATAAATAGGACCGACTCATTCATACTGATTAAGCCGGCCCTTGGGGGCTACAGGTGCAATGTTCATCAAAGTCAGGTTTCCTATAATGGTGAGTGCCGGTTTTGGAAGGATTCTACAAAAGATGCTCATGTTATTCTAAGTCTACAGCATATTCAATTCTATCATACCCAATAGACTTGGGGGCTGGAAGGACGTACATAACTTAGTCAAGTTCATACCTCAGTTTTTTTATGCATCTGCTTCACCATGTCAACTTCAAGATCGCGGTTGGTGTGTACTTGATTGAGATAGCTAGAAAGCACTTCACTACTGCTCAGTTGCGCATAATGAGTCATGTCAAACCTTACTTTCCGCTTTTCAATAAGTTCTTGTTTGGCGGTGTGTTTGGCCAGAACAGTTGGATTGCCCGGTTCTCTAAAGCCGGTGCCAGTGATCATCACATCTTCATTACGCTTTTCTGGCGGGTTAGTTGGGCTTGACGATTCAGCGTTTACAGAAGTGATATTGGTGCAGTCAAGAGAGACATCAGGAATTTCAGGAGGAGCGTTGTGAGTAGTTTCCTCCGTTGGTTTTTCAGCATCTGTCGCTCAGACTTGCTGCTCTGGCTCAATGGTTTTAGGATCAGCTCCCGGTTTAGTCATTTTTGCTTTCTTGCTGGGCTTGGCTTGGCCACTGCACAAGTGATGACCAATCAGTACAAAGTTATAAAGGTGTAAGGAAGAACAGAATAATGAGTAATTGTTACCCAGGGGCAGTCTTGAAAGCCGGCAGCTGAGTCTGAGATGAATCGCCAGAGGAAGAGCGAGAGACCTTCTGGTAGTTTGAATCGGAAGAATTCAGTGGCTGGCAAATGAGACCTGCCAATGGGTAAAAAGAGTTTAGGTGCGGAAGGACCTCATTTTGACATTTCCATCGGACTAGAGTATTCGGTCAGCCGGAGGACAGCTCTTCACCTCCGGTGTTCCGAGTTTGACGCTGATTTTCGTGTTGCTATTGCTTCAAAAGAAAGTGAGGATCCAAATGAGCTAAGGGGTGTGAAAATCTTACTTTCCGGGTTACTCGTCAAATTTTCTGCCTTGGCAAGGATTCTGAGCCGGAGGAAATAGTGATTACCTCTTCTTCAACAGCCTGGCTGATCCCCGTGTCATCCTGACAATAATCAGTGTCAATAAGATAATTGAAAAATGAGCCAAGAGAGTCAAGGACTACCTCCGACTCAGAGTGCTAGTTCAAGCAAGTCAGAAGCACTTGGTTTCTTCTTTGTCTTTTTGGCGGTTTTCTTAGCGGCTTTCTTGGCGGCTCTGGCCGTTTTGGCAGCTTCATGATCACATTTCTTCTTCCAGAAATCCGATTTAGCCTGTGGAAGTCGGCAAAATTGAATTAACATGAGGTCTAAATGATAAAGCAAGGTAAGTTGAAGTTAAGACTCACATTCGGTGCTGGATTAAGTTTGCAGAAAGGGTTCAGACTCACTTTGCTGCAGTCTCCCAGGCCTTCATTTAGAAGGGTCTTGGTCTTTTCAGTGACGGTGTCACCAGTCAAGTCCAAGGGGTTGTGGCGTAATGGATCTTTTGTCTCGTCAGTATAAGCAAACATTAAGCCGGACCGGCGGCTCAAAGGTATGATCCGCCAAGAAACCCAACAGCGGACCAAGTCAATTCCGGTTAGCCCATTTCCTAGTAGGGCCTTGACCTTTGCAATAGTGGGAGCAAAAAATTTATGTTCCGCGATGGTAAGTTTTTCAGCAAGAGGATGCTTCGGGTCCATACATTGGACATGATAACCCGACAACGGATTTTCATCAGCCGGAGAGGCATCTTTGCAATAAAAACATGTTTGGTTCCAACCTTTGGAGTGACTCAGAAAACGAGCATAGGGGAAGATGGCATCTCTTCTTCGTTGAATTGAGATGGCACCGAGTTCCAAGTTGGGTCCGTTCATGAACTCGTTTTGGTGGTTTAAATAGAAATATTCTCTGAAGAGCTTGATGTTGGGCTCCTCTTGAAGGTATACTTCATAGAAGACTTGGAAATTGCAGATGTTTGACACAGAATTGGGTCCGATGTCTTGAGGATGGAGCTGAAAGAAGTGCAGAACGTCCCGAAAGAACTTAGAGCCGGGTGGTGAAAAGCCTCGGTTCATGTGATTAATAAAAACAACAACTTCATCGTCCTTTGGATGGGGTCTTTCTTCGCCTGGCTTAGGAGCACGATAATGCATGAAGGATTTCTTCGGCAAGTACCCGATTCTGACAAAATCATCGAGCGTAGATTCGGTGACAACAGAGGGAACCCAATTGCATGAAGTGATTGTCTTCGGTAGCATTGTGAAGAGAGAAGCCTAAAAGAAGGAAACATTTTGCCAGTTCAAATTGGTTCATTAAGTCGGAAATCAAGCTACAACATATGTTTAGAACGACGGCTTAAATGGGGCCTAATGGCATATGGATAATTATAAACCGGTGATATAAGCCGCCGTGATAAGCACTGATACTCAAGAATCGTTGAGAATCAAATTTTACTAAGTATTGAGACAAACATGTTTCACGGATTGGAGCCACGAGATTGGATCTACAGCAGTTCTGAAAAATAAAAGTAAAAACCTAAAATTAAGGTGGCGGCAGTGGAAAGGTAATATTATGACTTGGGATCTACGGTGCTAGCGGGAAATAGTCAGACCTAAATATCAGTATTAAGCAGTTCATGGATTCAGATCGGTTTTCTTGTGCAGATGAGATGTTCTAGTATTGAAAAGGAGATGCTATGAATACCATTGCATGGGAGGAGTATCAAGTTCAAGTAAAAAATTGCAACTATAGGGAAGGACGAGGATGAACTCCGATGAACTCGCAGAAACCCTAATGGATCTAAGAGAAGAGGAAAGAGGAGAACATACCTGGACTGATGAACGGCGGCAGCGCGCAGACGAAATCTGGTTAGATCAGGCTGATGCAGCGGTCGTTGTTGAGGTAGAGACGAAGGTCGGCGGCGCCCGCGGAGCTCGAGTGCAGAGGCGTCGCGAGGAAGAAGACAAAGACGAAGAGGCAAGGGGGAAATGGAAAGGGGCCCGTGGCCCTATTTATAAGACGAATGGATAAGGGTCATGTGCGGGAATCGAGGAGGCTAAAAAAATGGATATGTAACAGCGCATACACCTCGATTGTCGAAGGTTCATTAAATTTGGAGGTTTGTTAAGATTTGGGTTATATGAAAGTAAATGACACGTGACATCATGGCGGGTTACCGCAATTTCATGGAATGACATCATGGCAGGTTACAATATCTCGCGAGAAGATGAAGAAAGATTTTCGCCAAGTGTTGAAGATTGACATGAACAGGTTCAAATCAACCTGGGGCCTAATGTTGGGGATATAACTATTTGATATGACCTGCCTAGGAGGGGCGGGGTTACCTCAATGGCGGTTCATGGGCCAAGCCCAGGGAGCATGTTGAAGATGGCGGTTCAGGAAGATGAACGTATAAAGGGCCCAAAACCCAGAGCGGCTTAAGGCCCGTAAGTGTAAACCGCCATGTATGTTCGATTTCTATTGTAAGGCATGTAAGGATGAGTCACCGGGCCGGACACATTTGTATGAGCCGGCCAGGACTCTGTAAGCCGCAGGGCGTCAACCCGGGTATATAAGGGGACGACCCGCCAGCGGCTTAGGGCAAGAAACAACAGATCGAAAGCCAGGCTAGCGTATTCGCTCCCTAGCAATCGAAACCCTAACAATACCACCTCAAACTGGATTAGGTTTTACCCTCACCTCAAGGGGCCTAACCAGTATAAACTACCCGTGTCTTTTGTCCCATTTTAACCCCTTTAAGCGAACCACATCGCAATGGCTCCACAACTAAGTTCTTCCCTTAGGACATCTGTCGTGATAACTCCACGACAGATAGAGTTGAAGCGCCTCTTGATGTGCTTGGTCATCTTGTGAAACCTGGATTCCTTCGCCAAGGCTAAGCTCCAGTGGTTGTCACAAAGATTTTCATTGGACCCGATGCACTAGGTATTACACCTAGATCGGATATGAACTCCTTCATCCAGACTCCTTCATTTGCTGCTTCTGAAGCAGCTATGTATTCCGCTTCACACGTAGATCCCGCCATGATGCTCTGCTTGGAACTGCACCAACCGACAACTCCACCGTTCAACAAAAATACGTATCCGGTTTGTGACTTAGAGTCATATGGATCAGTGTCAAAGCTTGCATTGACGTAACCATTTAGGATGAGCTCTTTGTCACATCCATAAACGAGAAACATATCCTTCGTCTGTTTTAGGTACTTCAGGATGTTCTTGACCGCTGTCCAGTGATCCACTCCTGGATTACTTTGATACCTCCCTGCTAGACACAAATATGACCTAAACGGTAGTGCCACAAATATGTTGCACTATCATTATCAACCTTGCATCTTTTGGCATCAATATTATGAACATGTGTATCACTACGATCGAGATTCGACAAAAATAGAACACTCATCAAGGGTGCATGAC